>JAHLJT010002406.1:26793513-26806013 GCA_031308135.1 Acheta domesticus | reverse complement strand
GTACGAATAATAAGCAAATCCAACCCACGTGATTCTTGTAAGTCACTCTTTATTAATCTAGGAATTTTACCATTACCTTGTCTCCTGATTTACGAATCAGTAGTTTTTGTCAAAAATGACTTACTTAAGGACGGGAATATATTTTCAGCAAACGCCGATGTCTATAAGTATAACACACGACGTAGTAATCATATTCACCAGGTGGCAGTATCAACAGCTCACTACAAAAAATTCACATACAATTCATGTACATTACTCTACAACACTTTGCCAGAAGACATTAAACGATTAAATTCCATAGAAAAGTTTAAGTCCCAAGTAAAATCTTTTCTGCTGCATAACTGTTTCTATACAATTCGAGACTATACCGAGCATCAAAAAGGAAAGTAGAATTAATTTTAATAATGATAGTTAATGTAATTATTTATCATTTGGACTGTATAATTCTAAAGAACCTGTAACAAGTATTGTACCACAGTTTCTGGGTTGATGGCCCCCATCTCGATCAGGTTTTTCGTCCAGTTTCCCTGATCCTTGAGCAAATGCTGAGATGGTCCCTTGTTTTGCTTCTGGACATAAATGTAACTTCATTATTTGTGCACGTCTTCTGAATTTCAGTGGGAAATATAGTTATTCAAATTATCGTTTTTCATATTATCGCGGCAAAAAGTATTATTCTTCATGAAGAACATGAGGGTTCAGGGCAGGAAATTTATAGCTAATTTACCCTTTGAAAATATATTTTATTATATAGGAGCGAATATTTTGTCAACAAAACTCGAAAAAAACTCTCTTTTCTGTATTCAAAATTCGACTAGAATATGGTTTAGGATAGAGACCACAGAATTATGAAAACGTGCACAAAATTCACTTCTCCCCATAGCTCGTCATACGCAGTTTTTAACTGTTTTTGACGTAAATAAATAAATAAATAAATAAGGACGTTCGCCTGAAGATGGTGGTCATATTGCAGTTTTGGGTAGACATTCTGATACACAAGTGGATAATCGCTGGGTTCTTCCGTATTCACCAGTCCTAAGCAGATGCTTTTCAGCTCATATTAATGTAGAATACTGTCACTCTCTGAAAGCAATCAAATACATTACTAAGTATGTTAACAAAGGTAATGATCGAGCAACTTTTACTGTACAAAATGATTGCAATGAAATTGAAAAGTACATAAATGGTCGCTACTTGAGCACATCGGAAGCCTTCTGGCGAATATTTAAGCTGCCAATTCATGAAAGATACCCAGTTGTAATTCATCTGGCGGTGCACTTAGAAAATGGTCAAAGGGTGTATTTCAACCAGCATAATATTCTGCAAGTTTTAGAAAATCCTCCTCAGACAACATTAACTGGCTTTTTCAAACTGTGCCAAGATGATGATTTTGCAAAAACTTTGCTTTATTGTGAAGTGCCTGCATTTTATGTCTGGAGAAATAAAAATATGCAGAGAAGGAACCTGATCAACTGGTTGCAGGGCATTGGGTGTAAGGAGAGATGC
Organism: Acheta domesticus; assembly: GCA_031308135.1. Classification (NCBI taxonomy): domain Eukaryota; kingdom Metazoa; phylum Arthropoda; class Insecta; order Orthoptera; family Gryllidae; genus Acheta; species Acheta domesticus. The sequence goes on along the minus strand of JAHLJT010002406.1, from coordinate 26,804,507 downwards.
TGCTCTTGGAAGAGTTTGCACTGTGCATCCAAACTTCACAGAATGCTATTACCTTCGTCTGCTTCTACATCACATTCGAGGTCCAACTTCTTTTGCTATGCTAAAAACAGTGAACAGTATCGTACAGCCTTCTTACCAGACAGCATGTAAGAAACTGGGACTCATAGAAAATGATGAGCATTGGAAACACAATCTGAGTGATGCTGCACTTACACAGTCACCATCACATATTCGTGAACTATTTGCGATACTATTGGTATTCTGTCAGCCATCTGATCCAAGCAGTTTGTGGTGTGAATTCAAGCAAGTCATGTGTGAGGATATTCTTTTTCAAAAGCGTTTGCATGAAGACAACCAAGATTTACCATTCTCAGTGGATGTATTCAATGCAGGATTGATTATTCTAGAAGACATTATTTCATCTTTCAGTGATAAGCGACTTCGTGATTTTGGTATTCTTGAGCCAAGTAGACAAAGTTCTGACTATACAAGAGATACATATAGTATGTGTGATATGCATCGATACCTAAAAGAAAATTTGCCAAAATTAGTTCCTGATCAAAGAACAATCTTCAGCGCAGTTATTGACAGTGTTCAAAATGACTTCATTGTTGCCCCTGGAGGCACCGGTAAAACGTTTGTAATCAATTTACTTATTGATAAATGTAGATCAGAGAGAAAAACTGTCATTGCTGTCGCGTCTTCGGGAATCGCAGCAACATTATTAAAAGGTGGGAGAACAGCACAGTGATTCAGTATTAATTATCTGAGATGAGTGCACCATGAGCAACAGATGTCACATAGAAGCTGTTGACAGAATGTTACGGGATGTACGATCATCTTCCAAATTAATGGGAGGAGTTACTGTTGTATTTTCTGGTGACTTCCGGCAAACTTTGCTTGTAATTGCTAAAGGCACTAGAGCTGATACAATCAAAGCAAGCTTTAAGACATCCCCAATTTGGCAGAATGTTAAAATAATGACTCAGTACAAACGTGAGGACTTTGTTAAATGATGACTCAGATTCTGCGCAATTTGCAGCATTGCTTCTCTCAGTTGGAAGCGGTTCAGTTACCAATATCAATAGTCAAAATATATTAGTAGATCATCGGTATGGTCACGTGGTTCACACTACAGATGATTTAATTCAGAAGATATATGAGGATGTGCAAACAATCCTAAATAAGACACACTAATGGTTTTGTGAAAGAGTTATACTGTTTCCAAAAAATAATGTGGCAGATGAAATTAATCATCAAATCCTACAGCGCTTTCAAGCAGAAACAAAAGAATATCGATCATTTGACACTGTTCTGAATGATGACGAGAGTGTTCATTATCCATCAGAATTTTTAAACTCGCTCAACCCAGCAGGTCTTCCACCACATATATTAAATTGGAAAATTGGTACACCTATTATATTACTTCGTAACTTCAATACCCCAAAACTTTGTAATGGAACACGACTTCAAATAATTAAGTTTGCCAACAATATTTTACACACCAGAATTCTTACTGGTCCAGCATCTGGTGAAAATGCTCTAATACACACAATTCCAATGATTCCGTCTGATTTACCTTTTCAATTTAAAAGGCTGCAGTTTCCCGTTAAACCATGCTTCGCTATTACAATAAATAAAGCACAAGGACAATCCTTCAAGTTTGTTGGTGTCGATCTTAGAGAAAGCGTCTTCTCTCACGGTCAGCTGTATGTAGCACTATCCCGTGTTCGGTCAAAAGATAACCAATTCTTGCTTCTTCCAAAAAATAATGAAACTGCCAATGTGGTGTAACCTGAAGCTTTGGTTTAATTTACAAAATGTGTTGTTTTACATAAAACATTCTTCAGTGATTCTGTATATCTGTTGTAATTACATTTTCTTCACATGCCAGTTGTCTTCTTTGCAGTTAATTTTGACCATGTTGAACTTTGGTTTATAAGTGGAGACTAATAAATGTGTTGTTTTGTATATCAATTTCTCCCAATTAATGCAATCATCCATTTTTGTACAAAAAATAGGCAAATATTAATTTATTTAAAAATATTTGTCGTTGCAAATAAAATATTCTGGGAGTCCTTGGTTTCTATTTATTATTCAAATTTCAATATCAGTAGTATCTAGCACTTCTGATGAAGTTAATATTGTTTTGTTAAGTGGTTCATTACATTGTCAATTTATTGTGTACTAGCTAAAGTACCCGGCGTTGCCCGGGCATTATTACAAAATATTATTAGACACGAAGACTAATTCCATGTTTTCATGCCATGCGGCGGGGCCTACATCTCTATCTTTCATTGTATCTCTTTTCCGCCCTACTCCTTCCTGCCATGATCTGTCCGTCTCCGTCCCGATAGCCATGTGTTGTCTTGACCCCCAATTTTTCATTTACTTTTGTATTTATGATTCAACAATTACGTTTGGACATCTACGTCTATATCGCGCTTGAAATCTACCTTCTAGCGTTCCCGTGTGAGAACTCTCACATGGTATACTCCGCTTACAATAGGAAGTCCCTTCAAGGTCAAGAGTTCGCAGATCAATTTCAAATCTTTCTTTATGAATATAAAAAAGAGTAAGTTTTACAATGTGACTATTTATTAATAGTTTTAGTACAATATAGAAAACTCCACAAAAATAATATACGTGAGTGTAAAAGTATTTTATTTTGTAATTTAGATTTGTTTATTGCTTTTAGTTATAAAGTGAAAGTTTTAAAAAAAATTGTAGAAAAGTGAGGAAGGTAGATTGGAAATTTCCATTTGGGGGTCAAGACAACACATAAGACACTATCGAGACGGAGACGGACAGATCATGGCAGGAAGGAGTAGGGCGGAGAAGAGATACAATGAAAGATATAGATGTAGGCCCAGCCGCATGGCATGAAAAGATGGAATTAGTCTTCCTGTCTAATAATATTCTGTAATAATGCCCGGGATATTATTAGACAGGAAATTTATATACAGAATATTATTAGACAGGAAGACTAATTCCATCTTTTCATGCCATTCATATATATATATATATATATTAGAAAGACAGTAACGCAGATTCTCGCGATGTCTCAGGGAATTGTCTCTGTGTTGATGTTTGAGGGCCATTCAGTTTAGAAAGCACTCTCCAGATGCATCTCTTTCCTGGAGATGAATCTGGAAGTGGGCATCGCCTTTAACGCTGTGGATGGACCCTTCTAATTTCGCGGACTGAATGTGTTTCAGGTGCAGGACGAACACTGCACACAGTGTTGTTTGTAATTATTCCTCCTTCAATTATTTTAGGACCTCTATCTTCGGTAAACCCAAGTTTCACGGGTCGGTAAAGTCACCATCGGGATGATCTACATCATTTTCATCACTAGTACATTGTCATATATCATATAATTTTGATATATCCGAATATGAAAACACTGGATTCGCCTCTAGTTTCGAAAATCGCCAAGGAACCCGAAATCACAGATAATGCAGATATTTTAAACGAATTACACTATTACGTTTCTTTATAGGGAAATCACAGCAATGAAAAATGGTTTTACAACAAAGATAAGGCAGTGATTCTTAGCAATAGCGATGGGAACGATTATTTAAAACAGCATGTCATGTATTGTTGAAGCATTGTTATGATCTGTCATCTGCCGTCTGTGGTCGCAGCTCGGTAAAAGTTTTCAGTGAAAACGCCCGGGAGACCGAAGAGGAGAGACCTTGAAGCCGATTCTTCTCCAACGTCAACTCCTGCGTCGACAGCAGAAGAAACGCATTGGGAGCGCGGAAACGAGCGCCGCGGAAGCAGCGTCGGGCGCAACGCGCTCCAGCCGCCGGCGGCGTGGGCGCGCCGGAGATCAATGTGCTCTCCCTCGCCCTCACCCGCGCGGATGCTGCGCGGCCCCGCCATTGATCGCCGCCGCCGCCGCCGCCGCCCCGGCCTCGCTCACCGGTCAGGGCCTTTCAACTCCCATACAATGCGGTGGAGACCATGACAGTGGCGCGCTCTCCTGCATCACCTTCTTACACCAACTAAAGTACGAACTGCTGCCAACGATATTCAAACGTGCGTGGCTGCTGCGTGGGTGCGCGAGACGCAAGCAGGCGGCGTAACGTACAAAAGATAGCGTCGATGTTCAACGTTTTCTTCGGCGGTCTCTACATTATAAACAACTGAACGTACAGAAGGCACTTTTCGTATTTCTCGCCAATTAGCCACTTGTTATGTGCGGGGAGTTGGCGAGCCTCACCTGCAGCTGTAGCCGGCGCCACCAGCGCCTTCCTATCGCAGCGCCCTCAGAGCTCGTCTCCTGTTTTGAAGGGGCGTTGCGAGGCCCTGGCCGCTCGTCGCTGCCGCCGCCGCCGGTTGCCGCGCGCGCTCTGTCGCGTGGCCGGTGCGGGGCGCCCGGCGTCTCCCGGCCGACTGCAGCCCCTGCCCTGCGCCGCCCTGCGCGGCCCCCAGCGGCACTGCCTCTGCGCCAGTCCCCGCCCATCGACCGCCGCGCCGCGCCGGGCCCGCCGGCGCCCGCCGCCGCACACGCGGCCTTTCAAAACACTCGCTGCGCGGAGGCGGATTTTCAACTAAACAAACCATTTGGAGCGGTTCTTTGAGAAGCAAAATTGTCGTAAATTTCAAGCGCAAATTACGCAAAAACTACTCGTTGCGTAAAACTCTATTTTTCTCCCAGAAAATTCTAGACAACCTCTTTTAAAGAGCTAATTTTGCACGACATCGTCTCAGGCAAAAATCTCTCTATACAATTTTATAGTTTTCAAAATATTGTTTGCAATTTTCAAAAAACCAAGCCATATTTGCAAATAGGACTATGACCATATTTTTTATCGTCCCTTATAACATAAATTAAGAAAATTTAAAGAATATTTAGAGCGGAATTTGAAATAAAATTTTGGTAAACTTTAAGCGCAATTGACGCAAAACTACTCGTTTTTTTCGAAAAATTGTACATGACTTTATTTAAAGTGCTAATTTTGTACAACTGACTTTGCCTGAGGCAAAAATCTCTACCTTAAATTTTGTAGTTTTGAAATTGTTTTTTGCAATTTTCGAAAAATTGGGGATATCAGCAAAAATGATACCTACATCATTCTCTTAAACGTCCTTCGCACTGTTCAACAACAAATTTAATCAAAAAATTTGGAGCCATTTTTTTTTGAAAACTTTGAAAAGGTCCGACTGGCTTCACGTGAAGTACCGCCCAAAAATTAAAATATCGGTTTCAAATTCCAGTAGCCTTGACATCAGTAAAAACGATAGGGGAACATCAATTTTCAAGAAAATCGGCTGAACGGTTTAGGCACTAGCGCTGACCACAGACGGACAGATTGAAGCTTTGCCGTCAATCGATTTTTCAGGATCAAGAAGGAATAAAACAGATTTGGCTACACCACGAGTTATAGGATTTTTTTTCTAAATTTAGCAACAGAATTATCCACTTTTTCGTCGAAAGCTATGAGTGTTTCTAGCGGAAATTCGCCGTTTACATATATTTGGGTTTGTGTGTGCTTGTGTTAAGGGGCATATAATTCTAGTTGCATCACATAAGTTGAAAAACCCTCATTTCGGATAGTAACAGCTAATTGCTTCAAAATGTTTCTTGTACATTCACTCGTTTTACGTGGTTTGCTGATCAAATAAATCCATTATATGATTTAGCGTTATTCTTGGTCTAAATGAAACCTTTCGATATCCTCATCAAATGCGAATATTTATGTAAAAGTTACATTTGGACATCTCGCCTCGCCCCAATCTTCCACCTTAATTGATCATTCGTCAGTAATTCTTTTGGGTGACGGGAATCTAACTATACTTTTTCACGAATTCACACGTTCTTTTGAATTTCACGTACCCGTTTCCTTCCATCACATCTACTAACTCTTCATTCTATTTGATTTGCTTTCATTTCACAAGTATAATGCCTACCATCTCTTAACTTCTCTTAACTAAGTTTTTCCACTGCTCGAGATCGTTTACAAAGCTCCACCCACCGACCAGGCCGACTCGTCGCCAAACTGCGGCCACCGAGGTTCCTACCAGGTTCCCCCGTCTCATTGCCTGAAGTGGCCCTTACATTCAGTGTTTTGTGGAATACTTTAACCCTTAACTGGTGACGTACGCTCTCTGAGGACTGATGAGGAAAATAAACGCGTAGCCCTCCTTTCTGGTACGTCGCAATACATTTTTTCTTTCCAGTGCTGTAATCCCTCGACATCCGCGGATTCGCTATTCGCGAGTTTCGAACATTCGCGCATTTGAGAAATGATACATTCCCGACTTCAACACTCGTGAGTGCGTCTTTGGTCGTACTTTTCTGAATGCTAGCGCATTTTATTTCCTTGATCAGCGTTATCAAGGAACGAACCTCGGCAGACACCGGAGCTCAAATTACGCGGATTGACATTCGCGAGTATTTTGGGGAACCGAACTCTCGCGAATGTTGAGGGACTACTGTATCTTCCTACCTCTTTCTAAACTACACTCATAGGCGGGGCAGCATTCCAGCACGAGACTCCGAGCGGTGCGGACCTGCTCTCTAGCGCTCCCGCATAACCGACAACGTGCTATAATTTACACCAAGTGTTATAATTGATATTACACCTAGTGTTTCTACTCAAACAAACAGTGCAAAGCTTCTATGGCATATGCCATAGACTCATCCACAGGGCAGGCAATTAGCCAAGCCCTTTACACCCTGCACAATGCAGACATCAACCAAGAAGGGCATTCAGAGCTGACCTCCTTGGAAACCAGCGTAGATATGGACACCAGCAACGCAGCTTCGCCAGCTCTACTCAATGGCGAGGGCATCGTCAACCAAGCCTTGACTCAGCACAACGCGTTCTACGGGACTCCACCGCCAGCTCCTGCCCCACATCAACAAAACCAAAAGGTCAGTGAGTGTTAGTGACAGTGAAAGTGAAACCGAAAACAAGAAAATCAATCGTTTCAAGTGAAGAGCGGGTTGAAAATTCCAAATCATCCACTGATTACGAATATAATGTACCCACTAGAAACATGTTCGGCGAACTTGGTGAAGTCGGTGAAGGCCCTGAAAGCAACAGATTTCCTTATCTCAAAGAACGTGCAACGACACAGATAATTCCAGCTAACAGAATTCCACCCATTTATGTAGCCAACATTCCTAACGTCCAGCAATTTCATAAATGAACTCAAAACCAAGTTACCAAAAATTTCGTTACCGATGTTAAAAACAATAAAATTAAAATAAATTCAAGTTCAGCAACAGACTATAGGAACATTGTAAAATACTTAATACATTCACAAAGAAGCTTCCACACGTATAAAGATCCCGCAAATAATAAATACTCGGTTGTTTTCAAAAATCTGCATACATCAATTTCCGAAGACGACATAAAAGAAGATTTAAAATCGCAACACCCTTCAATTATAAAAATTACAAGGTTAAATAAGGACAATAAACCAATCCCAGTAGTAGCAGCAGAATTTAGTGGCGCAGAACCCATTGAATCAATATTAACTATAAACTCAATTTGCAACCACAGAGTCACCACCGAAAAAAGAAGAAAACCCAAAGGTCCAATACAGTGTCAAAGGTGCTTAGATTATGGTCACACTAAGAACAACTGTAATCACAAAATTCACTGCGCATTTTGCGCAGGTAATCATTACACCGCAACATGCCCCCGCAAGAATGAAGATCCGCTTTGTGCTAACTGCCATGGGAAGCATAAAGCAGACATTAGAGACAATTCGTGCAGATATTATAAGGAAATTAGTGACACAAAAAGTCAGCGATATTCTAGGAAAAACAATAATGAAAATACGAAAGCCTCTACACCCCACCCTCTACTCAATCCCTCTCAGACTTCCCAAATCTACCCGAAAGAAATTTAATCAATAATTTCACTCATATCTCAAATCCTCAAAATCAAACTCAACCCATCACTTCGAGACATCCACGTAATAACCCTAATCAACCACCAACTCGTACTAATAATTCAAATTACCCACTCCTAAATACAATTATTAACTCAATTTCATCCTGCATTGTAAATTTCATAAATTCTCTAATCCCCACCATAATAAATGCAATTCAAAACTCAGTCTCAGCTTACTTAAGTAATAATAATAATGGCAATACAGGCCCATAAAGGATTAGTTCTAGTAAATTGGAACGCCAATGGCGTATCTAACAAAAAGACTGAACTAACCCAATTTCTCCATGCATACAATGTAGATATTGCAGGCATTACCGAAACCCACCTAAATAAGAAAAACAAATTATACATTCCCAATTATTCAATTTACAGGTCAGACAGATCTGAAAGCAAAGGCGGCGGAGTGCTAGTAGCAATTAAAACAAGTATAATACATCATCAAATTGACGTGTTAAATTCCCCAAGAACTGAATCCATAGCCATCCGCGCCATAATAAATAACAGCATATGGAACATAATAACTGTATATAATCCCCCAACTTCGAAAATTAAGGATATCAATTTTGTAGACACCTTTTTCAATCTTCGAACAACACATTACTAATTGGCGACTTCAATGCTAAGAATACTAACTGGGGATGCCGACACAACAATCAAAATGGACTCATACTTATCACAAGATCGCTAACATACTAAAAACTCAAATTAATCCCTCCCGCTGAACCTACATATTATCCATTTCGACCGCAATAAAAATCCAGACATTCTCGACATCGGCATTACCAACTCTAATAGAACATTCTTTTCTACCCCCTATATTCGAATTAGATTCTGACCACAATCCCTAGTGTTAATAAACCACGCAGCAGCTTGCACCACAACATGCCCCAGCACCCAAATCTAAGATAGGCAGATAAAATTGGAAAACCAATTCCAAAAAATCGTAGTGTAAATACCCGCTTTCAAAATACTCAATAGCCCCTATCGAAATTGAAACATGCTCTCTCTCATTTTCAAACACAATAATTCACACTACCGTAGAAGAGTCTCATATAAAACTCTGAAGAAACTAAAATAACTAAAAATCAAGAGCTCCCTCCCGAAATACTCAAAGCAATCAAAGTTAAAAACAAAACAAGAAGACTATGGACCCACTTAAAAACTCCTGAACTTAAAAAAGAATTAAATATCATAACAAACGTAGTAAAAAGATTAATCAATACCCACAACAATCAACAATATCACAAGTTAGTAGAACAACTCACCACTAAAAATAATACGCTATGGCAGTTTACAAAAAAATACTTAATAAAAAGACAATTATACCTACACTAAACACGACAACGGGCAAAGCATACACCTCTATTCAGAAAGCCGAAGAGTTAGCTGATTACTTCGCGTCAACATTTAAAACAAACGTAACCAAACCCCATCCCGAACACAACACAATTAATAAAAATCAAATCGAACCCTGCTATGGTCCACACCCGAAAATACAATATACATCCCCAGCAGAAATAAATATAATAATAAAAAAGTTACCACGTAAAAAAGCACCTGGACATGATAACATTAATAACAACATATTAAAAAATTTACCTCCTCCCGCAATTGCATTCCTAACCAATATATACAATTCTTGTTTCAGGAATTCATACTTCCCCCAACAATGGAAACACGCAACAGTTATCCCCGTACCCAAACCTAACAAAATTGCTACAGCACTAAATAGTTACCGTCCTATAAGCTTACTGCCCACGTTAGCCAAAGTATTTGAAAAAATAATTCTGAAACGTCTAACCCAGTTCTTAAGAGACACAAAAACCATCCCCCGCGAACAATTTGGATTCACCAAAAACATATCAACTCAGCATCAGTTACTAAGAATCACAGAACACTTATACTCTTCATTCCAGAAAAAATTTCATACAATAGGCATTTTTATTGACATAACCCAAGCTTTTGACAGAACATGGCATCAGGCGCTACTATACAAAATCAAAAAAATAGGAACCCCTCATTACATCACCTCAATTATCCGCAGTTTTCTATCCAACAGAACATTTTCAGTTAATGTCAATAACCATCACTCAAACCCAAGGCAAATAAATGCTGGCCTCCCCCAAGGATCACCATTATCTCCCATACTCTTCAATATCTATGTAGCAGACTTACCAACACTAAATTCAATAAAAATCGCTCAATTTGCCGACGACACGGCACTATTTTCTTCAGGACGTGACTTACACGAAATACGCAACAAAATGCAATTATATCTTAATCTAATCGATAGCTGGGCCACTAAACTGAAAATCCAACTGAACCCATCAAAAACCGCTGCTAAAATATTCACCCTCAGACCGTACTCTCCACCCACTCCTCTGACATTAAATAATGAACCAATAATCTGGCATCCACAGAATAGCACAATTAAATATCTTGGATTGCACATAGACACGAAACTCAACTGGAAAAAACACATACAAAATAAAGTTAATCAAGCAAAAGTAAAACTACTACAATTAAAACCTATCATCAATAGAAATTCCTCACTGCCATATAACACAGCTATTATAATATATAAAAGCATCTTAAGACCCCTCCTTTTATACGCATGTCCCATCTGGATCAACGCCGCAAAAACCAATATCCACAAAATTCAAATCTTCCAAAACCAGTTCCTCAGAATAATCACTAACGCCCCTTGGTTTGTCACCAACGATCAACTACATAAAGAATTATCCATAGAACCCATAGCCAACCATATTAACTACCTCTCCACTAATTTCTACTACACCATCCCACAAATCTCCACCCTAAAAGCTCTCAACCTCGGCCGTAACCCAACCCAACCAACCCGAATTAAAAATAAATACCCATTCCACATTTTCCTACAAAAATTCGCCGAAATTGACAGTTAAGAGGTACCAATGATGGTTTCCTCACCTATGTATTAGATTAAGTTTAGTATGTAAGTTAGTTATAAGCAACAAAAACATATGTATAGTGTAAGTTCCACTGAACTATGTAATACCCAACAAGAACATTTTAATAAAAAAAAAAAAAAAGAAAAAGCAG
>JAHLJT010002406.1:26538205-26792513 GCA_031308135.1 Acheta domesticus | reverse complement strand
AAATTTTCTTTTAATAATACTGCATTTTATTCTGGCTGGGCCTTTGACCCTGAGGGGGGACGCCTCTTTCCATTGGTGTTCTCCAGATTCTGGAATGGCTTTTGCATGGGACTGTTTAGACATTTGTGTAATTTTTTTATATTACGTGAAATGTATACAAGAATGAACTCTTTGTCTCTTTCTACGTATTCTGAGAACATTCAAATGCAGGAAGGTACCCAATTTTTTACTTTCTCACCCCACAAAGTTCTTTGTAAGAAGAGAAAGTTATGTAGTTGTGTGCCAGAAAACAGCAATTTTGTTCACTTATCTTAATATAATTCAATTTTTAATCATAATATTAATTGAAAAATAACTTTGTAATTATTTTTTAATATTAGCTTCAAAACTTAACAAAATGAATAATTTTGAAAAAAATGTTTAAATATCTTTGTAAATCACATGTCTGGTTTGAATTTGTCTAAAATATATTATCTTGGAAAGAGTGCTCAGAATGGACGTTTGACCTGCAAGAGAAGTAGATGGGTTCAGGCAAACTTCTCAGGATGAAATATTTGTTGTAAGAGCAGTACATATTTGACTGTGGTAGAATTTGTAGCTTTTCTGCAACTGTACAAATGTTCACTGATGTCATTGCATATGTCATTGCAACTGCCAAGGTCTGTATCTTAACTGTAAAGGCAAATGGAAACTTTTAAACGAAGACTTGAATAACACTAATTAGTACAAAAGGCAGAGTAAAGAAAAGCAAATTGGTGGCATTCCATATTTGCATGTTTCTGCAAAATCAATGCTGGATGCCACATCAGGTATACTTTTGTACATATTTCCCAGTAACTTAGCATTCTCCACATGAATGATTAGTCTATACTTTCAGATTGTTAACATAGAATGCAATTTCATGATAAAGTATGTCATGCAAAATGTTTTTGTGTCATGTAAACAACTGGGATCAGAAACAATTCAACTACATGTTTATCTTCAACAGTGAGACAATGCTTCAACTTACATGAGAATTATTTCACTGTATATAATTAAAATGAATTAACCCAAAGATATACATTAACTTCAAAAGATTTTGACATGATACAGACAAAGTTAAAATATGTTTATAGTGTTGTTTTTATAGTATAAAGATTAACAATTATTTTCTCAAAGCGGCTCCAACAATTTTCTTTAATTTTTTCCTTAAAATAATTGCAAAAACAATAACATTACAAAAGTACACTATTAGTGATAGAGATTTTCCCTTAATGAAATCTGTTTAAATAAGGTCATCTGTAATTGTTTGAAAAACAAGTAGATTTTGCGTAATTTTGTTTGAAGTAAAGGCAATTCATAAAAAAGTTTTAAAAATTGCCCCAATTTTATATTTAATTTTTCCCTCTGGTAAGGAGATGCTCAAAAAAGCACAGCTCATGTTTTTGGCAAAGTTCCTGTATTGTTGAAAAATTGTAAACAAAAATTAACATTGTAAAAATTTCAATGATAGAGTTTTTTCCTCATGAAATCTGTTCTTTGAAAGTAGATCTTGAAATAATGTAAATGTAAATTAATTTTTGAAAGTTGCTTATGCAATGTTTAACTTTTCTAAACTGAAAGGGTGGAGCAGGTTGGCGAGAGGGATAGAGGAAATGTGGAATTTAGCCATGAGACTGTTGATGTAGGGTAGTGTGACTGGCTTGTTAACCAAGAGAGGTGGCGCGGGGTCTCTTGTGACCCACGTATCTTTGCTGAGATGCAGTTTGCCTAATTTTGTGAGTCAGAAGCTCTACATTTCACACACCTTTCACCACATTCTTTAGCTTTTGTCTGAAAAATTTTCAAAATTTTATGTGTAGTAATTCATTTATAAATATTGTGAAACCAATACAGACATCTTAAATTTCGTAATTTTTGTCAATTGTGTTGATTGCCTTTGAAGCATTTAAATAAATTGTTTGTTTTTATGTGAGACATGTTAGAAAATGAAACTCACTGAATTCTCTGATACCTTTGTTGTTGAAATATTCAGGAAAATGTAAATGGAGTCTACTACATAAAATGAAAGATAAATGATAATTTGCCCTTTTATTTATTTCAATTCTTCATTGCATGTTTGTTTATAAATGGTACATTAAGTTAATACTACCTTATAAATGATTGATATTATTAAAATAATTAAATTCACACTTATTTCTTGCTAAATATTAATTTTATAAAAAAATACTTAAAGGGGTCCAGAAATGATCCCATGCCACCTCTAACACAACTCCAGCAACCGCCACCTCTCCAGGGTTAAGGACCTGAGATGATTCCCAGCGTGGAGACAATTTTTGCTGGTTGGAAACATTTTTCGCAGGTTCATGTAGTATTATAACATTGTGTACCCGTTACAAATTATGCAAGAAGTATGTGCTCTTGTAGCTCCACTGGTTTTAGGGGAACGATGAGAGAAAAAAAAAAGTGATCGTGTAAAAAAAAAAATCTCTGACGAAGTATAAACATTTTTTTTTAACGATCGCATAAAAATTTGTCTATTACGAATCATTTGCTTCGTATCTACCCTCCATAGTTTCCGAAACGAGGCGCTATTTTTGCGCGAAAAAATCTTGCAGCTTTCGTGCATGGAAACTACACATTCTCTGTTTATTGATTGAAAAGCGTTGCTCTGCGGTAAGCATACCTACGTCAAAGTCTTATTATGCCTTGCTCATACCGCAGAGAATTGGCCGTATAAAACAATTGGGTAGTGTAAAGTAAACAGTGTAGTGGAGTAATGTGAATCATCGTGGCCCCACCTCGCGTATTGAGAAAGATCCCAAGAGCATTAAATCTTGTAAAGTTCTTTGAATTTTTGTTTGAAAAATATTACGCAGTTTGTACAAAAGTGTCTGGCCTGCTCCCATCGTCGCCTCGTCTGTCAACATTTCATTCCTATGCCACAACTTGCTTTCTGTACCAGTGACGCAAATAACTATTTTACGTTGTGGCGTGTCGACAACCGCGCACAAGAGTTTGACTTCTTAAGAATATATCGATTTCACTCACGTAGCGTAACTCGTTTTTTACAATCGGGGGAAAGTATTTTTTTTACTTCTTGAAGCGAAACGAAACCTCTTGCCCAAAGGTCCAGAAACATCCCCAGAAAGTTGCCGACTCAACGGCGCTTTCCCGATCCAACAGCGCGGAATGAGTCGCTGGGCTTTGAGGAATATTAGAAGATAATTTCGTAGAAATGGAAAGGAAGCGCTTTATGCTATAGATTTACGCATATTTAGAATTTGAGTACTAGAAATATTTTAAAGCCTTTGTATAACTTATTAGTGGACCCCGGCAATGCTACGCTATTACAATGTATTACACGTATTACACTTTACAATCCACTGGTCACGTGAAAATTTTAATAGATGAAAAACTTTCTCACGAATATGGGTTCTGATTTGTACTGTGTTGTCAAGAATCCTATTGTTAAAACGTACTCCCTCAAGTTTGGGCGTACATTCGCTATGACAGTGTCTTGGACATATTTGATTGACTTGTCCGAGATAACATTGAAGTAATAATTCCGGCCAATATTTCACAATCGCAGGGGCAGAATATGCAGCGAAGACGCGCATAATAATTAAAGGGTTGCCTAGAGATTCTGTTCAGGGGCGCTTGAGTCAGCATAAACGCATAAAATGATCAACGCCCTCATTTTGCGTGTATGTGCGACAGACTTACGCTCATTCCTTTTGTACTATGCACATATTCTTTGCGCAAGTACAAGCAATACGTTGACAAAGTTTTATCGCAATCGGATGAAAGTTACGGCAGAGCATACAATACCAACAAACAAATATTGATTTTTAGATTGTTGCTTTTAAACATTTTGTATAATTGTGATGACTTGACAAATCTAAAAATTTCGAGGGGGAGGAGCACCTGTCCTTGTAAGTTCCGCCTGTGAAAGAGAACATGACCACGAAAACCCGTAAAGAATAAAGAAATCTTCAAAAAAATCTAGTAATGAAGCTTCCAAAATCTTGAACTCATTTTATAAGCATAAGTGGTTTTCTCCAGAAAGAAGCAGTTGAAAAATGTAAATGCGGAGAGGATGTTATTAATTTCCCGTATACGTACGTATATACGGAGTAATATACATAGTATTGTGAAAGTTATGTAATGCTGCACGAAAAAACGGCAGATTTTCGGGAGAGAAAAAAAGAGCCCTGATAACGAAAAAGTGGATAATCCTTTAACGATAAAGTGCTTTAAATTGCTTCATATGATGTTTTTCGAAAACTCAAAACTTTTCTGTGAAAAAGAGCTTCAAATTTCGAATTAACAGCAAAGCTTAATTGCCATTTTCTTCAAAATGGTTGCAAATTTTCCAAAGAAAATTGCCCTTTAGAACAAAGTTTACTGTTTACTTTACTTCTTAAAATAATATTTCCGTTAATCTATTGAGAACCGTAAAAAGTAATAAAAAGTCAAAAATGTAATGTGGGCGGCGATAGTTGACAGCAGGCAAGAGCTCTGTGGCCAGTCCGACTAGGTGGCCGGGACCCAAGGGAACAGAAAACGAATAGCGCCACTAATTGCTGGATGTCGCGTGACGTGACGTGACGTGGCGTGGCGTGGCGTGGCGTGGCTTGGCTAAGCGGCGGCGTGTTGTTGCAGCAGCCGCAGTACCGGCAGCAGATGCTGAACTCGATGCAGGGGCTGGGCGGGCCTCGCGGCGGCCAGCAGCCCCCGGGCGGCCCGCAGGCGCCGCCGCAGCAGTTCGAGGACGTGGGCAGCTTCGACTTCCTCAGCTGAGCGTCCGCCACTACTTTAGTTTATCTCTTACGTTGAACTTGGGTTGGGCGCCGCTTTAAATGTACTACCCGTTTTTTCCATGCTACTTGTCACCCAATCTCTGTTAGATCTCTCAACATTTCTCCTCTTGCCCACACCTTGGGGCCAGTGAGAAACTAATGGTGATATGTTGAAAAACTAAACACATGTAGAAATATTTATCTATTGATTTCATCGTTCTATTTTTCCCTTTCATTGAAATCTTTTTTTATCATTGAGAACAATTCAGCATTCAAGTGTGTCAATATTCACTTTCAATTCTCTCTTCTTTTTAACCATGGAAATTTATATTCTTTGTCTTGAACTGTGAGGCAGGATTACAATGAGTCAATTCTTGATCAAATATGTGCATGACTTTCTCACTTTTACCATATCTATTCTAGTTGCTATGGTTACTTCATGAAGTGGCTGTAAATCTTTCCCCAGTAAGTATACCAGTAATTTTTTATTTTGCTTCTTTTTTGTATCATCATTAAACTAAATCACCAGACTAAAAATCTGTCATAATTATCTCATCTAAAACATCACTTTTATTGAGTTTTGTTTTTTTGGCTTCTTCAGGTCTTTGAGCTTTTATAAATATTGTTCTTATCTGTGTATTGCACACAGATTGTCAGCTAGTTGTTACAAATATTAAACATCATATCCTGCTATATGATATGAGATTTTACAATTTTACTTTTTTATTGAAAGATAACTGGTAATAAACTGTGTCTCGACATGAAAACTTTTTCTCTAAAAGACTGCTACCAGAATATCATAAGACTGGCTTCTTTGAAGTGCAAGGCATGAGTTTTTGATTCAGTTGTGAAGTGTATGAATCTTCCAAACTTCAGTTCATGCATCCGTCTCAATGTAGAGAAGTTGATTGTACTGTTTGTGTATAAACCTAGATTGTACATATAAGTGTAACTAGTTATATTTGTCGTAATTCAAAAGTGATACTACAAATATTTATAATGTTTTGTGTAGAATGTGTATCATAGTCATATTAAACAATGATATGACACATCAGTGTGTCATTACTTCTTAAAAATGTACCATTTTGTGTCTATTTTAAACAGTATTTTTGTATCTATATAAAATTGTATTATGGTTACAAATAAAGTCTAAAAATGACCTTTTAAAGTTTACTTTTATTGTTGTTTGCTTCCATTCATAGGTACGTAAGGTATGCTGGGATGCCTGAGTACCCCCATTAATAGTGGTAAAGTAAAGCAAAAGCTTCAATCGAACAAAGTTCACTGTTAACGATTTTCATTAAACCTCTAGAATTTCAAAAACTGCAAGGTTAATATTTTTTCCAAACATGTCCTACAGTTTTAATATTGAAGATTGTGATTTCTTTCTTAATGTAATCTATTCCTCCATGATTCATTAATGTTCATCGTTTTTTGTCGGGACACATGAAAAATGGCGCAGGTCTGACAGTCGTAGAACTACAATCATAAAAATGCTGCACTCAGGGACGAGGCGGAGTGTGATCATCGTTGGCAGGCAGCTAGAGGGTTCCACGTATACAAAATGATTACACTTCCACATTTGTAGGACCAACATGTATTGCGCTACACGGCTACAGACGGTAGATGTTAGTATGACGTGCGGCCACCATATTGGCGAACACACGCGTCTAGACGTCGCGGCGTGGAGTTGTACAGGTCTCCAATGGAGTCCTGTGCTAGTCTATCCCATGCAGCTTGCACATGAGCGTGCAGTTCTTGCAGATTGGTGGGTAGGGGTGGGATCCTGATCACACGCTCCATAGCACTCCAAACATTCACGATCAAGGAGAGGTTTGGCGATGCGGCTGACCATGACAGAGTATCCACGGCTGTGAGGCATGCTCGGGAGATGGTCGTGCATTGTCCTGTTGAAATAGGGCAAGGGCGTGGACGTTCACGAACGGCAGAGCCACCAGTTGCAGGATCTTCTGAACGTACTGTGCGGCTGTCACGGTGCCTCCTAGGAACACTAACGGTGAACGGGCAACCTGGTATATTGCGCCCCACACCATCACACCAGGATGGCGGGGGACTGTGATGGGATACCACAAACCGCTCGTCGTGGCGCTCCCCCACTGCGCCTCCAGACACGGACGCGGTGGTCGTCGCCATCAAGGCAGAAGCGGGACTCGTCGTGGAAGATGACTTGCTGCCGGTCTGCATGGCCCCAGGCACTTTGTTCCCGACACCAGACGAGTCTCCAGCGACGTTGTTGGGGTGCGAGTGGCAGGCTCCGTAACGGCCAGAGTAAGGCGATTTCTGCGTTGTGCTATCACATGCCAATGGTATTGGCTCTTACAGGATGTGACAGTGCAGGCTGCACAGCCCGCTGAAGCACCTATCGTTGCCGTTGGATCTGTTCGCGCGTGGCGGACCATCCGTCAGTCCAACCTCGTGGTGCGTGGCGGACGCCCAGATCCTGCATGTCGTGTGTGCGTGCCTTCCTCAATTCATTGCAGCCAACAGCGGACGATGGTGGTGTCCGTACGACCGATGTGGAGCGCAATACGGCGACAGGACCAACCAACCTCCCGCACACCCACGACGCGGCCTCTCTCGAACGCGTCTAACTGGACAACCGGCTGCCGAACACGTCGCCTAGGCATAGTGTGCGTGCAGGTGATGCTCTGGCTACGCTATCCGATGTCGCAATGGTCTGCGTGGCCGTTTGAGGCCCTCTTATCTAGACCGGTGGGTACGGCCATAGAGTAAAGATGTATATAGAGGGCTCACCAGGCGTGTTTTTAGTTACATCCTTTGAATAGTTCCCCGTCCACCGCTAGGATGCGCCAACGTCGGGAAGTGTGAAGGGCTGTCTGGCTTTCTGGTGGTGGTGGGGGTTTTCTAGGAAATATCACGCGGGGGAGGGGAACATGAGTTGTTTCCATGGCGACGGCAGGCACTGGGCTCGGGCCGCCGACCCAGCTGGCCAGCCTGGCCCCGCAGACCCGGATTACCGCGCTCGCCCCGCCGACTGGAACGGAAACCTCACCATTTGCCTTTACGAAGCTGTGAATGGGTTTGCAGCGTGATCGCCGTTCAGGACAAGCCGCACTGGAAAAGTCTTTGGCCTGCCTTTCAAAGACAAAGAATTGTTTTTAAGATGTAAAGGAGTGGACCAAAGGTGGTTAAATAACGAAAATAGGGGAGGGGCCTCTAATAGAACTTACCCCCTTCAGAATAGGAAATCGGCTAGAGATGCCATTCATCATAAAAGCAGTATTTACTCATTTTCTATAGAAACGAAAGACTTTCAATATGTCATTTGAAAACTCTAAAATAAATTTAAAAAAAATATTCAGCTTACAGGAACAGTTTTTGTATGGAAACATCTAGTCTGTTGCACAATATACCTCCCCCCCCCGCGCGCACACACACACACACATACACACACACACACACACACAGAAAAATGCTGTTTGTGACACTAGTTGATGTCGGTGCAAAAATGTATTATTGTTGCAGACCAAATCAATTAACTACATTTATTTATTGAACATCAAATACAGTTAAAAACTGTGTGTGACCTGCTGTGGGAAGAAGTGTATTGTGTGCAGGTTTTTTGAAATTCTGGGATACCTGCTAAAATGTGCATTTTTGGCAAGCAGGGCCATCTTTAGGCACAGGCAGACGAGGTTCGTGCCTCAGGGCCCCCACAGATAATAAAAAATATATAACAAAACTGAACTAGTGCTAGAACAGCACGTACTTTCCCGAATTATAAAAAACAGCTACGCAATATTAAGATATTGCATTTTCTGCGCTATTAACATCTTAGCTATTGAGTTTTTCATTCACATCGCACAAATAATTATATCCATCAAATTTCAGTATTGCTGAATGGCTGGTTAATATCAAAGGCAATGTTTTCCAGGAGTGAGGGTTTTTTATTTGCTCCCAGAAGACACACAGCAATGTACGAACTCGTGGTGGCTAATCGCGCGTTGTCGCCAAGTTGCGCGCCTTTAGCTGTTATCGCAACTTGTAACAATGACATGTACTTAATTCCCAGGAATTCGCGAGCGCTAAGCGGAATTCCATTGTAGCCTCCGCATTGTCGATAAGTTAAAGTGTGAGGAAGCAAAAATTGAATTAATATTGGCATTTCCAATAACAAATTATATTTAAATCAATTATTTTTATTTTCCTTCTACATACGTATATAATATACATAGTATATTTTACTTTTCCGTATATACGGAGTATTGTAAGAAGTGGCCGACATTTTTGTTTTAATTTTTGCAAAACCAGGCATTTTAACGAACATGAGTCATGCACCATTCTCTTAAGCTACCTTTATGCTATCTAAGATCCCAATTTAATCAAAATTTGTTGTGAGGTGTCTAAGAAAAAATGGTTTAAAGGAAATAAAAATTGCACATGTTTGACACAGAATATCGCAAAAAATACTCATGTTTTCGAAAATTTGAACATGACGTTACTTAATGATCTGTTTTTATTAACATATTTCATTAAGAAAAAAAATTGTATCTTTACAATTGTAGCTGTAGGAAGACTCCGAAAAAAAATTGATTTTTTTCAATTTTCGAAAAACCAGAGTTTTCAACCAACATGAGACCTATGCCATTCTCTTAAACGACCTTCAGACTACCTGACAAAAAAATTAGTCAAATCGTCTGGAGTCGTTTGTTTGAAAATGTTGAAAATATCCCCGGGGCTTCATGTAAAGTACCCCCCAAAATTAAAATATCGGTTTCAAATTCCAGGGGCCACGACATCAGTCAGATCGATCGGGGAATATCAATTTTGGAGTAAATCGGCTGAACAGTTTAGTCACTAGCGTTGTTCACAGACAGACGGACAGATGGACCAACAGACGTTTTGCCGTCAATCGATTTTTCGGTATAAAGGAGCTATAAAACGTGGATTTTGACTACACCACGTGTTAGAGGATTTTTGTTTTCTTAATTTGGCAACTGGATTTATCCACTTTTTGGTTACCAGGGCCCTGTAATAAGAGTTTTTCTGTCGAAAATCGGCCGTTTTTTCGCGCAGCATTACATAACTTTCCCTATACGTATACGTATTCGGGAAAGTAAAAATTGTAATATTTACTACATATATATCGATTACATTGAAGCCACTTTTGGAAGTGATATACGGTTATATTTCTATATTATAAGCTTTTGTGTGCACTATTACGTATTCGGAAAGGGTTTATTTACCATTAGATTCATTGGGTACTCGACAATTTGAGCATAAGTAGTCTTTTTGAAATTTTTTTTCTCGGTGAATAGTTGTTCACTCCGGAGTGCTTGTCGCCCTACTTTGATTTTTTTGTGGTTGTTAATTACTTTAATTGAATGGGGTTTTTTGTGGTTTAAAAGTGAAGTTTTTTGTAAGAATTGAATTATTTGGAATCTAGTTTCTGTTTATAGTTGTAATTTTAAAGAGGGATTTTTGGACTTTGCATACCTGCAAAGGTGCACGTAAATTTGCATTGAGCCTCCAGTGGTCGCGGTGTTGTACTGAGAACACTCAATGAGATTGTTGCTCTTGGCCAACCTTTCGAGAAGGTATCTTTCGTGAGATCGTTCTATTCTTGTCTTATCTCTTCCACTGAAATCTGGAAGCCTGGCCGCTTCCTTGTTGCCGACAATGTACGTTTTTGCCAGATGATAAGTAGGGCTCGGATAATTATGTAATTACATATTTCCGTAAGTTAACTCTATCAAGTCAAAACCACGATATATTTACGTTTCCTGTCGATTAGTGCCTAAAAACGCTGATTTTTTAGTACATATATTTACATATTTTACGCAATAGTACATATATTAACATATTTTACTCAAAAGTAATATTTTAAAATATTTCTTAATATTTCTTTTTTCTGAATTCTTTTTGTATAATTCTTAATTTATCCTATATGCGTTTGAGAAGGAATCGCCCAGACAAACAATTCAGCATTGTCAAACACAATTTTTCTGCAGCCTCCTCTTTAAATTGACGCTATTGTATCGCGTAAAAATGTTGATTGCAGCGCGCAATATCCTACAAAAGGGCGAAGCGTTATTGCACACCAAAGCTTTCAGTGTCTATAGACACTGAAATCACACATTTATAGATTTCAGCGCAAGTATAACAGAGAACAAAATACTGCTTGGAAAGGAAGTTGGTGTACTAAAATGATGTCTAGTAGGCGATAAGTCGCGCCCACGACGCATTTTCCGGATGTCTCCCTTCACCGTAATACCCTTCGCCAAAAATTACACGTACCAACGCAACTCGGAAAGCGCCATTGACAGTTTTCTTTCCCCGTTTCTTACACGCGAGCCTAAACCCATGTTTGTAAAGTATATCTGTGAGGTGAAAATTTCAAGTAAAATCATGATGTGGCAGTGCAGCTTTTGGATAAGAAAAGGACAGAAAATAATTTACGGCTATTGGCATAAACCTTGTGGTAACACAGACTTGCCAAAGGCAAAATTCGGTGAATCTTTTCAGAGAAGTCTAGCAATAGCGTCTTGGGTAAAAACATCATTGAAAAAGCGGAATTTGTGCTAAGAGTCAATTGATTATATATCAACCACCATTGTTTTTGTTTCCTAATCCGTGAATAGCATTCAACAGTGATATGTTGGGACAAAGTGTAAATATACACCAGTAACTTCGTGCGATGTGGAACACTTTAGTCGGTGCAAGGCCCTCGAGCAGATAATAGGAAAAGTTTCATTTCTAAGTATATCAAACAAATATTTGTTTCTCGTTGTTACAACGATCATTGTAAATAACAGAATTATGAGGAGTATTGTGTTTTAATTTTGGTCTTTATGAGTATATTAAATCTACAGATCAATATTTAAGCAAAAGTATTTTATTAAAAGGAATTGATATAATAATTAAAGTATTACATATTTGTTACTTTTTAGTACATATTTCTATTCATTATAATACATATATATGTACATATTTTCCTAATTTTTAGTACATAATTATCCGGGCCTTAATGATAAGTAAATGTTATAAGGAGTACAAAGCTTTTGGGCCGAGTATAAAGAAGTTGTATTATATATCGTGTATACTCGAGAAGTTGTATTATATATTGAAATGTACCATTCTCCACGTCTCATCAAAAGCGTGGCTGTAATCATGTCCTGTTCCAAATTTATTAAGATTTGGGCGCCAGAAACAGGTTACATGAATTACTACCAAAGTTTTTCTATCTGGTTCTAACAAAATTATATAAAAATCCAGCTAGCTTGGGTCGATGGGTCCGGATACAAATACTCGCTATCGCCTCGATAGCCGATTACCTGATCTGCCAACTATACAGTATGGCGTGGAATCTGAAATGTAATAATTATGCTTTCAACTAATTAAAAATTATGATTGACAAATGAAAAAACTCTTTTCTTTTCCAAAGAACAAAATTCAACAATTTATTTAACTTTTAAATTAAAACAATTAATTAGATGGTCATGACCCCTTTTGAATAAATTGTCTCTTTTATACTGCAGTATTTTTTTTACCGTTTTTGCATGCCAACGCTCCGTAGTCGCTTCTCACTTGGCCGTTGTTAATTCCAAGTTCCGCTTCTCTCTTCCGGTCTTGCGCCGCCGCTGACACGTCCAGTCCACACTGCCTAAACTATCTGTTAGTCTTGTCCGACGCTCCCGGTTCCTAATCTCTCCCACCGGTTATGTAGACTATTGAAGTCCAACTGCAATGTCCGAAAATCTGAACAAGTCCTCCGAAAATCACTTCTGGTAAATTATTTCAAAGTCCGAAAACAAACTATCACTTCTCTCACAAGACAAAGTCCGAAAACAAGCTATACAAGTCTCACTTTCCCTCTATATTGCCTACAAACGATCTTTACGCTACGGCACCCAGAGTCAGAATGTTCGATCTATACTCCACGACACCCATAGACGGAATGTACGATCTTCACTCTACGACACCCCGAGTCAGAATGTTCTGTTTAATGCATCTTTAAACCCTTCATGGCTCGGTAGGCGTCCATCCTTCTATTATTTCAAAACACGGCGGCAACATTAGACTATCTGATCTTTTATAGCCAACCGGTGCGTCTCTTACACATCCGAGTAGCCGTGACTTCCGTCAGTCATTCGTTTTTTGCACCAATTATATCTTAGGTTCTTCAGCCATCTAGCCGGCGTCCTGACGTCATCAAGGCCCGTGAATAGTTTGTTGACCTTGCCAACCTCTGCACCGCCGTTGCTAAGGCCGCATACCGCCATATTGAATCCCCATTTATCTACCCCATGTATAACTAACATCATTAAATAAACCTATCATATTCTGGTATATCACAACTTCCCCTCTCCAAGCGTCATTTGGTTTGCTACAACATAACTAAATGACAAGACTACAATAAACACTTTCTTCTTACTTCACTACGCTATATTCACTGACACTTTGCACTTTACACAACACATATCTTGTATCTTGCAGCCTTAAACTATTTACATTTGTTTTGTTAATATGCCAACATAGTTTTGAACCATCTCATTGAGTATAAATTATTGCCTGCTATTTACTTCCGTCTTATATCCATCACATGTTAATTGAAAATTTTTCACATTCTTATAAAATAGACGTAACAACACAACAAACACTATTACACACTATTATATACAGATACTATTTACAATGATTTATCCATGGACAAGAATATTCAGTCATGGGTATCGTCCCTTTTATACGGCTTAATGTTCCTGTAATTATATGTCCCCATTTCGTCCAATTTTGGCGGTTTTTCATGACGAGCGATGGTTTTGCTATTGAGTTTTCTAGCATCAATACAAAATCTGATTTTCTTATCTTTCTTTCGGACTATTACTATCGGGCTCACATACGGTGTTATAGATTTTTTTATGATACCATCCTCCAGCATCGTGTTTATTTGTTTACGTACTTCAGCTTTAAATACATGTGGGATCGGGTATTGCTTTACATTGAAGGGTTCCTCATCCATCAATTCAATTTTAAATTGATATCCTTTTACGGGCTCCTTTGAACCTTCAAAAACGTCTTGATATTCGCTAACTAACGTTTCAACGGAATGGCTAACATCTACTCCATTTTCGTCGACCGCATCCTTGGCTGCTGCGTGAATCCGGTCCCTGGTCTCTTCGATTAGTTCCGCAATCTCACAAATACACAAATCTTCGCCCTCCTGGTCTTTGATCCCCAAACAATGTTGTTGCCCTTTGTCAGTTCGTAACAATATATTCCTGTTACCTACATCGACCTTGGCGTCACACATCTTTAGGCCATCAATCCCCAAAATGATTGGACGAATCAAATTTTTTATGATTATTGCAGGGAACTGTATCGTCACCCCTTGGACTTCCACCTCCACCCAAATTTGCTGACTTCTTGTTTCGATGCGCCTCCCGTTAGCCGTACGAATATTTAATTTTCTAGCAGGTAATTCTTCAATCTTATTCCCTTCTTTTTTCAGTTGCTTATATAATTCTTCCGATACCGCACAAACATTTGCACCAGTGTCAATTAAAATATCTACCGGTATATGCCGAAATGTCCCCTTCAACACCAAACACGTGCTATTTTCCGCCCGTTCGTCTGTCTCTTCCCTTAACAAATCTTCTGCTGCTACCTCAATGCTATTCAACTCTGTAATAACCATCATCTCATCAGTCTTATCGTTCGAAATAACCCGCCTATTTACTTCGAACAGTGGGAGTTTTCCTGCTCTATTGCATTAATTTCTATCTGTTCGTGTCTCTTATCATCTTTGAATCTTCGTGGGTAACTATTTCCTGTCTTTTTAGATTCTCTCTTGGCATCATTTCCCCACTCGCCCTTCCCTTCTAAACTATCATTTCCTTGGCGATTACCATTATCAACTATTTTTCCCGTTCCATTATTCTTTCCATTCATGCTATCATGGTATCCGTTACTATTATTCCGTTCATACTCGCCATTCAAAGTCCGATCGAAGAGGCTTAGCCGTTCCACTAAGTCTTCATAATCTACAGGTATCGAATTCCATAGCAAATTTTGAATACTGACTGGCAATTGACGAATAATAATTCTAGTTAATTCATTATTATCTATCCCATCTTCGCAAGCCTTGAATGCGGCAATTTTGCGTGTTGCAAAATCACACATGGTTTCCGCCCCACCTTTCCTATATTTTTCACTCATCAATTTATATTTTAAATCAAATTTGTGATTCTCATTCCAGTAACGTTTTAAAAATTTCTCCTTCCATTCTTTATAACTCGTTGGTTCCGGAATTAATGATGTCAACCAATGATGGGCTTTAGATGACATTGCCTGCTCGACCATATGCAATTTTAACCTGTCAGGAATATTATTAATCATAAAGTGGCTTTCTAATTTTGAGATGAAAGACCATGGTTGCTCCTTGATATCCCCATGGAATTTTAAATAACTTGGCAAAACTACCGCGGATGCTGTAGTTATTACATTTCCCTGTGTGCGTGTTAGGACTTCATTTTCCAACTGATCTATTTTGCCTTTAATGTTTGCTATCTGTTTTTCCGATTCCAATTCCTGCAAAGTTTTAATATTCCTCAGCCCCTCTTGTATCTGTTGTTCTACCTTACTATCTGTAACAACTATTTTTAATTCAATATTTTCTATTTTGTCGCCATGTTGCTGCGATATCTCATTTAAATATTCTATACGCGATTCAGCGTTCGTCATTTTTTACATTGTTGGTTTTGTGTAAGTGCTAATGCCGTAACATTTTCCTGTAAATCCCCAACTTCAGAATTAATTTTATTAAAACATTCCTTTTGCTCTTTCTGAATTTGATTTATTTGACAATTAAACGCATCCATTTTTGAATAAATATTACTAAATTCATTAGCTGTATCGGTCCGTAACTGCGATATCTCCTCACATATTGCTTTACGAAAATTCTTAAATTCCTGTGTCGTTTCTATCTTTATACCTTCCAATTTGGCATTATTATTTTCAAATTTAGCGTTCATGTCTAAAGTCAATTCTTCTAATTTAGCATTATTATTTTCCAATTTAGCGTTCATATCTAAAGTCAATTCTTCTAATCTAGCATTATTATTTTCCAGTTTAGCATTATTAATTTCCAATTTAGCATTCATTTCTGCCTTCATTTCAGCTAACATTTTAATTATTATCAAGTTACTAGAATCCGTATTGTCTACTGAAGCTGCCGCTACTTCCTTTTCTTTCTGTTCTACCTCAACTAATTCTCGCAACATGTCACCTTCGGGATTCATACCGTTAGCCGCCACATTATCTATTTCGACATTTTCGGAACGTGCTGTCTTACTTCTAGTCTCCATCTTGAAATTATAATACAAATTAAAATTCTCACTATCAAATTCTCCTCAATGAAATGGTTTTGGCTTTTTTTTATAATTACAGTTAATTTCATATGTCAATCAATAAATTTCAGATTCTTTTCGATCAATTTGTTATAATTTATAATAATTTCTTTAAACGTACTTCACTTTGTTATAAATTATAACAAAATATGCCCCAGTTGGCGCGCCATTTTGAAATATACCATTCTCCACGTCTCATCAAAAGCGTGGCTGTAATCATGTCCTGTTCCAAATTTATTAAGATTTGGGCGCCAGAAACAGGTTACATGAATTACTACCAAAGTTTTTCTATCTGGTTCTAACAAAATTATATAAAAATCCAGCTAGCTTGGGTCGATGGGTCCGGATACAAATACTCGCTATCGCCTCGATAGCCGATTACCTGATCTGCCAACTATACAGTATGGCGTGGAATCTGAAATGTAATAATTATGCTTTCAACTAATTAAAAATTATGATTGACAAATGAAAAAACTCTTTTCTTTTCCAAAGAACAAAATTCAACAATTTATTTAACTTTTAAATTAAAACAATTAATTAGATGGTCATGACCCCTTTTGAATAAATTGTCTCTTTTATACTGCAGTATTTTTTTTACCGTTTTTGCATGCCAACGCTCCGTAGTCGCTTCTCACTTGGCCGTTGTTAATTCCAAGTTCCGCTTCTCTCTTCCGGTCTTGCGCCGCCGCTGACACGTCCAGTCCACACTGCCTAAACTATCTGTTAGTCTTGTCCGACGCTCCCGGTTCCTAATCTCTCCCACCGGTTATGTAGACTATTGAAGTCCAACTGCAATGTCCGAAAATCTGAACAAGTCCTCCGAAAATCACTTCTGGTAAATTATTTCAAAGTCCGAAAACAAACTATCACTTCTCTCACAAGACAAAGTCCGAAAACAAGCTATACAAGTCTCACTTTCCCTCTATATTGCCTACAAACGATCTTTACGCTACGGCACCCAGAGTCAGAATGTTCGATCTATACTCCACGACACCCATAGACGGAATGTACGATCTTCACTCTACGACACCCCGAGTCAGAATGTTCTGTTTAATGCATCTTTAAACCCTTCATGGCTCGGTAGGCGTCCATCCTTCTATTATTTCAAAACACGGCGGCAACATTAGACTATCTGATCTTTTATAGCCAACCGGTGCGTCTCTTACACATCCGAGTAGCCGTGACTTCCGTCAGTCATTCGTTTTTGCACCAATTATATCTTAGGTTCTTCAGCCATCTAGCCGGCGTCCTGACGTCATCAAGGCCCGTGAATAGTTTGTTGACCTTGCCAACCTCTGCACCGCCGTTGCTAAGGCCGCATACCGCCATATTGAATCCCCATTTATCTACCCCATGTATAACTAACATCATTAAATAAACCTATCATATTCTGGTATATCACAACTTCCCCTCTCCAAGCGTCATTTGGTTTGCTACAACATAACTAAATGACAAGACTACAATAAACACTTTCTTCTTACTTCACTACGCTATATTCACTGACACTTTGCACTTTACACAACACATATCTTGTATCTTGCAGCCTTAAACTATTTACATTTGTTTTGTTAATATGCCAACATAGTTTTGAACCATCTCATTGAGTATAAATTATTGCCTGCTATTTACTTCCGTCTTATATCCATCACATGTTAATTGAAAATTTTTCACATTCTTATAAAATAGACGTAACAACACAACAAACACTATTACACACTATTATATACAGATACTATTTACAATGATTTATCCATGGACAAGAATATTCAGTCATGGGTATCGTCCCTTTTATACGGCTTAATGTTCCTGTAATTATATGTCCCCATTTCGTCCAATTTTGGCGGTTTTTCATGACGAGCGATGGTTTTGCTATTGAGTTTTCTAGCATCAATACAAAATCTGATTTTCTTATCTTTCTTTCGGACTATTACTATCGGGCTCACATACGGTGTTATAGATTTTTTTTATGATACCATCCTCCAGCATCGTGTTTATTTGTTTACGTACTTCAGCTTTAAATACATGTGGGATCGGGTATTGCTTTACATTGAAGGGTTCCTCATCCATCAATTCAATTTTAAATTGATATCCTTTTACGGGCTCCTTTGAACCTTCAAAAACGTCTTGATATTCGCTAACTAACGTTTCAACGGAATGGCTAACATCTACTCCATTTTCGTCGACCGCATCCTTGGCTGCTGCGTGAATCCGGTCCCTGGTCTCTTCGATTAGTTCCGCAATCTCACAAATACACAAATCTTCGCCCTCCTGGTCTTTGATCCCCAAACAATGTTGTTGCCCTTTGTCAGTTCGTAACAA
Organism: Acheta domesticus; assembly: GCA_031308135.1. Classification (NCBI taxonomy): domain Eukaryota; kingdom Metazoa; phylum Arthropoda; class Insecta; order Orthoptera; family Gryllidae; genus Acheta; species Acheta domesticus. The sequence continues at coordinate 26,774,026 of JAHLJT010002406.1, read as the reverse complement.
TATATTCCTGTTACCTACATCGACCTTGGCGTCACACATCTTTAGGCCATCAATCCCCAAAATGATTGGACGAATCAAATTTTTTATGATTATTGCAGGGAACTGTATCGTCACCCCTTGGACTTCCACCTCCACCCAAATTTGCTGACTTCTTGTTTCGATGCGCCTCCCGTTAGCCGTACGAATATTTAATTTTCTAGCAGGTAATTCTTCAATCTTATTCCCTTCTTTTTTCAGTTGCTTATATAATTCTTCCGATACCGCACAAACATTTGCACCAGTGTCAATTAAAATATCTACCGGTATATGCCGAAATGTCCCCTTCAACACCAAACACGTGCTATTTTCCGCCCGTTCGTCTGTCTCTTCCCTTAACAAATCTTCTGCTGCTACCTCAATGCTATTCAACTCTGTAATAACCATCATCTCATCAGTCTTATCGTTCGAAATAACCCGCCTATTTACTTCGAACAGTGGGAGTTTTCCTGCTCTATTGCATTAATTTCTATCTGTTCGTGTCTCTTATCATCTTTGAATCTTCGTGGGTAACTATTTCCTGTCTTTTTAGATTCTCTCTTGGCATCATTTCCCCACTCGCCCTTCCCTTCTAAACTATCATTTCCTTGGCGATTACCATTATCAACTATTTTTCCCGTTCCATTATTCTTTCCATTCATGCTATCATGGTATCCGTTACTATTATTCCGTTCATACTCGCCATTCAAAGTCCGATCGAAGAGGCTTAGCCGTTCCACTAAGTCTTCATAATCTACAGGTATCGAATTCCATAGCAAATTTTGAATACTGACTGGCAATTGACGAATAATAATTCTAGTTAATTCATTATTATCTATCCCATCTTCGCAAGCCTTGAATGCGGCAATTTTGCGTGTTGCAAAATCACACATGGTTTCCGCCCCACCTTTCCTATATTTTTCACTCATCAATTTATATTTTAAATCAAATTTGTGATTCTCATTCCAGTAACGTTTTAAAAATTTCTCCTTCCATTCTTTATAACTCGTTGGTTCCGGAATTAATGATGTCAACCAATGATGGGCTTTAGATGACATTGCCTGCTCGACCATATGCAATTTTAACCTGTCAGGAATATTATTAATCATAAAGTGGCTTTCTAATTTTGAGATGAAAGACCATGGTTGCTCCTTGATATCCCCATGGAATTTTAAATAACTTGGCAAAACTACCGCGGATGCTGTAGTTATTACATTTCCCTGTGTGCGTGTTAGGACTTCATTTTCCAACTGATCTATTTTGCCTTTAATGTTTGCTATCTGTTTTTCCGATTCCAATTCCTGCAAAGTTTTAATATTCCTCAGCCCCTCTTGTATCTGTTGTTCTACCTTACTATCTGTAACAACTATTTTTAATTCAATATTTTCTATTTTGTCGCCATGTTGCTGCGATATCTCATTTAAATATTCTATACGCGATTCAGCGTTCGTCATTTTTTTACATTGTTGGTTTTGTGTAAGTGCTAATGCCGTAACATTTTCCTGTAAATCCCCAACTTCAGAATTAATTTTATTAAAACATTCCTTTTGCTCTTTCTGAATTTGATTTATTTGACAATTAAACGCATCCATTTTTGAATAAATATTACTAAATTCATTAGCTGTATCGGTCCGTAACTGCGATATCTCCTCACATATTGCTTTACGAAAATTCTTAAATTCCTGTGTCGTTTCTATCTTTATACCTTCCAATTTGGCATTATTATTTTCAAATTTAGCGTTCATGTCTAAAGTCAATTCTTCTAATTTAGCATTATTATTTTCCAATTTAGCGTTCATATCTAAAGTCAATTCTTCTAATCTAGCATTATTATTTTCCAGTTTAGCATTATTAATTTCCAATTTAGCATTCATTTCTGCCTTCATTTCAGCTAACATTTTAATTATTATCAAGTTACTAGAAATCCGTATTGTCTACTGAAGCTGCCGCTACTTCCTTTTCTTTCTGTTCTACCTCAACTAATTCTCGCAACATGTCACCTTCGGGATTCATACCGTTAGCCGCCACATTATCTATTTCGACATTTTCGGAACGTGCTGTCTTACTTCTAGTCTCCATCTTGAAATTATAATACAAATTAAAATTCTCACTATCAAATTCTCCTCAATGAAATGGTTTTGGCTTTTTTTTATAATTACAGTTAATTTCATATGTCAATCAATAAATTTCAGATTCCTTTTCGATCAATTTGTTATAATTTATAATAATTTCTTTAAACGTACTTCACTTTGTTATAAATTATAACAAAATATGCCCCAGTTGGCGCGCCATTTTGAAATATACCATTCTCCACGTCTCATCAAAAGCGTGGCTGTAATCATGTCCTGTTCCAAATTTATTAAGATTTGGGCGCCAGAAACAGGTTACATGAATTACTACCAAAGTTTTTCTATCTGGTTCTAACAAAATTATATAAAAATCCAGCTAGCTTGGGTCGATGGGTCCGGATACAAATACTCGCTATCGCCTCGATAGCCGATTACCTGATCTGCCAACTATACAGTATGGCGTGGAATCTGAAATGTAATAATTATGCTTTCAACTAATTAAAAATTATGATTGACAAATGAAAAAACTCTTTTCTTTTCCAAAGAACAAAATTCAACAATTTATTTAACTTTTAAATTAAAACAATTAATTAGATGGTCATGACCCCTTTTGAATAAATTGTCTCTTTTATACTGCAGTATTTTTTTTACCGTTTTTGCATGCCAACGCTCCGTAGTCGCTTCTCACTTGGCCGTTGTTAATTCCAAGTTCCGCTTCTCTCTTCCGGTCTTGCGCCGCCGCTGACACGTCCATTCCACACTGCCTAAACTATCTGTTAGTCTTGTCCGACGCTCCCGGTTCCTAATCTCTCCCACCGGTTATGTAGACTATTGAAGTCCAACTGCAATGTCCGAAAATCTGAACAAGTCCTCCGAAAATCACTTCTGGTAAATTATTTCAAAGTCCGAAAACAAACTATCACTTCTCTCACAAGACAAAGTCCGAAAACAAGCTATACAAGTCTCACTTTCCCTCTATATTGCCTACAAACGATCTTTACGCTACGGCACCCAGAGTCAGAATGTTCGATCTATACTCCACGACACCCATAGACGGAATGTACGATCTTCACTCTACGACACCCCGAGTCAGAATGTTCTGTTTAATGCATCTTTAAACCCTTCATGGCTCGGTAGGCGTCCATCCTTCTATTATTTCAAAACACGGCGGCAACATTAGACTATCTGATCTTTTATAGCCAACCGGTGCGTCTCTTACACATCCGAGTAGCCGTGACTTCCGTCAGTCATTCGTTTTTGCACCAATTATATCTTAGGTTCTTCAGCCATCTAGCCGGCGTCCTGACGTCATCAAGGCCCGTGAATAGTTTGTTGACCTTGCCAACCTCTGCACCGCCGTTGCTAAGGCCGCATACCGCCATATTGAATCCCCATTTATCTACCCCATGTATAACTAACATCATTAAATAAACCTATCATATTCTGGTATATCACAATATCGTGCCGCGACATCAGGAGTGTTTTTGGAGATTACGTATTGTGTTCGAATTTATTTGATTTTTACTAATTTTCATGATGTAAAAAATGTAATCATGAAAAATAGTAAAAGCAAATAAATTATATATATATATATATATATATATATATATATATATAAATGATTGCATAGATAAAATATAATATGATAACGAATAAAATTACTATGGGTTATTATTATAAACCTTTCTGCAAGCACTTTGTTATTCTTGTCATATTCACTATTCCACAATATTGCTGCATGCAAAGGCAAAATGTATAACTTAACGCGCATCTTTGCATATATGCAAAGAAGCAAAACATTTCAATTTTACGACACAGATGTAAATTAGAATTTTTTAAATCTATTTTTCCCAATATCTCCACAATTCATATTATTCCCCAAAAAAGTTTGACCTTAAAAGAAAAAATCGTGCAACGAAGGGTTAATATATTTTTTCAATTATTGATGTCCCTGTTGGTGAGAAGTAAAACGGAAATTATGTTAATTTAATATAGATTACGATAATTTATATTCAGTCCCTGTTTAATAAATGCTTGAGCAACGCAGGACACTTCACCACTAAATGATAAATAATATTGTTTTTAAAAGCGTTGCAATGAATGGATAAGAGAAGTGCTCGCATGATTATAATAATTATGGTCACAGGATCACGTCATTGTTGGGGTGCAGTTAATTGGTAGAGTGAAGGCGGAAGGTCCCGTGTGCTTACGCTTAGGGCAACAGCCCACCATGTGCTCCCTAAATGTAAATGCTGTAGAAAGATCTTGTGGCAGTAATAGTTTCAATAATTTGAAAATACCGCCAGTGAATGGTGGAGGGGTGAAATCGGTAGTGGGGGCAGAGTCGCGACCTGTGCGCACTCTACTCGGTTACCACATTTTACGGAACTAAGATGCGACGGTGGTGCCATCTCTGAATGAGTTACCTTCCAAGCATAACCTCTCCGCTTACGGCAGTGAGCTGTCTATACATCCTTAGTCTATGGCACGGCGTCACAAACCTACCCCCCCCAGTGCGCTGCCGACCCTGAAAACGAAATCATTGGCTTAGCGAATGGTGTGCAAAATACCCTCAGAGTTTGCAGCGGATCTGTAGAGTCCTTCGGGGTGCAGCTTTTTTTTATGACGATGAGTGTATATACCTAAATTTTCATCCAAAGTATACCCTGGTAAGTCGCCATGTTTAATCGGCAGTGGCGGTGGGTGAGTTAAATTTAAGGGTGTTGCATACGCAATGGTCGTGAGTTGGGTCTTCCCAATATTTCCCGATTAATGGACACAATTATTAATTAACAGACAATTACTATTTAAATTGTTTAAGAACATTTCACCTTAAATTTCAAATATATTTTAAAATATTTGGATTTTTGACGAATAGTTGTAAATGAATGTAAAAACTAAAAAACTACTATAAAGAAGGAATGACATGAAAGATTATCCTGTCCATTCCAAGAAACTGATTATAAACTTTTCTCGGACGCGTTCCCCACGTGTGACAACGCGCCGTGAGAGTGTGGCCGCGCAGCCGCTCCGAAATCGAGCAAAAGTCAGCGCAACATCCGCGTCGCCGACGACAAGTCGGCCCACGCAGCACGTATCGCATTCCTTTCAATACACACGACTGATATGTGAACGTTGGCCATCTGCTTTTCTGCGGTCAAGGAGCACGCTGTCTATTATGCTATAGCAATGACCTGACCAGCTTGTGAAACAAATTAATACTATTTATAACATTAATAATTATTCTTCAAAATAAAGCTTAATTTCTCGCTTATAGCTATATATTTTGATCCTTACTCTTCTATACGTAGCGTCAAGTTTCATTAAGCAAAGAAGAACGAAACATTATCATTAATTTGATCAATCTACCTACAAATGTGGAAAGTATAAACTTACCATGTTTACTTGAAATGGAACTCCAATTACCGATGCACAAATTTCTCCATCCCTAATTAAGTGAAGTTACAGGTTTCGCGAATAAATTTCTTCTCTACTGAGAGCATTGTTAGGGCGCACAATCGCTCGATTGTCATTATATTTCTAAGAAATGTTTTTATCCGCTTCATTGTTGAAAATGATCGTTCAGCTTATATGTCGAGTAAATATTAGGGCTGAATCGTCGACGCAACTCTCGTTTTGCTGATTTCACAGTTGTTTCAATTTTCAGAACAGGCTGATCGTAGCTAAACTTTTATCCAATAAGATTAACAACTTTGTTCATTTTAGAGAAATAATTGAATACCAGAATGCACAGGCACCATAACTTAAATACTATTTGAACCCGAGATGTAAAACACATTTTTCACTGATTTTAAGACGGCCCTCACCGTCCACATCAGAAGCAAAACTTGCGTTTCGGAGTAACGTATCGAGGACACTGTTTTACTGACAGCGAGCGGGAGACTTCGTCTCGAGTTGGATGACGTGATTGCCCGAATGCTGCGCCAAGCGGAGTTCACGGCGTAAGTGTGAACATGATACGATGAAAGCGCCCTATGATAACAGAAGGGATGTCACGTGGTACCCAGTGGTCCTTATGAAACGAAGTCTGAGCAAGGTGTTGTTTCGAGATCGTGAACAGCCATGTAGGCACATCGGTTCGTCAATGTAATACTGGTATGAAAATTATACAAAGAAGCAGAAAAAGTCATACCATTAATGATACTGTAATAACGAAGTGTATATTCTATTTTCTCTCAATTTTTTGGCTGTTGCGTGAACCTGTGGACCTTATAAAGAACCACCCCTGTTAATCCGTTCTTATAAATTAAAATTCCGGCCCTACAAGTAAGATAAACAGTAATGTATATATACGGGATATTGTATATATACAATCTCCCGTGTAAATCTAAGAGCTGTAGGTCAAATCGTTTAGGAGCTAGAGCGCGTCAAAGACCATATTTTAGCATTCTTTGACACACGATTTTCAGAAAAACTCATCTCGGCTCATTTCTCGCCCAAATGCTTCAAATATAGACATTTTCTAAATCTACATTAAATTTTGAAACTGGGTTTTGCATCCTCTATCGAAATATTTTGCATAGTTTTACAGAAAAGGATATTTTCTACCAATTCTTTGGAGCAACAAAAAAAGCAAAAATTCAACGACCTGTTGAATGTGGTAATTTTCCAACGGAACTCCAATCTCCTGATAATCAGCACCCTACCCTGAAATTGAATGTCGAATGCACTGGTGATAAGCATTTTTCAGAGTTCATACGAACCTGGAAAACGTGAAAATATCAGGGAAAAATTAATTTCTTGAAAAGTCAGGGAATTTACGTAAATAGCTGAAATTGTTTTGATCAACAAAAATTAATGATTGTTAAATTTTTCGTATTTGGGAAGTAATGTTTATCCATAGAAAGATATAAATATGAATTTTAATTGTTTTTAATAAATTTTGTGATAAATATTTCTTATTAAATGTATAAATTTAAAGTGACGCAATCTATTAGATTTGGATACACCAGTATGACATCGTTATCTAAAACTATGAAGCTGACAAATAAATAATACTTAGTAGCTTATTTTGATAATATTCACAACAACTGACACAGTCATTATTTTAGGCGCATTTTGTTATTTAAATTTATAATTAAAAAACTTTTAGTTGTAAAAGTGGCTTATGAATGACAATTTAAACTCCATAAGTGCATTCTTAATCAATAAAAAATAGTGTTTGAAACCATTGGCATTTTTGTAAACTGAGAATATTTTGTATGAAAAGGGAGGACAATTCAGTCTCCATAGATGTGTCCTTTTTCAATAGAAAATATGTTTTATACCATTCTATCAGTCTGCTTCACAATTTTATTACATTTTTGCTGACTTGACGCTTTTCGATTCTGCACCACCTGTTCAGAGCCTGTAGAATCTCCATCTGTAAGTGAAATTACTAATTACTTGGTATTCTACGCGATTGAATTACATGGGTGTGCCTCTTTGCTCGATAATAAAGTTAAATGAGAAGAGTTTGTTTTGATAAGTGTATATTATCCATGTAGAACAAGTGACGGAGGATGAGGGTCTTGAAGAAATATATATTATATATATATATATATATATATATATATATATATATATATATATATATATATATATATTTTGACCGTATTGGTCAAAACGTAAATATTAGGCACTCCACAAAGTTCAAAAGTGGCGCGCGAGTTAATGAATCGTTGCGGGATGAATCGGGCCGAGCCGTGAACGGGCGCCTGGAAGGGGGGGAATTGGTCGGTCAGACCGCACGGGACGCGGTAGTTGGGAGGCGAGCAGCGAGAGTGAGGAGAGAGGCCTGATGGCGATAAGAGAGCGAGGTGGTAATGTACGGATATATCGAGAATAATCGGGATGGCTGGTGTTAAAGGAAGGAGAATTGTGATAGACTTAATGATGATTGCGAGTAAGGATTGTGGTAAACGTGTTTGGAAGGAATAATCACGAAATTTGACAAGAGAAGAGAACATTGCACGGACACGTGGGCGATGCTGTTCAGTGGTAGTCGGTGAAGCTGTGCGGATATGGGATTATATGGTGGAGCCGTGTGAGCTGAGACAGGAAATTCGTCGTGTGGAGAAGGAAATTGTGGTGAGAAGACGCCGGTGTACGAGAACGGGCCGCCGGCGACTCGTGGGCAGGCAGAACATCGTTGGCGCCAAGGTCACCTCTGGCAACGAGCGGGGCACGCGGCATCGCGTCGCGTAGAAGACGATGGTAGTGGGAGGCAGATAAGTAACAATAATTATGAACAAGAATAGATGGGTAATCGAATATAAGATGCCGGTTCAGGGTGCTCACTGAGTAGTAAGGAGAGCAACAGTGTCTGTAGTGGTTCACGAATGGCATGTAGGTTTCAGAGAAATGGAGGTTATATAAATGGAAATAATAAATGTAAAGATGATAGGAATAGTCGGAGATGTATAGTGTAAATCATTTAATCTGCATTCAGTAAGGATTTGCGACCAGGTCAATGATGTAAATTATGTTATTAATGTGAAGATGTTTTTTTCTTAATAAATCCTGTTTCTGTGATGATAGATTCTTTGAACTCAGATAATGATGATTAAAGTACCCCCCTCAAAGAACCCCTGTGCCCAAATAAACAGCCACAAAATTTATGATATGTGCACCCATGAAACCGATAAAGGGTAAGTACGGTCACACACACACACACACACACACACACACACACACATATATATATATATACTGTGACCGTACTTACCCTTGTTGGTTTCATGAGTACACATATCATAAATTTTTGTGATGTTTATTTTGGGCACAGGGGTTCTTTGAGGGGGGTACTTTAATCGTCATTATCTGAATCCAAAGAATCTACCGTCACAGAAACAGAATTTATTAAGAAAAAAATTAACAAAACATCTTCATATTACTAACATAATTTACATCCTTGACCTGGTCGCAAATTCTTACTGAATACAGACTAAATGGTTTATACTATACGTCTCCGAATATTCCTATCATTACATTTATCATTTCCATTTATACAACCTCCATTTCTCTGGAAACTGCATGCCATTCGTGTACCACTACAGACACCATTGCTCTCCTTACTACTCAGTGAGCACCCTGAACTGGCATTCCACTCGATTACCCCTCTATTTTGTTCATAATTATTGTTACTTATCTGCCCTCCACAACCGTCGTCTTCTACGCAACGCGATGCCGCGTGCTCCGTCCGATGTCGAGAGGTGACCTTGGCGCCAACGATGTTCTGCCTGCCCACGTGTCGCCGGCGGCCCGTTCCCAGGCACCGGCGTCGCCTTACCACAGTTTCCTTCTTCACACGACGAATTTACTGTCTCAGCTCACACGGCTCCACCATATAATCCCGCATCCGCACAGCTACACCGACTATCACTGAACAGCATTGCCCACGTGTCCGTGCACTGTCTTCTTCTCTCGTCGAATTTCGTGATTATTCCTTCCACTTGAGTTTACCACAATCCTTACTCGCATTCATCATTAAGTCCACCACAATTATCCTTCCTTTAGCACCAGCCGTCCCGATTATTCTCGATTTATCTGTTCGTTACCACATCGCTCTCTTGTCGCCATCATACCTCTGTCTTCACCTCTCGCTGCTCAACTCCCAACTGACTGCCCTTTCGCGCGGTCCGACCGACCAATTCACCACTTCCGGGCGCTCGTTCACGGCTCGGCCCGATTCGTTCCGCAACGATTCATCAACCTGCGCGCCACTTTTGAACGTTGTGGAGCGCCTATTATTTACGTTTTGACCAATACGGTCAAATAACCCCCCACGTTATTAAGATTTTTTTTACACAGTGAAAAATAATCTTCTAATCCACAATTTAGATCTCTTCCTCGACCATCTGTCGCCAGCACCAAATCAATTGTACATGCTCGCACTCCTTCCAATTGTCCGACATGTGTTCCACCTTTCCATCCCATCCAAGCCTGATTTTTCATTATCACCGTCGACAGTCCCACCGCCTTCTGCAACGCTGGGCCCGCGACCTGGATTTCGCTTTCCTCTAGGAAGTATCTGACTGCCGAACGCTGCACCATAGTACCCATGGAAAAATAGGAATACTCCTTCATGCTTTCAAGTATTTGAACTATAGATATTGTCGTCACGTTCGTATGTCCTGTCACAACCGTCGATGTCGTACCTTCCTTCTTTCTGTATTCTTCATTCTTGACTGCTCCATCGCCGTGAATCGTTTCATCCTGAACCTCTCCTTCATGTTTAACTTCATCACCGTCTTCATTCCCACCTCCATCTTCATTCTCTTCATCTTCAATTTCTCCTTCATCCTCATTCTCTTCCTCTTTCGTTTCTCCTCCGTCTTCATTTCCTCCCCCATCATTAATCCCTCCTTCATCTTCATTCTCTTCATCTTCAATATCTCCTCCATCTTCGTTCTCTTCATCTTCAATTTCTCCTTCATCCTCATCCACCAGTTCAGAATTCACGAACATAACAGCTGTAGAGCCCAATTCCTGCTTCTCCGCATCATACCCATCTTCCACAGAATCTTTCCAGTTAGTTTCAGATCTTTCTCTATCCTCACCCTCGTCTGCTTCTTCATTTAGACACGACTTCGTTGCGGTTGGACTCTCCCGACAAACCCTTTGACAATTTTTCTTCTTAATCCGGTGTTCATCTTCGTGGTCGATTACTTGAAATGACTTGATGGAAACCTCGTTGCTTACTCTGTGATTGTTCGTATTGGGGCCTCCCGTCAACACGAACCCCATCCGTTTAAATTTGGATTGTAGCCAGTCCCGCTGGTACTTGGTCTTACTTCGTTATCACAAAAATCTCCCCCGCTTCTTCCATTAGGTTGATTCGACCTCTCGCCGATTGTCGACCCTCGCTCTCCTGCTGCCTACCATAACCCCTTTGGTTTTCTCCACTCCTCTCATCACTCCATCACCTAGTGTTTTGTTTTCCTCCTCTCTCCGGCTCGTTAGCGCCCCTCACAATCATTGCATTTACATTCACCTCATTTCTATTTTTCGGTGCATTTGCGAAAGTCAGATCGAAACTCCCTAAGGCGTCTTGAAACTTCTCCAAATCCGTATGACACGCGCTCCTAAGCAAATTCTGGGTAGTTGTTGGAAATTGTCTGATTAGGATGCACATGATTTCTTGATCGCACATGGGCGGCGATAACGATCGGAAATCCATGATGCGTCTAGCCGCGTAATCTCTCATTCCGCCCCCACCTGACGGTTTGTACACACTGTTCATGAGACCCATCTTAAAATTTAGCTGGATATCCTCGCTCCAATACCTTCGAAAAAACATCTGCTTAAACTCCGCTACGGTATTTGGAAATGGTGTAATGGTATCTGCCCAAGTCCTCGCGTTATCCTGCAGCATCTGGTATATTACTTGCGTCTTACTCTTCTCAGGGAGACAACTAACCGCTAGGTATCGCTCAACAGCTCTCATGAACGAGTATGGATTCTCTTTTACGTCGCCCGAAAATTTTAATGAGGGGGGTATTGCTATATTAACTGGGCCCCCTCCTACACTTGGTGCCGTCTTAACCTCCTTTAATTCTTGAACTTCCACTTGCAATACCGCGATGTTGTCCTCGCATTTCCGAACGTCCTTCTGCACCTCCTTTCTACAGGCCTCCACCGACTCCTTCAATTCTTCCTTCGTGTCTGCCAACTCCCTCTTGCAGTTTTCTATCTTCCGTTCCATCCCTTGTGATACTCCCTTCACTTGCCCCTGTAGTGACTCGATAGCTTTATCCTGTGCCTCAATCCGTCCTTCCATCTTTGTCGTAATGTTTCGACTAAGTTCACCGCAAATCTCTTGAACTCGCCCGTCTATTCTTTGTTCCCACGACTCGAACTTCTCCACTATAACCTGGTATTGTTCCTGCATTTGTCTCACTTGCTCTTGTTTATGTTCTTTCAGTTCATCAATGATTTTCTTTTGCTCCACAACCATTCTCCTTTGCGCCCGTTCTTCCTGCTTCTCTAGCTCCTCAACCATTCTCCTTTGCGCCCGTTCTTCCTGTTTCTCTAGCTTCTCAGTTATTCTCTGTTCTCGTTCTTCCTGATTCTTTTGCTCCTCGACCATTCTTCTTCGTGCCCGTTCGTCCTGCTTCTCTAGCTTCTCAGTTATTCTCTGCTCCTGTCCTGCCATGATACGCTGAAGCATGCTAAGTAGGTCTTCTCTTCGCTGTTCCCGGATTTGGTGTTGATGTACTCGCCCCCGATAATTCCATTCTGGCTCTATCCGAATCTTCTAGTAGTGACTCATCCCATTTACCTCCGTCATCCTCATCATAATGATCTCTGTCCTCGCGCTTCTCCTCCTCTCCCATTATCATACCCGTTTGCTTCTCCATGGTGCCCCCCAAATTGCACGCTACTACACCTATTTCTGACTAATCGCCCTCCTACACGCTCAATTCCACCAAAATCTATTGCCCAACTTCAGAATGCTCACAGAGACCTGCACCGAATACCACAAATTATTTCACTTCACACCAACGGCATCCTAATTACTCTCAAACAGGACAATAATACAATCTGAAGTACCTTGAATTAGATGTGAGTGATGCCGCATATATTACGATCCTCTACATAACTCATCAAGAACAAATACAAGAAAAATACACATCAAAAAAATTATTGACATCTGTCATCCACCTGGGAACAATTCACATGCAAAATGCACTCAAGCTCAAAACACCTAGAAATACACTCAAAATATTCAAATATAATCACAATAATATCTGTAACAAAATTCACAATACCCTTTCAAATTCGCAGCAACATAATGCACCTGAATTTAAAATAGTCATTGAATTACCAATGAATCAGTGCCTCAGATGGTGTTCCTGCCCCTTTATACTGAATGCCAACTTGTTCTTTAATCATCCACCTAAATAAAAAATCTCAATAAATCTTATTTAGGAGCAACTACTTGAATTTGTAATGTTCATCAAATAATCACTGCTACTATGTTTGCCAAATAGCTCATACCCTCATAATATCCATTTACCTACACGTTCTGTCGGTGCTTCAAAATGCACTGGACAGCCCTTAAAACATAATTTATATTCTAACATGAAAGATTTTTGTCCCTAATGTATTGCTCATTGAACTCAATGAATACCCCTACTGTAATACTTCCAAAAAAAATTATGCCCTGACACTTTATTGATACACACACTGTAATGATACTTCCAAACATTTATACTTTAACTCGTTGTTTTTATGAAAATACACTGCACTAATGCTTAAAAAAATGTTGTGCCTTGACACTTTATGTGTATTAAATTACACACCGTAATAACACTCCAAGAAATCATACCCTAACACACTGTGTTTATTAAGACACACACCGTAAGGACTCTTCAACAAAATTATACCCTGATAATTACACTCATGTACACACTCACTGTAATACTCCTTCCAAATAATTATACCCTAAAACATTATTTGTTGCCACATATACATTATGATCTTGCTTCATAAAAATTATCCTTATATTGTTTGATTATTGAAACACATGCTGTAATGTTTAGTACACTCCCTTAACACCTGCCATTCACTTCATCTATTCACTTAGATACACATAGGAATACTTTATAACAATTACCCTGATATTTACACTGAATTCAACACTGTTTACTGGCCACGTTATAACAATCTTAAAAAAAATTACACTCCAATACCTGCACTGCCTTAAAACACATTACTTGAAATTCCCCTCCGTGTATTATTTGAACTCAATACCCTGCAAATGTAATTGACTGAATCATTAATTTACATGTACTGCACTACACACTGGGATGATGTTTCACAAAACACCCTAGTATATGTGATTGAATTTACCCTATTCGTTTAAGCATTCTTGAATTACAGTTTGAAATAATATCTCACACAACACCTTGATACATAAATTTGCACTTAATACTCATTAAAATATTTTCTGATTTGCAAGTTGAATATTCCACACAACACCTTGGTATATGAAGTTGAACTTAACATTAATCAAAATCTCTTCTGAATTGTAAATGAATTCTTTCAAACAACACCTTGATACATAAATTTGCACTTAATACTCATCAAAATATTTTCTGAATTGTAACTAATATTCATACAACATATCTTTTGAATTGCAAATTAAATAGTTCACACAACACCTTGGTATATGAAGTTGAACTTAATAAACATCAAAATATCTTTTGAATTTCAACTAAATTATTTCAAACAACACTTCATTGATTCCACTGCAATATGTTAGAGAATACTAATATATTTGATGCACTTCAAATTACTCTTTGAAATATTTAAAACTGAAATACAGACATTATCAAGAAATTTACACTGTCCTCTGCATTTTCCAGTCATGCAACCAATTTCAGATACATGCTGATTAAAGTATGCACTTATGGGGATTGTATTTTGTTCAAATCTAATTACAAATTACTAATCTGTCCCTGTCCGGGCGCCAATAATATGTGACCGTACTTACCCTTGTTGGTTTCATGAGTACACATATCATAAATTTTTGTGATGTTTATTTTGGGCACAGGGGTTCTTTGAGGGGGGTACTTTAATCGTCATTATCTGAATCCAAAGAATCTACCGTCACAGAAACAGAATTTATTAAGAAAAAAATTAACAAAACATCTTCATATTACTAACATAATTTACATCCTTGACCTGGTCGCAAATTCTTACTGAATACAGACTAAATGGTTTATACTATACGTCTCCGAATATTCCTATCATTACATTTATCATTTCCATTTATACAACCTCCATTTCTCTGGAAACTGCATGCCATTCGTGTACCACTACAGACACCATTGCTCTCCTTACTACTCAGTGAGCACCCTGAACTGGCATTCCACTCGATTACCCCTCTATTTTGTTCATAATTATTGTTACTTATCTGCCCTCCACAACCGTCGTCTTCTACGCAACGCGATGCCGCGTGCTCCGTCCGATGTCGAGAGGTGACCTTGGCGCCAACGATGTTCTGCCTGCCCACGTGTCGCCGGCGGCCCGTTCCCATGCACCGGCGTCGCCTTACCACAGTTTCCTTCTTCACACGACGAATTTACTGTCTCAGCTCACACGGCTCCACCATATAATCCCGCATCCGCACAGCTACACCGACTATCACTGAACAGCATTGCCCACGTGTCCGTGCACTGTCTTCTTCTCTCGTCGAATTTCGTGATTATTCCTTCCACTTGAGTTTACCACAATCCTTACTCGCATTCATCATTAAGTCCACCACAATTATCCTTCCTTTAGCACCAGCCGTCCCGATTATTCTCGATTTATCTGTTCGTTACCACATCGCTCTCTTGTCGCCATCATACCTCTGTCTTCACCTCTCGCTGCTCAACTCCCAACTGACTGCCCTTTCGCGCGGTCCGACCGACCAATTCACCACTTCCGGGCGCTCGTTCACGGCTCGGCCCGATTCGTTCCGCAACGATTCATCAACCTGCGCGCCACTTTTGAACGTTGTGGAGCGCCTATTATTTACGTTTTGACCAATACGGTCAAAATACATATATATTGTAGTGGGACGGTCGCGCACGTAACGATTTCGGCGTGTGCGAAAATAATATTTTATTTAAATGGGAGTACTGGAAAACGTGATGTGTAGAAATGCGCACTTTTTCGCTACCTGAGCGGCGCGAGGGGCAAGCAGGCCGCCGCTGGGCGCGGTTCCCTTTGTTCAGAAACCGTTCGACGCCCTGGGTATTTCCGCCGCGCGGTGTCAGTGCACACCCCGCGTCTTCTCGGAAATTGCAGTGACGTAGACCGCCCCCTCGAAGACGGTTTTCAACCGTCACGGCCACCATGGCAATTGGCCGGCACGAATCGCGCGATTCCGCTGCGCCAATAGACAAGAACTAGGCGGGGGCGAGACACGTGATCTCGCGAGCGAGGGAGGTAGTTGCGTGGGAGAGGTTCGGCCATTCTGATGTTGGCGACTCCAGCGAGAGGTTCGAGCTTTCTGATGTGGGCGTTTGCAGCGAGAGGTTCGGCCGCTCTGATGTTGGCGACTCCAGCGAGAAGTCGAGCTTTCCGGGGGGGAGAGACCACGCCATCGCCGCGAGGCGCCAGACCGCCGCCGGCAACGCATCGCCGTCACTTCGCCACCCGCTGTGTCGCCTGAAGGGAGAGTCGGAACACTGTACCAGAGTGGGGACCTGAATGGACGAAGGAGTGTCCGGACTTGGCCTGAGGGACGGCCGCCGCTAAAGGACGCATTAGGGCGGCGCTTCCGCCGCCGCTGTCGCCAGCTGCCCGCCCGGTCCAGGGGACGGGGAACGCTGCCGCTCCGCCTCCCGACCCACGGGTACAACTGCCGCGCCTGGAGGGGCGGAACGCCCGGGCAATGACCCAGAAGGGTCGGACTTTAAGCTAAGTTAGTTATAAGTGAGGTTAAGATATTGTTACTAATTGTAGGAGGCTTCACCCCTTTGATTACTTTTTGTTTTAATTAAATTCAGAAAGTCAGAAAGAGTGTTTCACTGCCTAATGCATGACGCATGCGTCCAGTCACGCAAGCGTCCTGCCCAAATTTTAGCCGGGCGTATGAGGCAACATATGAGTGCAGACAGAAATCTACAGGTGAGTCTGGTCACGCCCTGAGGTCTTCCCGCCGAACTCGATGAGTGTGCGGGGTGTTACAATATATATATATACATACATATATATATATATATATATATATATTCCAGGCTTAATATGGAAATGGAACTAGTGGTGCTACAGAATGGCACAGACTTTCCCGTATTAGTTTTCTATTTCCTTAGGTCTTCTCTAGCTACTCTGAATTGCCACAAACTCTTTCTTGCCAACTGTCATCTATCACCGCCAAATGTACATTTTTTTGTCATTTTCTTCATTTTTCGGTTTTCTATTGGTAAAACGGAAACATTAATTGTAGAATATTAAAGAACACAAAAACCTAGTCATAAATGGCAATTTTCTTTTAAAAAATATGCGCCGTTTAAGAGAAAATGGCGTTTTAGCGCTACTAAAAATGCGAAATTTGAAACTCATTTTCACAGAAAATGTTGGAATTTTCAAAATACTTTATTTGAAGCACTTACACTCACATATATAGTAATGTTTACAAATTGCTGGTAATGTGCGTATTAAAGACGTGATAGATCTTTCAAAAAAATTACAATTATTAAATTGTAGTTTTTGAAAAAACAAAAAAATAGCATAATTAACTTTACACTATACTAAAGATTGTAATTAGCACTATCCGTTACAAAAGTTTGAAGAAAAAAATGCAACAATATATGATAAAATGACGTCTGAGCGTTTCTGAAAATGCAAAATTTTGCGCTACTTTTCACAAAAAACGGTAGTGTTTTCGTGAAACTTTACTTGACATTATTTAAACCATATATACTCGTAAATATAATAAAGTGAAAACCAACCGATAGACCAATATGCCTTTATGTCATCTGATAGAGTAAATTTACCACTATCCCTACCAAAAGTTTAAAGAAAAAATTTGGAGCCGTTTTTGAGAAAATCTTGTTTTTGTAATTTTTTAATGTTGCACGTATTGCACGAAAACTACTAAAATTTTGAGAAACATTTACATGACCTTTATGAAAGAACTCAATATGCAGAACAAATTTTATTTGAAGAAAAAATCTCTATCTTCAATTTTGTGGCTGAAGAAAGACGCCGAAAAAATTCAAACTTTCAAAATTTTCGAAAATTCAAAGTTATCCGTGAAAATTGGACCTATGCCATGTTATTAAGTGTATTTTACTCTATTCATACAAGAAATTTAAAGAAAAAATTTGTAGCCGTTTTTGAGAAAAGTTTGAAAATCCCCGGGGGGCTTCATATAAAGTACTTCAAAATACTTTTCAAAATTACTTTTCAAAAGTACTTTTTCAAAATCTCAAAACTTGGACTAAAATCAGATCGACCCGGGAATATCCATTTTGGAAGAAATCGTACCTACGTAGCAGTGTTCACAGACAGACAGACGGACGTTTTCCTTTCAATTGGGTTTTCGGTATCAAGGACCTAGAAAACAGGGTTTCTGGCTACACCACGTGTTAGGGGACTTTTTTTTCCTTAATTTAGCAACTGGTTTTGTCCACCTATTCGTTTTCACGGCCCGGCAATTAATTTTTTTCCGCCGAAAATTTGCCATTTTTTCGCGCAGCATTACATAACTTTCCCTACACTACGTATATCACTCCGTGTATACGTACGTATACGGGAAAGTAAAAATAAGGAAGAGGGTGGGGTATAGCATGTGAGAGTTCTCGCACGGGTGCGCTAGTTGTCTATTACGAAAATAATTTATTAACAAAACCAGAATTTTTTTATTGTGACTGGAAAAACTGGAAAAGTCAGGGAATTTGAAAATCTGGAAAGCGTATGAACCCTGATTTTTCCAAATGATGGTTCGTTTTCCAGAAATTCGCAAATAACTTCCGTCAAAAGCGCAATTTTCGTCCAAAATGTTCTCTAGGAAGTCGCCATGTTTAACCAGTTCTTATACATTGAAATTCCTGCCATGCCAGTAAGATAAAGAGTAATGTGCAAACTTTAAATTTTCTTTTCGCTGGACATGTTATAAAATAACATTTATTTGATTGTAACTGACACAGAAATTGAAAATATTATAATCAATTTGATTATGTTACCATATTGCTGTAGCTTCTGTGTCACTACCTAACATTACGCAATATTTATTCTTATTGTATAAGTTTTGTTACTTAATTTTGCCATTTTGTATTACCATTGATTATTTTTTTTCTAATTAATTCATATTGTAATTTACTATTTTTTCTAATGAATGTATTAAGTAAATTTATATTTACTATTTTTGTCAATATCCTCGGCCTTCAGCCGCCATCCTGATTGAGTTTTCTGGGTTTACTCATTTCGCTTAAGGCAAATACCGGGATGGTCCCTAGTTTTCTCTTCCAGAAGTAGAAGAAAAGTTCCTGCCCCCTAGATCTTTTTCATAGTTTATGAAATAATGTATATATTTAATGTGGTTAGGCAGAAGAGCAGACCAAATGGCCTGAGCCTCGCCACTAATAAAGTAAATATTATTATTATTATTATTATTATTATTATTATTATTATTATTATTAATGTACATACAATCTCCCATGTAAATCTCAGAGTTGTAGGTCAATTAGTTTACGATCTAGAGTGCGTCAAAGTTGACCATATTTTGGCATTCTTTGACACTCACGATTTTGGAACCAGGCTCGCCCATTCTTTTGTGCGAGCCAAAAACGCGACAATTCAACGATCCATGACTTGTTCAATTTGGTGATTTTGGACGGGAACTCCAATCTTTTGAAAACCAGCGTCCTAGCCTGAAATTGAATGGCGAATACACTGGTGATACGCATTTTTTCCAAAAGATGGTTAGTTTTCTAGAAATTCGCGTCAAATCTGACCGTAGTTTGAAAGTCAACTTCTGAAAATCAACGCTTTATCCTGAAATTGGTGAATACACTGGTGATAAGCATTTTTCCAGCAGATGGTTAGTTTGATATATTCAAGGGCGTGTCCCATTTTAACTCGTAAATAAATATTGCTTCCTGCAGAAACACTTGGCTTTGCTGCCATTGCATTGACAGGTTCCTTCGTAGTTCTTCCATTCGCCGCGTGATGTCACTGGAGCATAAGAATTCTTGTCATGTTTTATTTTTCAATTATCTACCGACGTTTTCGGTACATACCCCCACCATCGGAGCTGAGTCTCCTTCCTGTAGACTACGTGCCCATGAGGGTGACATTACTTAAAATTAGAGTTGTTATTTGCTTTGGCCTATATATTCCAAATAGCGCCCCTTTGTTAGTGGCGCCCATGGCACGTGTGAAGTCTGCCATACCGTAGATACGCCACTGGTCTCTGGCCACTACTGCACTAATTGTTCGGGAAGGCGTGAGTTACTTTCTTCACGTTTGTAGCAACTTTTGTAATGACGCTTCTCTGTTTTAGTTACTACATTCTTCAACATTCCGAAGATTATTTAACTTCATTGAAAAATGGGTACTACCCATTTATTATCGTGTTTGACAGACCTGTTTTGGGCACACCAGTATGGCGGACTGACTTCACTTGCCGAACATGGCAGAGGTTGGTAATACCGCTTCCATATATTGATAGTTCCAGGGTCTAGACAAGACAAACCTGCCGCGGAAGCCTACTCAATCGCAGGCAAAAAAAATGCGTTCGGGAGGATTGCGTGCTGTAGTGCGGGTTGCATTCAACGGATGCTTCATCTTCGCCTTAATTTTGGAATAAAGGGTCAGAAAAGCTTCGAAACAGTACTTACCAAAAAAGATCGTGATGGTTCAGAGGCACCCCGTAAATATGGTGGCACATTGTTTAAATAAAGTGGCCAATGAAAGCGTGAACCCATGTAAACACTAAACCTGTCTAATGAATAAAGTGTTTGAATAGGTTGACGTTCTTGGGCTGAGAAAATTCTCTCAAATGCCCCCCCTCCCCCCCCCGTACTTAAAACTAAGGGAAATGGAAGAGTTCTTGGGGTTAGTAAATCATACATTATTCGTATTGCCCTTGAGGTCGCGCCATATAACTGGATGGCACAAGATATATGGAGTTTCTTTTGGAAAATTGATTTCCGCAAAATATAAACCTCAATATAGAAAACTTAAAATTCAAATTCAATAATATGAATTGTCGATTGTTTAAAAATATTATAAAATAAAATTTAGATTTCCCTCAATCATTTTTTAACAATGCAATTATTGTGATTTTCATCCAAGGATTGTTACAATGATTTTGTTGCTTTCATATCTTATTTAGGTTTTATTAATCGAGTTTTTTTTGCGAGGTTTTACCTTTGTGTACTTACTCCAGCTCTTTCAAAACGAGGGACTGGGAGAGATGGCTCAGTACATCAACTGATGTCACTGCAGTCCTCTGATCGAGAGGTCCTAGTTTCGAGTCCCGACGGCGGCAGGACTTTCGACACTAGCTTGTCAGCTAGGTCGAATTCAGGCGGCCTACTGCTGTCTGGAGAATTCTAGCGGCCGGCTGCTCTGATCGGTAGTTTTCCGTGCTTTCTCCGATCAACACGAGGCGAATGCCGGAGCAGAACGCTAGCAATGGGGCCACGGACCGCGCGCGATCTTTTCTTCCTCTTCCTTGTCCTATCCTCTCCACTTACACACACCCACACACACACTAGCATGCATATACTACCACACATGTTGGGAGACCGGTCGGGAGCTTACAGCTTGTTCCGGCTGGGGCGGTGCCCGCTGATGGGAGATACCTGGTTGAGGGGAAACCCGCCAGTTGACGGTAGGTCGGAGCCGGATCTCGCCATCCAGCGGGGAAAAGATCACCACTACGTCACGAGGAAAAATACGCACTACACTTGCGGGACTAATGACCTTTGTAGTCGACGCGCCCGGAATCACGAACAATCAATCTATCAACCAATCAATCAAAACAAGGTAAGTGTGGAAGTAAGGGTGAAACATCCGCACCTTGCTCGCTCGGCGCCGGCCCACCGACCGACACTTTCGCCAGACGTGCATTCTCAGCTGTAAAATAACATTGGTAGGCATTTTACAGCGATGGTTGCGTGCCGTGACGGCGGTGAGTCGTGCATCGCTTCTATTTAAGTGGGGCGCAGACCGCCGCGCCGCGCCGCGCCGGCCCGGCGCGGGGCTGGGTTTTGCATTCGCCGGCACGCGCTCGCCCGCCCCGGGCAGGGCGGCGCACAGCGGCCCCGACCCCTCGCTCCAATCGAACAATAGTGCACTATGAAATGATGATGTAAAGATGGGTATTAATACACGAGTATGATGTTACGATACGAGCGAGTGTATTAATACCCATTATATCGACTTTCATACGGAACCTTTTCTACGACTTTTGTAAGTTTAACTTTTACATTGAATCATTTCGTGGCAGTTGATTTAGCCAAGACCACCGAGCGGACAGCTCCCTAACCCTACTCTCGCATGCTGCCGCAGGTTTCGGTGGCTACCTGCCCGCCTGCGAGGGAGTACTGCGCTAGTCAAATAGGTTCAAAGTGAAATTACTATCCAATTTATTTTAAATAATATTCCACTAAAAATACTACTAATAAAAGAAATCAAAACTGAAAAGCATAATATACGAGTAAAATCACATGTAATTTTAATGTACATAATCGAAAAAATCATTTACTGGAACGATTCTCAATGATTAATTCTCAATACTTGGTTTGTAAACTTCTCTGTGATTGGTCAAGAACCTGTATCATAATGAAATCTGTATCGAAATGGATATCATTTTGCAACTGGTCGCAGCCATCAAATGACAGCATTATACAATGGGAGTAGAAAAAATATGTTATTAGCAACATTTTCATTTATTATACGAGCATCTTTCGGTGGCGTAGTCATCTACATCAGATTGCTGGTTCGGAAGACAATGTTGGGAATGATGTGAGCTTTTATTGAAATATTTGGAACGTGAATAATACTTCATCATTGATCCAATGTCTCAATTGCGCGGTCTTCTTTTTCTTGTACTTTTGAAGCAAGTATGAAGACACAATAACAAAAATGAATGTGTGTGTATATATTATTATTATTATTATTATTATTATTATTCCTCTATATCACGACTAAAGATGTTACGTGTCGGCTGAATATAAAATGTACTGCAGGTTGCAACCAGCTACCTATTATAAGGAGGAGATCTAGGACTGTCGGTGCCTCTACAATACTTTGCGCAAAATGTGGGCTGTTCCAAATAAATTATTATTATTATTATTATTATTATTATTATTATTATTATTATTATTATTATTAAAGCTATAATATCCCTATCCAGGGCAAAAGCCTCCCACACTCTGGTGGGGTAGCTCACAAATAAGGAATTACCAAGTGAGCTAAAACCTGGCGAAGCTGAATTGTTTTTCCTATAAATTATGTACAATTCTGTTTATTTATCCCATTTTTTTCTGTCGTGTTCTATGGTGTAAGAGCGAGTTACGTGTGACATGAACGCGTAGCACCTTGGTGGTGTGCAGCGCTGGATAGAGATGAGTGAGAGAGGCTTTTCCTGGAGATCAAGACTCTCAAAGAGTTGTAATGCCATTAATGGTGACGCCTAGCACCTGGTCAGTGCCATTTTCTGTGTGCCTGTCCACCTGCTGGGGACTGTGTCGCTAGGTCGCCCGCACGTACGGGCCTCTGGATCGCAGCTGGCGCTTCCTAGCCGCCACATGTTCCTCTGTTTCACTAAGGCCCTGTCTTACGAGCGTGGCGGTGAGCGTTAAGTAGCGCGCGTCGCAGATTAACATTGTGTCTTGTGCCGAACTGTTAAAGCGGTCGTATGCCGATTCGCGTAATATATAGTGTTGTTCTACGACGCGCGTTACTTTTCGCGCATCAGTGCAACCCTCGTGTGCAAGGGCCTTAAAACCGAACCGCAGCGATAGGGGTCCGCGAGCTAGAACCTCTTTTAACCGTTAACTGGTGACGTGCCTTCGAACTTCTCTTACCGGTGACGTGCGGTCTGTGAGACCCCAAATGTTTTAGGCAGATTATTTTTAGTGTTCCATTTCATGTTGACTTGGCAATTTTTTTCCACGTTTACAATGCTATAATAAATAAGAAAATAAAAGGATTTCTTGTTAATATGTAAAATGAAAAGAACATAATTAATTTGTATTCAAAAAAGACTGAATAATTTTTTTTATTACTCGCCGAGTAAATTTCTGGCTTTAATTTGTTCCATACTGTTTCTTCACTATTAATTATCTTAAGAACTCTTAGAATGATTTGAAATATTATTCACTACATTAAAAAACGTTCATTTAAATACGATAATGCATTTTAAATGAAAATTATCCATTGGTAAAAAATTTGCTGTGCACATTCACAGTGGGATGAACAGTCCTACTACTGGTGATGTGAGGTCTACGAGACTGCTCCGAAACTTTACCTGGCCCTCAAAGACGAACGGCTGTTACTAGATCCGCTGCCCCGCCTTTTTTTTTTATTAAATGTTTCTTGTTGGGTATTACATAGTTCAGTGGAACTTACACTATACATATGTTTTTGTTGCTTATAACTAACTTACATACTAAACTTAATCTCAGTGGCGTAGCCTGAGTTTTCTTAGGGTATGTAATTCGAGAAATGAGAAAATATTTAAAACTTTAATTATAATTAAATATTTCTCATTCACCAATACCATTTCTGTCACTTTGATCAATTAGAGCACACAAATAATTTGTATATTTAAAATAAAAACTGATCCAGTAAAAGTAATAATGGCTCACGTACTTAATGTAGTTTACTGGTTGAAAGTTAGAAAAAGTTGACTTATGTTCACAACCTAGCAAAATATAAATATGTGTCCTCATACTTTAATAAAAGAGCACTATCAAACCCAATGATTTTGAAAATTGTCCAATTCATAACATTTCGAACCCAATAGAATTGGGTATAATTATACAATGGAAAACAATGATCTATAATAAAATATAATAGGAAAGAGAAAATCAATCAATTTACAGCCACATTACTGAATTACATTAATGAAAAGCAGTTGACAGTTGTCCTTTTTGCTGCTTACATCAAGAGTTTCATCCAGTATGGCGGAGACAAACGAGGCTTTAGAAATTTTATTTTTAATTTCATGGGACTTTACCGTGCTTACACTTGAAATTCAATGAATCTGAATTTCTGGTGAAATTGCACGAAACACTGAAATTTTCATATCATCCTTGTCAGTTTTATCATATTTCATTATTTCACTTTTATATCACATGAAATTTTCTCTGTTTGATGATCCCCTATTTTCATTATGGCTAGAAAATACAAACCCTTGTCTTACAAAAAAAGTATACAACTCGAATGAAGTGTGACAGAATTTCCCTATTTTCCCTTATACCACCGTTGCATTGCTCAACATAGCCTGTGTTTGCTGTTTAAATAAAATTCTATCCTCTCATATTTTTTACAAATATTTTTAACTGTTTCTCACGTGCTATAATTTGGGCACAAAAAATACGACTCCATAATTATGTAGGCACTTTGCATCGCGTGGTGCTCGTCATTCCAGGGCACAGATGTGTATTGCACAGTCACATACCCTTGTGCATTCAACCAGCACAATCCCTAACCTAAATTGGCTACAAATATATAGTTGCTAAATGCATTAAAATAAGGTAATAAAACTTAAATAAAGGGACAATGTTCATTAATTAACTTTGTTCTCTTACAAACACCGAAGAGAACAATGAATTTTCGTAAAGTTTCGCTTTTTCGTAGGCACCACGGTAGGCACCTTGGATGTAACGGGTCACGGTGCATCTGATTCACAGCCGCATTTCAGAATGATTCGTTCATCTTGTGAAGAATCGAGTTCTCAATGGCGCAATGTTTGAAATATAATGAAATATTTTGTAGTAGAAAAAGAAAATAACAAATTGACAATTTACAATAATTTTAAAATAAAATAGCGTATATTGGTCAGGGTATGTAACACATCACCCACATCCATGGACGCTACGCCCCTGCTTAATCTAATACATAGGTGAGGAAACCATCATTGGTACCTCTTAACTGTCAATTTCGGCGAATTTTTGTAGGAAAATGTGGAATGGGTATTTATTTTTAATTCGGGTTGGTTGGGTTGGGTTACGGCCGAGGTTGAGAGCTTTTAGGGTGGAGATTTGTGGGATGGTGTAGTAGAAATTAGTGGAGAGGTAGTTAATATGGTTGGCTATGGGTTCTATGAATAATTCTTTATGTAGTTGATCGTTGGTGACAAACCAAGGGGCGTTAGTGATTATTCTGAGGAACTGGTTTTGGAAGATTTGAATTTTGTGGATATTGGTTTTTGCGGCGTTGATCCAGATGGGACATGCGTATAAAAGGAGGGGTCTTAAGATGCTTTTATATATTATAATAGCTGTGTTATATGGCAGTGAGGAGTTTCTATTGATGATAGGTTTTAATTGTAGTAGTTTTACTTTTGCTTGATTAACTTTATTTTGTATGTGTTTTTTCCAGTTGAGTTTCGTGTCTATGTGCAATTCAAGATATTTAATTGTGCTATTCTGTGGATGCCAGATTATTGGTTCATTATTTAATGTCAGAGGAGTGGGTGGAGAGTACGGTCTGAGGGTGAATATTTTAGCAGCGGTTTTTGATGGGTTCAGTTGGATTTTCAGTTTAGTGGCCCAGCTATCGATTAGATTAAGATATAATTGCATTTTGTTGCGTATTTCGTGTAAGTCACGTCCTGAAGAAAATAGTGCCGTGTCGTCGGCAAATTGAGCGATTTTTATTGAATTTAGTGTTGGTAAGTCTGCTACATAGATATTGAAGAGTATGGGAGATAATGGTGATCCTTGGGGGAGGCCAGCATTTATTTGCCTTGGGTTTGAGTGATGGTAATTGACATTAACTGAAAATGTTCTGTTGGATAGAAAACTGCGGATAATTGAGGTGCTGTAATGAGGGGTTCCTATTTTTTTGAATTTTGTATAGTAGCGCCTGAATGCCATGTTCTGTCAAAAGCTTGGGTTATGTCAATAAAAATGCCTATTGTATGAAATTTTTTCTGGAATGAAGAGTATAAGTGTTCTGTGATTCTTAGTAACTGATGCTGAGTTGATATGTTTTTGGTGAATCCAAATTGTTCGCGGGGATGGTTTTTGTGTCTCTTAAGAACTGGGTTAGACGTTTCAGAATTATTTTTTCAAATACTTTGGCTAACGTGGGCAGTAAGCATATAGGACGGTAACTATTTAGTGCTGTAGCAATTTTGTTAGGTTTGGGTACGGGGATAACTGTTGCGTGTTTCCATTGTTGGGGGAAGTATGAATTCCTGAAACAAGAATTGTATATATTGGTTAGGAATGCAATTGCGGGAGGAGGTAAATTTTTTAATATGTTGTTATTAATGTTATCATGTCCAGGCTGCTTTTTTACGTGGTAACTTTTTATTATTATATTTATTTCTGCTGGGGATGTATATTGTATTTTCGGGTGTGGACCATAGCAGGGTTCGATTTGATTTTATTAATTGTGTTGTGTTCGGGATGGGGTTTGGTTACGTTTGTTTTAAATGTTGACGCGAAGTAATCAGCTAACTCTTCGGCTTTCTGAATAGAGGTGTATGCTTTGCCTGTTGTCGTGTTTAGTGTAGGTATAATTGTCTTTTTATTAAGTATTTTTTTTGTAAACTGCCATAGCGTATTATTTTAGTGGTGAGTTGTTCTACTAACTTGTGATATTGTTGATTGTTGTGGGTATTGATTAATCTTTTTACTACCGTTTGTTATGATATTTAATTCTTTTTTAAGTTCAGGAGTTTTTAAGTGGGTCCATAGTCTTCTTGTTTTGTTTTTAACTTTGATTGCTTTGAGTATTTCGGGAGGGAGCTCTTGATTTTAGTTATTTTAGTTTCTTCAGAGTTTATATGAGACTCTTCTACGGTAGTGTGAATTATTGTGTTGAAATGAGAGAGAGCATGTTCAATTTCGATAGGGCTATTGAGTATTTTGAAAGGCGGGTATTTTTACACTAACGATTTTTTGGAATTGGTTCCAATTTATTCTGCCTATCTTAGATTTGGGTGCTGGGGCATGTTGTGGTGCAAGCTGCTGCGTGGTTATTAACACTGGGATGTGGTCAGAATCTAATTCGAATATAGGGGTAGAAAAGAATGTTATATTAGAGTTGGTAATGCCGATGTCGAGAATGTCTGGATTTTTTATTGCGGTCGAATGGATAATATGTAGGTTCAGCGGGAGTGATTAATTTGAGTTTTAGTATGTTAGCGATCTGTGATAGTATGAGTCCATTTTGATTGTTGTGTCGGCATCCCCAGTTAGTATTCTTAGCATTGAAGTCGCCAATTAGTAATGTGTTGTTCGAAGATTGAAAAAGGTGTCTAAAATTGATATCCTTAATTTTCGAAGTTGGGGGATTATATACAGTTATTATGTTCCATATGCTGTTATTTATTATGGCGCGGATGGCTATGGATTCAGTTCTTGGGGAATTTAACACGTCAATTTGATGATGTATTATACTTGTTTTAATTGCTACTAGCACTCCGCCGCCTTTGCTTTCAGATCTGCCTGACCTGTAAATTGAATAATTGGGAATGTATAATTTGTTTTTCTTATTTAGGTGGGTTTTGGTAATGCCTGCAATATCTACATTGTATGCATGGAGAAATTGGGTTAGTTCAGTCTTTTTGTTAGATACGCCATTGGCGTTCCAATTTACTAGAACTAATCCTTTATGGGCCTGTATTGCCATTATTATTATTACTTAAGTAAGCTGAGACTGAGTTTTGAATTGCATTTATTATGGTGGGGATTAGAGAATTTATGAAATTTACAATGCAGGATGAAATTGAGTTAATAATTGTATTTAGGAGTGGGTAATTTGAATTATTAGTACGAGTTGGTGGTTGATTAGGGTTATTACGTGGATGTCTCGAAGTGATGGGTTGAGTTTGATTTTGAGGATTTGAGATATGAGTGAAATTATTGATTAAATTTCTTTCGGGTAGATTTGGGAAGTCTGAGAGGGATTGAGTAGAGGGTGGGGGTGTAGAGGCTTTCGTATTTTCATTATTGTTTTTCCTAGAATATCGCTGACTTTTTGTGTCACTAATTTCCTTAGAATATCTGCACGAATTGTCTCTAATATCTGCTTTATGCTTCCCATGGCAGTTAGCACAAAGCGGATCTTCATTCTTGCGGGGGCATGTTGCGGTGTAATGATTACCTGCGCAAAATGCGCAGTGAATTTTGTGATTACAGTTGTTCTTAGTGTGACCATAATCTAAGCACCTTTGACACTGTATTGGACCTTTGGGTTTTCTTCTTTTTTCGGTGGTGACTCTGTGGTTGCAAATTGAGTTTATAGTTAATATTGATTTAATGGGTTCTGCGCCACTAAATTCTGCTGCTACTACTGGGATTGGTTTATTGTCCTTATTTAACCTTGTAATTTTTATAATTGAAGGGTGTTTGCGATTTTAAATCTTCTTTTATGTCGTCTTCGGAAATAGATGTATGCAGATTTTCGAAAACAACCGAGTATTTATTATTTGCGGATCTTTATACGTGTGGAAGCTTCTTTGTGAATGTATTAAGTATTTTACAATGTTCCTATAGTCTGTTGCTGAACTTGAATTTATTTTAATTTTATTGTTTTTAACATCGGTAACGAAATTTTTGGTAACTTTGGTTTTGAGTTCATTTATGAAATTGCTGACGTTAGGAATGTTGGCTACATAAATGGGTGGAATTCTGTTAGCTGGAATTATCTGGTCGTTGCACGTTTCTTTGAGATAAGGAAATCTGTTGCTTTCAGGGCCTTCACCGACTTCACCAAGTTCGCCGAACATGTTTCTAGTGGGTACATTATATTCGTAATCAGTGGATGATTTGGAATTTTCACCCGCTCTTTCACTTGAACGATTGATTTTCTTGTTTTCGGTTTCACTTTCACTGTCACTAACACTCACTGACCTTTTGTTTTGTTGATGTGGGGCAGGAGCTGGCGGTGGAGTCCCTTAGAACGCGTTGTGCTGAGTCAAGGCTTGGTTGACGATGCCCTCGCCATTGAGTAGAGCTGGCGAAGCTGCGTTGCTGGTGTCCATATCTACGCTGGTTTCCAAGGAGGTCAGCTCTGAATGCCCTTCTTGGTTGATGTCTGCATTGTGCAGGGTGTAAAGGGCTTGGCTAATTGCCTGCCCTGTGGATGAGTCTATGGCATATGCCATAGAAGCTTTGCACTGTTTGTTTGAGTAGAAACACTAGGTGTAATATCAATTATAACACTTGGTGTAAATTATAGCACGTTGTTCGGTTATGCGGAGCGCTAGAGAGCAGGTCCGCACCGCTCGGGAGTCTCGTGCTGGAATGCTGCCCCCGCCTATGAGTGTAGTTTAGAAAGAGGTAGGAAGATACAGTAGTCCCTCAACATTCGCGAGAGTTCGGTTCCCAAAAATACTCGCGAATGTCAAATCCGCGAATTGTTGTCTATATTTTAATGAAGAAAGGTGGATTAGGTTTCTGGATTTCGAAAAACTGTTTACAAAAGAAAAATTCCGCGCTACTAAAACATTTTACAATTAACATCCCAAAGAGAAGAAATAAAACATTTGAAACTAATTTTAAAGTTGAAAGTGAATATAGATTTGGTTATTTTTGGAACATCATCCTCACTCGTTCTAATATCCAAACAAGGAAAGTCGCTGCTTCTATTGCTCTCTTAAATTTCGAAGTTATTTCCATGTTCGGATCACAGTCGAATGCCCTTTCCACCAGAGCTTGTTGAAGGTTTAGAACGCCAATACACCTTAGACATTGAAATTGGTCCAGGACGCAGTTTCGCTTCTGTTACTTAATAACGTTCGAGGTTTTCTTGCTGATGAATTTCCCGAAGCTACTCTTGAGTGAGGTCATTATAATGAGGTTGCAGACAGATCCTGAATGGCTTTTCTGCTCATGTGGCCAAACCCCTACCTCCAAATTCACGCAACTGAAATTGAATTATTTTACAATTGTTTTATTCTGTTAACGTGAATTCACATTCCAACTTTGATATTTTGAGAACGTGATAATTTGAGCTCCGGTGTCTGCCGAGTTCGTTTCCTTGATAACGCTGATCACGGAAATAAAATGCGCTAGCATTCAGAAAAAGTACGACCAAAGACGCACTCACGAATGTTGAAGTCCGGGAATGTATCATTTCTCAAATCGCGAATGTTCGAAACTCGCGAATAGCGAATCCGCGGATGTTGAGGGATTACAGGCACTGGAAAGAAAAATGTATTGGCGACGTACCAGAAAGAGGGCTACGCGTTTATTTTCCTCATCAGTCTCAGAGAGCGTACGTCACCAGTTAAGGGTTAAAGTATTCCAACAACACACTGAATGTAAGGGCCACTTCGGCAATGAGACGGGGGAACCTGGTAGGAACCTCGGTGGCCGCAGTTGGCGACGAGTCGGCCTGGTCGGTGGGTGGAGCTTTGTAAACGATCTCGAGCAGTGGAAAAACTTAGTTAAGAGAAGTTTAAGAGATGGTAGGCATTATACTTGTGAAATGAAAGGCAAATCAAATAGAATGAAGTTAGTAGGATGTGATGGAGGGAAACGGGTACGTGAAACTCAAAAGAACGCGTGATTCGTGAAAAAGTATAGTTATATTTCCCGTCACCCAGAAAGAATTACTGACGAATGATCAATTAAGGTTGGGAGATTGGGGCGAGGCGAGATGTCCAAATTGTAACCTTTACATAAATATTCGCATTTGAAGAGGATATCGAAAGGTTTTCATTTAGACCAAGAATAACGCTAACAATCATATAATGGATTTATTTGATCAGCAAACCACGTAAAACGAGTGATGTACAAGAACATTTTGAAGCAATTAGCTGTTACTATCTCGAAATGAGGGTTTTTCAACTTATGTGATGCAACTAAATTATATGCCCCTTACACCAAGCACACACAAACCCAATATATGTAAACGGCGAATTTCCGCTAGAAAAATTTCATAGCTTTCGACAAAAAGTGGATAAATTCTGTTGCTAAATTAAGAAAAAAAATCCTAAATAACTCGTGTGTAGCCAAATCTGTTTTATTCCTTCTTGATCCTAAAAAATCGATTGACGGCAAAGCTTCAGTCTGTCCGTCTGTGGTCAGCGCTAGTGCCTAAACCGTTCAGCCGATTTTCTTGAAAATTGATGTTCCCCTATCGTTTTTACTGATGTCAAGGCTACTGGAATTTGAAAACGATATTTTAATTTTTTGGGCGGTACTTCACGTGAAGCCAAGTCGGACCTTTTCAAAGTTTTAAAAAAAATGGCTAAGTCCAAATTTTTTGTGATTAAATTTTATTGTTGAACAGTGCGAAGGACATTTAAGAGAATGATGTAGGTATCTTGTTTGCTGATATCCCCAATTTTTCGAAAATTGCAAAAAACAATTATCAAAAACTACAAAATTTAAGGTAGAGATTTTTGCCTCAGGCAAAGTCAGTTGTACAAAATTAGCACTTTAAATAAAGTCATGTAACAATTTTTCGAAAAAACGAGTAGTTTTGCGTCAATTGCGCTTAAAGTTTTACCCAACATTTTATTTCAAATCCGCTCTAAATATTCTTTAAAGTTTCTTAATTTATGTTATAAAGGGATGATAAAAATATGGCCATAGTCCTATTTGCAAATTGGCTTGGTTTTTTTGAAAATTGCAAACAAATATTTTGAAAACTATAAAATTGTATAGAGAGAGATTTGTGCCTGAGACGATGTCGTGCAAAATTACTCTCTTAAAAAAAGGTTGTCTAGATTTTCTGGGGAAAAATAGAGTTTTTACACGCAACGAGTAGTTTTTGGCGTAATTTGCGCTTGGAAATTGTACGACAATTTTTTTGCTTCTCAAAGAACCGCTCCAAAATGGTTTGTTTAGTTTGAAAATCCGCCTCCCGGCAGCGAGTGTTTTGAAAGGTCGCCGCGTGTGCGGCGGCGGGCGCCGCGGGCCCGCCCTGCGCGGCGGTCGATGGGCGGGGACTGGCGCAGAGGCAGGCCGCTGGGGGGCCCGCACAGGGCGGCGCAGGGCAGGGGCTGCAGTCGGCCGGGAGACGCCGGGCGCCCCGCACCGGCCAACGCGACAGAGCGCGGCGCGGCACCGCGGCGGCGGCGGCAGCGACGGCAGCAGGCACTCGCAACGCCCCTTCAAAACAGGAGACGAGCTCGAAGGCGCGCTGCGATAGGAAGGCGCTGGTGGCGCACGGCTACAGCTGCTCAGGTGAGGCTCGCCAAACTCCCGCACATAACAAGTGGCTAATTGGCGAGAAATACGAAAAGTGCCTTCTGAACGTTCAGTTGTTTATAATGTAAGAGACCCGCCGAAGAAAACGTGAACATCGACGCTATCTTTTGTAACGTTACGCGCCTGCTGTGCGTCTCGCGCACCACGCAGCAGCCACGCACGTTTGAATTATCGTTGGCAGCAGTTTCGTACTTAGTTGGTGTAAGAAGGTGATGCAGGGAGGCGCGCCACTGTCATGGTCTCCACCGCATTGTATGGGAGTTGAAAGGCCCTGACCGGTGAGCGAGGCCGGGCGGCAGGCGGCGGCGGCGGCGATCAATGGCGGGCCGCGCAGCATCCGCGCGGGTGAGGGCGAGGGAGCGCACATTGATCTCCGGCGCGCCCACGCCCGCCCGGCGGCTGGAGCGCGTTGCGCCGACCGCTGCTTCCGCTGGCGCTCGTTTCCGCGCTCCCAATGCGGTTCTTCTGCTGTCGACGTAGGAGTTGACGTTGGAGAAGAATCGGCTTCAAGGTCTCCTCCTCTTCGGTCTCCCGGGGCGTTTCACTGAAAACTTTTACAGAGCTGCGACCACAGACGGCAGATGACAGATCATAACAATGCTTCAACAATAACATGACATGCTGTTTTAAATAATCGTTCCCATCGCTATTGCTAAGAATCACTGCCTTATCTTTGTTGTAAAACCATTTTTCATTGCTGTGATTTCCCTATAAAGAAACGTAATAGTGTAATTCGTTTTAAAATATCTGCATTATCTGTGATTTCGGGTTCCTTGGCGATTTTCGAAACTAGAGGCGAATCCAGTGTTTTTATATACGGATATATCAAAATTATATGATATATGACAATGTACTAGTGGTGAAAATGATGTAGATCATCCCGATGGGGACTTTACCGACCCGTGAAACTTGGGTTTACCGAAGATAGAGGTCCTAAAATAATTGAAGGGGGAATAATTAGAAACAACACTGTGTGCAGTGTTCGTCCTGCACCTGAAACACATTCAGTCCGCGAAATTAGAAGGGTCCATCCACAGCGTTAAAGGCGATGCCCACTTCCAGATTCATCTCCAGGAAAGAGATGCATCTGGAGAGTGCTCTTCTGAACTGAATGGCCCTCAAACATCAACACAGAGACAATTCCCTGAGACAATCGCGAGAATCTGCGTTACTGTCTTTCTAATATATATATATATATATATATATATATATATATATATAGTGTCTTATGTGTTGTCTTGACCCCCAAATTGGAAATTTCCAATCTACCTTCTCACTTTTCTACAATTTTTTTAAAATTTTCACTTTATACTAAAAGCAATAAACCAAATCTAAATTACAAAATAAAATACTTTTACACTCAATTATATTATTTTTGTGGAGTTTTCTATATTGTACTAAAACTATTAATAAATAGTCACATTGTAAAACTTACTCTTTTTTATATTCATAAAGAAAGATTGAAATTGATCTGCGAACTCTTGACCTTGAAGGGACTTCCTATTGTAAGCGGAGTATACCATGTGAGAGTTCTCACACGGGGACGCTAGAAGGTAGATTTCAAGCGCGGATATAGACGTAGATGTCCAAACGTAATTGTTGAATCATAAATCCAAAAGTAAATGAAAAATTGGGGGTCAAGACAACACATGGCTATCGGGACGGAGACGGACAGATCATGGGCAGGAAGGAGTCGGGCGGAAAAGAGATACAATGAAAGATAGAGATGTAGGCCCCGCCGCATGGCATGAAAACATGGAATTAGTCTTCCTGTCTATAATATTTCTGTAATAATGCCCGGGCAACGCCGGGTACTTTAGCTAGTACACCATAATTGACAATGCTTAATGAACCACTTAACAAAACAATATTAACTTCATCAGAAGTGCTAGATACTACTGATATTGAAATTTAATTAATAAAATAGAAACCAAGTACTCCCAGAATATTTTATTTGCAACGACAAATATTTTTAAATAAATTAATATTTTGCCTATTTTTTGTACAAAAAAGGGCATGATTGCATTAATTGGGGAGAAATTGATATACAAAAACAACACATTTATTAGTCTCCACTTATAAACCAAAGTTCAACATGGTCAAATTAACTGCAAAGAAGACCAACTGGCATGTGAAGAAAATGTAATTACAACAGATATACAGAATCACTGAAGAATGTTTTATGTAAAACAAACACATTTTGTAAATTAAACCAAAGCTTCAGGTTACACCACATTGGCAGTTTCATTATTTTTTGGAAGAAGCAAGAATTGGTTATCTTATTGACCGAACACGGGATAGTGCTACATACAGCTGACCGTGAGAAGACGCTTTCTCTAAGATCGACACACCAACAAAACTTGAAGGATTGTCCTTGTGCTTTATTTATTGTAATAGCGAAGCATGGTTTAACGGGAAACTGCAGCCTTTTAAATTGAAAAGGTAAATCAGACGGAATCATTGGAATTGTGTGTATTAGAGCATTTTCACCAGATGCTGGACCAGTAAGAATTCTGGTGTGTAAAATATTGTTGGCAAACTTAATTATTTGAAGTCGTGTTCCATTACAAAGTTTTGGGGGTATTGAAGTTACGAGTAATATAATAGGTGTACCCAATTTTCAAATTTAATATATGTGGTGGAGAGACCTGCTGGGTTGAGCGAGTTTAAAAATTCTGATGGATAATGAACACTCTCGTCATCATTCAGAACAGTGTCAAATGATCGATATTCTTTTGTTTCTGCTTAAAAGCGCTGTAGGATTTGATGATTAATTTCCTCTGCCACATTATTTTTTGGGAAACAGTATAACTCTTCACAAAACCATTAGTGTGTCTTATTTAGGATTGTTTGCACATCCTCATATATCTTTCTGAATTTAAATCATCTTAGTGGTGAACCACGTGACCATAACCGATGACTACTAAATATTTTTGACTATTGATATTGGTCACTGAACCGCTTCCAACTGAGAGAAGCAATGCTGCAAATTGCGCAGAATCTGAGTCATCATTTAACAAAGTCCTCACGTTTGTACTGAGTCATTATTTTAACATTCTGCCAAATTGGGGATGTCTTAAAGCTTGCTTTGATTGTATCAGCCCTAGTGCCTTTAGCAATTACAGGCAAGATTTGCCGGAAGTCACCAGAAAATACAACAGTAACTCCTCCCATTAATTTGGAAGATGATCGTACATCCCGTAACATTCTGTCAACAGCTTCTATGTGACATCTGTTGCTCATGGTGCACTCATCTCAGATAATTAATACTGAATCACTGTGCTGTTCTCCCACCTTTTAATAATGTTGCTGCGATTCCCGAAGACGCAACAGCAATGACAGTTTTTCTCTCTGATCTACATTTATCAATAAGTAAAGTGATTACAAACGTTTTACCGGTGCCTCCAGGGGCAACAATGAAGTCATTTTGAACACTGTCAATAACTGCGCTGAAGATTGTTCTTTGATCAGGAACTAATTTTGGCAAATTTTCTTTTAGGTATCGATGCATATCACACATACTATATGTATCTCTTGTATAGTCAGAACTTTGTCTACTTGGCTCAAGAATACCAAAATCACGAAGTCGCTTATCACTGAAAGATGAAATAATGTCTTCTAGAATAATCAATCCTGCATTGAATACATCCACTGAGAATGGTAAATCTTGGTTGTCTTCATGCAAACGCTTTTGAAAAAGAATATCCTCACACACGACTTGCTTGAATTCACACCACAAACTGCTTGGATCAGATGGCTGACAGAATACCAATAGTATCGCAAATAGTTCACGAATATGTGATGGTGACTGTGTAAGTGCAGCATCACTCAGATTGTGTTTCCAATGCTCATCATTTTCTATGAGGCCCAGTTTCTTACATGCTGTCTGGTAAGAAGGCTGTACGATACTGTTCACTGTTTTTAGCATAGCAAAAGAAGTTGGACCACGAATGTGATGTAGAAGCAGACGAAGGTAATAGCATTCTGTGAAGTTTGGATGCACAGTGCAAACTCTTCCAAGAGCAGCATCTCTCCTTACACCCAATGCCCTGCAACCAGTTGATCAGGTTTCCTTCTCTGCCTATTTTTATTTCTCCAGACATAAAATGCAGGCACTTCACAATAAAGCAAAGTTTTTGCAAAATCATCATCTTGGCACAGTTTGAAAAAGCCAGTTAATGTTGTCTGAGGAGGATTTTCTAAAACTTGCAGAATATTATGCTGGTTGAAATACACCCTTCGACCATTTCTAAGTGCACCGCCAGATGAATTACAACTGGGTATCTTTCATGAATTGGCAGCTTAAATATTCGCCAGAAGGCTTCCGATGTGCTCAAGTAGCGACCATTTATGTACTTTTCAATTTCATTGCAATCATTTTGTACAGTAAAAGTTGCTCGATCATTACCTTTGTTAACATACTTAGTAATGTATTTGATTGCTTTCAGAGAGTGACAGTATTCTACATTAATATGAGCTGAAAAGCATCTGCTTAGGACTGGTGAATACGGAAGAACCTAGCGATTATCCACTTGTGTATCAGAATGTCTACCCAAAACTGCAATATGACCACCATCTTCAGGCGAACGTCTCCTATAAAGTGGATAACCATCATTGTCTGACTGAGTATGAACAGTGAAAGAGCGTGGGAATCTTATTGCATTTACCATACATGGCGATCGTGAATTGTATTCTCCACATGGTCCATGAATCATGTGTTTGGAAACAATTTCGTAAAAAGAGGATCTTCTTCTTTATTGGGTATCTCAGCACTAATAATTAAGTCAATTTCATCTGGTTGTATTTTTCTTTGAAGCCAAATCAGAATATGAGCATGGGGCAATCCTCTTTTTTGCCATTCTATTGTTGACATATGACATTCGGTTGCGCCAAAAATGTGGTTTTGGTGATCAAATTCATCAAGTTTTGGTATTTCAGATGAAATACACGTGAAATAATATCATGTCTGTCATGAGGATTCTGTCCCACATACAATTCATGTC
This sequence comes from Acheta domesticus, assembly GCA_031308135.1. Classification (NCBI taxonomy): domain Eukaryota; kingdom Metazoa; phylum Arthropoda; class Insecta; order Orthoptera; family Gryllidae; genus Acheta; species Acheta domesticus. The sequence continues at coordinate 26,736,085 of JAHLJT010002406.1, read as the reverse complement.
TGATTTCTGGCCATTCGGGGTTGCATGTCATTGTAATAAAAAGATCAGGGTGACCATGGTGTCTCACGTATGTCATAGCATCCTGGGTTTTCTCATGGAGGTACCTTGGTGAACCAGTAAAAGTAGATGGTAAAATGACCTGCTGTCCAATATTTTGTGGATTTATGTTAGCATGATTGTTAATTGCCTCTCGAATATGAATGTAGTTCTTTGCTCTTAATGTTTTTTGATTTTGTTTGATATAGCCAAGTCTTTTGTAATCATTTTAGCAGCCATGTCAACAACAAACTGATTCAATAATTTCTGGAACATTAGCAGAAAATTCACTTTACCTTCCCTCACCATAAATCTATAAGAATAGCATTGCATGCAAGATATTTTCTTTGAAAGGTTTTGGTTTCCTCTTCCTGAAATTACTTGTGGAATATTAATAGAATACCCATCTTCTCCATTAACAAATATGAGAGGATACTGAAGAGGGTAAGCACGATGTAACTCTGAAACACGCTATAACCTTCCATTTCTACTGTGCAATGCAATATATCTCGGTGCCCTTTATCTTCATCCACCAGTAATACAGCCACTTCATTTGTTGTTGGTTGGCTGAAACAGCCTCTGTGATAATTGACAGGGATAATGTCAGCTCGGATAAGGATTTTGTAATCCAGAATATTTGGAGGTGCTTGTTCTATGACAGCCTTGAAATTTTAATATACTGATTGTGTATGTGCAACATACTCTGCATCATTTGTATAATTTCTGGATTTAAATTAGGTACAATATTTTGACGCAAAGACATTTGGTCTGCTTCAGAAAGGAAATACACCTGCAGAAATCCAGGGTTCGTTGTTGGAAGTAAACTACCAATGCGATGGTAAATTTGACTCTGAATTTTGAATGTAGGCATGTAAAATCCTTCTTTATGTTCTGTACAACCAAAAGATGTCATCTGAAAAAGACAGTTGTATTGTCTCAAATGGCGTAGGAAATGCTTTGATAAAGGATGTTCACCAAGTAGCAGGCTTTTCAAAATGTCAGGAGGCTCCACTAAAGGCCTTAACTGTCCCATTAGAGCAACACATGCTATTATGTTCGAATGCCCATTTTTTTGCTCCACAAAACTTACAAACATTTTCCATATGACCAACCTGAATATGTGAACTATGCAAATAATCAAATTGGGGGTCATAATGAAAAGCTGAGCTGCTTCCTTGGGAATTACTGAAATTGACTTCTCTCCTTGTAGTGCTGTCTTCAGCAAGTCGCTCTTGCCTTTGTGTAGCCGATTCTGAACTTTTATATTCTGCCCATCTTTTCGCACTTGTATGTTTTGACAAATTTTGACTTGTCCGTTTCACCATTGTTTTCAACAATTTAGAATTCACAAATTTCTGTAAATAAGAGGTTATTTTGAAAATATACTATATTTATGTCATGTACATTGTACATTACTATACATTCTGTACTTTTTACTACCTCAACTACAATGTATATTATTGTACTTTTTACTCACTCAACCTTACTCAACATTAAACTGTATATTATTACTTAATACATGTACATGTACATGTACATGTACATTGACATGTACATTCCTTACCACTGTTGTTACGGCTGTCTTTCAAACGATACACAGACGTTCTGAACTAACATTCACGGACATATGTATTCAAACCCCAGTGAATTTCCTAATAATTATGGCTGTTGATGAAATGAGCAGTAGATCTCAGACATCCTCAGTTTTCACGAAGACTGCGCCTCAGGTGGCGCAAAGCTTAACTATTAGCATTGATGCATTCTTGAATCTACGATGTAATGCTAGTCGAAAAATGTCCAGAAAAGTAATTATTTTGTGAATATGTTAAGGTTTGCGATTGTAAATCATAGCCTATGTTACTCCAGACCTTTAAAGGAAGCTACTACAAAAGTTTCACCACTATTGGTTCAGTAGATTAAGAGATTATCGCGCTGTAAGTCAGTGCAGTTCTGTCTTTATACATTAGTATATATGTATATATATATATATGTATATATATACATTAGTATATATGTATACAATATATATATATATATATTGAAATATATCTTTCTCAACGTCTCATCAAAAGCGTGGCTGTAATCATGTCCTGTTCCAAATTTATTAAGATTTGGGCGCCAGAAACAGGTTACATGAATTACTATCAAAGTTTTTCTATCTGGTTCTAACAAAATTATATAAAAATCCAGCTAGCTTGGGTCGATGGGTCCGGATACAAATACTCGCTATCGCCTCGATAGCCGATTACCTGATCTGCCAACTATACAGTATGGCGTGGAATCTGAAATGTAATAATTATGCTTCCAACTAATTAACAATTATGATTGACAAATGAAAAACTCTTTTCTTTTCCAAAGAACAAAATTCAACAATTTATTTAACTTTAAATTAAACAATTAATCTGATGGTCATGACCCTTTTTGAAATAAATTGTCTCTTTTATACTGCAGTATTTTTTACCGTTTGTGCATGCCAACGCTCCGTGGTCGCTTCTCACTTGACCGTTGTTAATTCCAATTTCCGCTTCTTTCTTCGTTCTTGCGCCGCTGCTGACACGTCCAGTCCACACTGCCTAAACTATTTGTTAGTTCTTATCCGACGCTCCCCGGTTCCTAGTCTCTCCCACTGGTTATGTAAACTATTGAAGTCCAACTGCAATGTCCGAAAATCGGAACAAGGTCCGCCGCGAAATCACTTCTGGTAAATTATTTTCAATGTCCGGAAACAAACTATCACTTCTCGCACAAGAAAACTATACAAGTCTCACTTTCCACTATATTGTCTACAACGATCTTTACGCTACGGCACCCAGAGAGAGAATGTTCGATCTACACTCCACGACACCCAGAGACGGAATTGTTCGATCTACACTCCACGACACCCAGAGTCGGAATGTTCTGTTTAATGCATTTTTAAACCCTTTGTGGCTCGGTAGGCGTCCATCCTTCTATTATTTCAAAACACGGCGGCAACATTAGACTATCTGATCTTTAATAGCCAACCCGTGCGTCTCTTACAAATCCGAGTAGCCGCGACCTCAGACAGTCATTCGGTTTTGCACCAATTACATCTTATGTTCTTCAGCCATCTAGCCGGCGTCCTGACGTCATCAAAGCCCGTGAATAGTTTGTTGACCTTGCCAACCTCTGCGCTGACGTTGTTAAGGCCGCATATACCGCCATATTGTATACCCATTTATAGCTAACATTAAATAAAATCTATCATATTCTGGTATATCACAATATATATATATGTATATATATATATATGTATATATATATATATACACACACACACACAATCATCTAGGTGAAGAATTAACACCCGAACACAAACGTGGAAGAAATATCTTGTACCTTCTTTCTTTATTCAATGCTTATACTTGTTATGCCGAGTTGGAAATGGTGAATGTTCTTATGACCAAACGTGAGTCGATGCATTAGATGTCACTTGTGACAGGATACATTTTAAATTTGTTTCAATTCCATTGGACGTCCATGGGTGTCTCCATGGACATAGGTTTGCATTCGATGTCTTTTGGCAATACATAAAATATCGCCTTCATTGAAAATGTAAATAATGAATATTTTCTTAATTAAGTCAGTATCAATTTTGAAGCTTCAAGCTTATCGGACAATAAATTGTTCTGATCGGCCTAGGTGCATGTGTAAAAATATCACTTGGTTGTGTTGATTGCTTTTGATATAAACGACTAAAGAGTTTAGGATCAACTTCCAATCGACTCGGTGTGTTTTAACGTGTTGACGGTAAACAATTGCGGGTTTTGGAGCATGGAAGCAGGTGCACTTTTTTCTATTCAAATGCACACCGTGTCACAAAAATAGCTCTTTTGTTTGGTGCGAGTATGATGCTGCTGAGATCAGTAGATATTGTCTCATCCAACAAAATGAGCAACCATAAACCAATCAATCACCAAGCAGACGGTTTTCAGTACATGAAGTAATCCAAAATTTGATTCTCAATTTTGTAAAGATTTTAAGGCCCTTCTATGAGATTTATACAGTCCTATTGACGTTTGGCAAAAGAAAGACAAAATTTTGCGTTGCGAATTACAGTGTGCTTGCCTAAGATAACCTCTTTAAGATCAGTGCAAGAATTGTGCTAGAAGTTATACAGAAACCAAGCATGGTAGACATCGAAAATAAAATACCACTGTTGATTCTGATCATCAGCCTGTTTATTAAAACCCATTATCTCCCAAAGATGCCAAACTGAAAGATGTTATGGAGCTGAGGTGGAAGTAATTGAGGGACTATGAAAATTAGTTCTATAATGAAACGCAATGACGAGGCAACTAGTCTAGATAAAGGACTAGAAGATACTAATGAAGGGGATTGACAAGTTACAAGGTTTATGAAACGAATATTCATGTTAATTTTATGATAATATGCCATACCTCAAATATTTATCGTGTTTTCAGGTCGTACGTAATAACTTGTTATTGGAATAAAACTCGTCGTGTATCTATTTTTGCAGTATTGAGCAATTTTCTCTCTTATGTAACTATTTCCTTACAATGCAATACTACTAATTTCCAAATGGTTGGACGAAAAAACAAGGAGAAAGCACTGTTCTGTCCTTGGGCAGTCATTCTTTCTCGTTCCTTTGATTCTCATAGAAAATCACGTTTAGGAAAGAAGGAATTATGATTTTAAGGCACCATAACCTTTTTACTTTCTTGCCTTACTTCGTAAAAAGAGAAATCTTGTAATCGTGCACCGGAAGCCTGCAATCAGACGATTTTATCCGAGAGAGGCTTCAAACGTTCAGACGATTTTTTCCAAAATTAATATTCCCCGATCGATCTAAACGAAGTCAAAGCTCTGTGGCTTTGAAAATGATATTTTGATTTTTGAGACAAATTTACATGAAACCTCTACAACATTTTAAACGTTTTCTTCAAAAGTGGTAATGTTTTGATTAAAATTTGTCCTCGGAAAGCGTAAAAAACTAAGCTCTAAACGTAAACTCTAAGCGTATCGTCACACAAATGGCTAGCAGCAAGAGCTGAAATATTTAGGTGGCATTGGTAATATTGAAGCGCCGAACCGAAAATTTAATTGAATGTCCAAGAATGTCTCCATCTTATAGATTATGGTGAAAAAGAAAAACGGTGCTTTGAGACCTCCGGCCTCAAAATTTTAGTTTTTAACGCCCTAGAACACTCTGTTTAGGAGTTATTTGGCGATATAGATTCGAAAACATTGGCATGAATTTGCGGGTTGCATTTGACAAGGATATTTATATGCGTTTTTTTAAACAATTCCTTCATATTTTTAGAGTCAAAGTGCAATTCGTCACGTCTCCGCGAAATTCTCTTTCTTTACAGACATCATTTAAAAAGATTGATTGCGTGTGAGAACCGCAAAGAAGAGGTATACTACTGAAATAAAATGGGAGACGCCTATGTGGCTATCAAGGAAACAGAAAATCTCTCAAGGAAGATTGTATAATTACTTGAAATGCTGTTTCATTTTTCAAATGCATTTATTGAAAATTTGTTTTCAAACATCAATTTCATTGTTTTTCTTTTTATTTAATATTGTATTGAAATATACCTTCATCCTTCGGTTCGTAATACGTTGTCGTGAGTTTTGACCTGTTCCGAATTTATAGAAAGATGTGGGCGCCAGGAACAGGTGACATAAACTAATACTAACTTTTCCCTATTTAATTCCGTCAAAATTATATGGGCATCCAGCTAGCTTGGGCCGATGGATTCGGATTACATGTATTCGCTATCGCTAAGATAGCCGATTACCTGATCTGCCGACTGTACAGCCTGGCGTGGAATCTGAAATATGGAAATTCTCTGCTTCCAACTAATTAGAAGCTTATGATTGACAAATGAACAGACTCTTTTCTTTTTCCAAAGAACAAAATTTAACAATTTATTCAATGTTAATTTTAACAGATTACTTAATGGCCATGACCCCTTTTAAAAGATATTATTTTAATATACTGCAGTATATGTTACCGTCTTGCCGACCCGCTCGTTCCGAAGACGCTTCTCACTTGGCCGATGAATCCGAGTCGCTCTTCTGTCTTCTGATCTTGCGCGGTTGCTGAAGTACCCAGTCCACACTGCATAAAATCTAGGTAAGTTCTTTCCGACGCTTTAGGTTTATAATCTTTCACACGAGTTTAATAAAATACTAATGTTCGAACTATCGTCCGGTGAACACCCAAAACTGCCCAAGTCCGCGGATGTACTCCGGCAAATAATTTCTAAGTCCGATGACGACTGTTACTTTTCGCACGAAAATGTATAAGTCTCACTTTCAACTACAAGGTCCGCACACTATTTGCACTCCACGAAACTCAAGAGCCGAGTTCACGACCTACACTCCACCACTCTGAGTCAGACTGTAACGATCTGCACTCAACGAAGCTCCAAGTCCGAATGAATGTTTTTCTGTATTTTGCAACCCTTGATGGGTCGGTAGCGTCTCACGTTCTATTTTTCCAAAACACGGCGGTAAACACCAGAAAGTCTAATTGCCCCCCGCCAACCCGCTCATTTCTTACAACCCCATGTAGCCGCGCCTTCGTCCGTCATACGTTTTTTCGACCAATCACATATTCTTTATTATATCGATCTAGCCAGCGTTCCGGCACCTACGAGGCTTGCAGCTAGTTTATTTACCTGCCCTGCACCATAGCAACCCTCTGCGCTGGCGTTACTAGGGCCGGATATCGCCATTTTACAAGTCCATTTAGTCGCCCCGTATGCAACTAATATTATGAATAAACCATGTCCCGTTCTGGTATATCACAGTATGAATACATCAGAAGTTACCATTACACATTTTTAAAGAAATTAACACGCTTCGTTAACAACTTTCCGTCTTAATATGGAAATGGAACGATAGTGAAAGGGGTGCAATTCAATATGCGGGAGTTCTCGCACAGGTACGCTAGTATACTTTAATTCAGGAAGTATGTAATGTACATAAAATGATACTGATGTTAAAATATTCAGTCTGTAGTTCAAAGAGCAAAGATATAAGTCGATATCATCACGATCTTTATAATTTTGGTAATTTTCTACCATTTGAACATTTTGAAAATTTAATTGGCATTGTTAAATTATAGACTTTTGGTTTTTAGGCGTTTAAAAATGAAGAAATAGAAATTTGCTATTACACCTTTGTATATCTGTTAGACCTTCGATGTTTACGCCTATGAGACCTTATTAATTGAACCTTCTAATTGTAGACCTCTTTTGGAATTAGATCCTCTGTCACGTAGACATTATGGCGCATTAGACCTGGTTCGCAGAAGTTCTGTTCATTAGACCTAACGAGTATTAGACCTTTTGTCCGTGGACTTAACGACCAGAAACCGTCGGGAGAGCAGACAGCGCTTGCCGCGGCTGCGAGTGTTCTTCAGAGGCGGAGACCTGGAGGAGCAGGTCCTGAGAAGTTGACGTGCCCGGAAACATCAATCAATCAATTCACCAAGAAGTATTTTATAAATGTTTGCATTCATTTAATTAAGCTTTTCCTATTTGTTTAATTTCCACGTTTCAGTTCTTCGAGCAATATGTGCGCTGGGATTGAGTGTACCTAATAATAATAATAATAATAATAATAATAATAATATAATTAGAGACCGGAAAAATATGTAGTATTAAAGTCAAAATATGTACACAAATAAGTAATGAAAGCAGTAAGAATATGTAATAAATATGTAAAATACGATATAATATGTAATATTAAAATTCTGTAATTAAAAACATTTACTTAACAAGAAATTACATTTAGAAAAACTGCTTACTTTGCATCATACAACTTTCTCGTCCGTAGTAAAAACTATTGTAATCCAGGACTGTAGTTTAGCAGCCGGACTAATCGCAATAGAAGCCATTGCACAAACTGGTGAGATCTACGACCACTAAACATTTACCGTAGCATCTTCATCGAAGAGTTAGACGTCGGCGATCGCAAATTTTTCTCGGAAATTAAGGTTACAGATCATAAAACGTGGAGACATTGATATTTTGGAGACCTAGATTTCCCCAATAATGTAGGGAAAATGCTGATTAAAAATAATATATCTTTCCAAAAAAATGGAATTAAATTGAAAAAATTGATAAAATAAGAAAATATATAGCGAAAACAGCAAAATATGTAATAAAGTTTTAAGTATGTAAAAATATGTAACGAAAAAATTTGATATTGTGTTAGGAGCGCTATAATTCTCCAAGATTACAATTTTGAGAACGGTAAGTAGAAAGACAAAAAATATGTAATTACATAAAAATCCAGTCTCTAATAATAATAATAATAATAATAATAATAATAATAATAATAATAATAATATTGTAAATAATGAAGTGCTGGAGGTTGATGATTAATGATATATCTTTCGGATTTCTCTGTGAGCCGGCTTTCATTAAATAATAATATTGTTAAATTGCAGTTAATAAATCGGTTATTCTTTTCCCCACATCTTGAAGATTACAGTTTTGTTCCCAGAGCATGCTTCACAGATTCGCAGAAACAGATTCTTCTCTGGCCCGCGCGTAACCGAGCCCAACCCACCCCTCCCTTCTCTGCTCTGCCTCATTCGAAAGCGAAAGAAGTTCGGCTTGTGAGCCGCGCACCTGGCCGTCACGAGCAGAGCTCAGGTTTCTGTGACATGAAAACGCATTAAATAGTACCTAAACAATCCTGAAATACGACCTAAACATTCCTGGAATATGAACTAAATATCCTGAAATACGACCTAAACATTCTGAAATATGACATAAAAATTTAAAATAAACTCACGGAAAAGTTTTTCATTGTGAAACATTGATTACGAGAAAAGTCTTTCTTAGAAAGTAGCGAGAAGTTGTTAAACTCTAATTTAGTGTATGTGAAACACGGCAAATATGAAAATTTATAATTGATTAGTGATTCCGGGCACATCAAATGCTAAAGTAATTTGTCCCGTTAGTATAGTGCGTGTTTTCATCGCGGGAGATGACGGTGGTCTTTCCTGCTGGATAGAGAGATTAGGCATCGATCTACCGTCGGCTAGCGGGGTTTTCCCCAACCAGGTATCTCTCACCAGCGGAGCACCGCCCCAGGAAGAAGATCTCAGCTTCCGACCGGTCTCCCGGCATATGGCAGTGTAGTGCATGTTAGTGTGAGGCTTGAGGATAGGACGAGGAAGAGGAAGGAAAGCTCACGCGCGGTCGGGGTCCGGTTGTTAGGGTACTGCTCCGGCATTCGCCTGCAATTTATAGGAGAAACCACGGAAAACTAACGATAAGAGCCGCCGGTCACTAGCATTCTCCTCCAGACAGCGACTGAATTCGACCTAGCTATCTAGCTTGTGTCGAAAATACCGCTACCGTCAGCAATGGAATATAGGACTTCCCAGTCAGAGGCACTGTAGTGACATCAGTTGACGCACTGAGCCATCTCTCTCCAAATATGAAAAATATGTGCTTTAATTTTGTATTTCGTCCAAAATATGAATTAAAAAGAAAAAATGCAAAAATATGAATTTATATGACCAATAAAAACACTCGTTTTTTTAAAATTAAAGTTTGTAACCTATTTCAATCAACTTATTTAAGAAAAAACTGCCAGAATAAAAATATAACGTGATATAAATAAAAATCCGGTCATCCGGTCAATACGGTCAGAGTGGATCCGTATTCGGCCGAATTCGCGGTCGGTTGAACACGGCCGAACACCGTCACATTGCATCCGACAAGTTCTGGCGAACACGGCCGAACTTCGAAGTCGCCAGACCGATATCAAATGAATTTGATTTATTCGGCCGATCTGATTTGTCAAAGGTGGATGTTGAAAAGCTGGTTTCACTTGTACATGAAAGTGATGCTCTGGGGAAGACATCGACTTGCTGATATCACAACAGTGACATAAGCAGGAAATTATGGAATGAAATCGCAGAAGAAATGCGCGAAACTAGTACAAAACGTGTTGTAAACTTGTGACATAACCTCACATATCTTATGGTTATGAACAGTCGTTCCTCTGTAGAGAAGCATTTTCTAAAATTCGACCTTTTTGATTTTCAACCCGAAGAAATTTAAGAGCAGACCCCTCAGCAAGCAATTGTAATCTACTCGCTTCCATTAGATGCCACTTAAACTGAATAATTCTATCTAGATGTCTATTGCACTCGGAAGCAGTGTGACTAGTCAGGCCGGCAGAATCAGTCGGCCGTTCGCGCGCGAACTTTTATTCGGCCGAAAACGGATCCACTCTGCCCGTACCCTTACGCGACCACGTGCCACCACGGCCGCCTCAACTGGCGACGAGAGCAGGTGCCTCCAGACATGGGTTACGAAGTACAAGCTCCCGAGCGGGGCGGACTGGCGGCGAGGACAGCACTGCCCTTTGTTTTGCTTCGAGTGAAGTAGACAGAGCTGTTGCTAGACTCAGTGCGACTGAAAACTGAAGCACTGATCTAGACCAAGACGAAGACGTGTACATGACTCTCTTGTAGTGTCTTCAACAATACCGAGGACAGTCCATCTAAAACCACGGCGTTCATTTAAAAACGCGTTCGATAATTATTTTAATAAATACGGATATCCATATAAAGAACGGAAGTATTTGGAGTCCCTAAAAGTAATCACATATTCCAGTCACGCTACACAACAACTTCTACAACATGAGTATATTACATTATTCGATTTAATGAAAAGCATCCAGGAATTTTTGTTTAACTTCCAAATTCCCATAAAATACAACTTAATGGAGATGTTTCAAATCGTTAATGAGTCATCAAATTATTAAGTGCTTTCTGTGTGGTTAAAGTAATGTTTCTATGGAAAATCATCTGAAAAAACTTATTGGACTGATTAATTAGCATTACGTACTATGTTATACTAAAATGCTTCATTACTTTGGAAGAGAGCATGAATGCACGACACTATACCGCCCCAGCGCGAAAGCGCGATCAACTGTCGCCATTGTTAGCTCTCATATGTGCCGTTCCCTCTTCAGTCCTACATTTCGCTTGGTCGGGTTATAAAATGAAGATCCTGCGCGTAATACTTCTAATGATCAAATTATTTTTTTGTCAATAAATGTATAAATTATGTTATTTTATTCTTTATAGTGTCAGAATTTATTCGTCCCGTCATTTTTAACAGCGTAACATTATCTATAAGTTACAAATGATACGAAAAAGTGTATGCTATGTCGCACCGTTATTCATCCAATTTTTGATCAGTAGAGACGATGCTTTGGACAAACGCAAAGACGTTTGCACGAAAAAATCAGGAATGTTTCAGTATTCTGTATTTCCTGTTTAACCATAGCACAACTGGTTGCTTTTCTTAAAATATCGTGTTTACAACATTTTGTTTGTCTTTCGTCGTAGGCGTTGTTGTGTTTTCATCGTGTTTTGTCTGTTACCAAGTACTTTGAGGAGTGGGTGACTTCACGATACATGGTCGGTAAATCATTGCGAACAATGTTTATTTCTGAAAGCAATGTTTTGTGACCAGACAAAAGCGTACGGAAAGCATAATAGATCGTCTGTGTTTTCAGAAATGAATCTTTTTATGTTTCATACATTTTTTGTATCGAAAGTGAATGAAAACTTATTGAAATGTAAATCCTTAAATAAGGATTTGTGTTGTAAAGAACAGCTCAAATCATCTTAAACTGTCTGAGAAGTGGGCAACATAATTGACTGAGAGGGCAGGGAGTGAGTTGGCGGTCTAGTCCGGAAGTTTTCATTAGTTCAGATTTTGCGCTCCGCGACAGTGCCGGTGCGTTCAAGATCCACGTTGTCGCAACTATCCTGCGCTACGACAAGGAAGGCCTCGTGACTTGTAGCAGGCGACGAAGGAATACGCCACTGCTAAAACCAACATACGGCAGCAGAAATAATGTAAGTCACAGAAGTTAGAACATTAGCTTTTACTTCATTTTTTCTTGAAGGTCTCTCTTTAACATCTTGGTCATACAGCGACCACTGTGATAGTTTTAACTGTAGGAATAACACGTAAGGACAACACAAACATACAACTCGTGATGGGATTCAAACCCGCGGTTCTTCGAGCCGAGGCAGCTGCGGCCTTAGCTAGGCCGGCGGCACTTCAAATTTGTTGACATGTGTAGTCGGAAAATAAAATGACATTATTATGTTCAATGTAATGGTGTCAATATCTAGATTCAACAAATTAAATATATTGTTATAATTTGGTGGTTATAATTTTTACAAGAATGAGATCATCTGATGAAAGTAGTAATTTGCTAGTGTTATGAAACTGTGTCACACACTTGAACGTAGCATTTATCGTAAGTAAAATCACAGCTCTTCGAGTGATCTTTAGTGTGACTATTTCACGAATTAACACATTGCATGGCTCGAATAAATAATAAAAATCACAAAAAAGAGAAATGTTCCTCAAAATTGCTACCGGATTATGTGAAACTTTCATTCAGCTCTGAGTTATCACTGCCTCCTGGAATCACGGAATCCAAGGAAAATATAAATAACAGTTGATTTTACTTTCCCGTATACATACGTATATGCGGAGTAATATACTTAGTATAGAGAAAGTTATGTAATGCTGTGGAAAATCGATTTCGAGACTTTAACGGAAATATACGTTTTGGGGTCCCCTGATACCGAAAAAGTGTTGTTTTTTTTAAAACGTCCGTCCGTCCGTCTGGTGTACGTGAACAACACTTGCGTCTAAACTATGCGCACGATTTTGTCCAAATTGAAGAAACCACTATCCATCTGGCCTGAGTCGAAGCTCTGAGATTTTGAAAAACATTCAATAATTTTGGGGGCTACTTTACATGAAGCTCCACGGACATTTTCAAAATTTTCTCAAAAACGGCTCCAACTTTTTTCTTTAAATTTCTTGTAGCAATATAGTAAAATACACTTATTAAGGTGGAATTAGTTCGAATTTCACGGTTTTCTCTGAGTTTTCGAAAATTGCAAATGTTCGATTTTTTTCGGTGTCTTCTTTCAACTGCAAAATTGAAGATAGAGATTTTTCCTTCTTGAAACCACGTGGCCAGAAACGCATGAGTACATTGGAAATACTCCCATCAAAAGTTTCGTATCCCATCACTTCCTGGTGCTTTCCAATTCTGCGTCGTCGTGACTGAATTGAAGATATCTCTATATAATATTAGGGGAGCACATTTGAGGTATATCACAATACTTCCCATCCTCTTCTGCCCTCCAGTAAGCTCTGTCATCAGGGATCTCCAATATTCTTCCATCTCGGAACTTTTAGGAACTATTTGTGGCAACTTCCTTTGGTCGTTGAGTTCTCTGAAAAATGTCTTCTGGTCGCGTGAATGCAAAGCATTCTGTTCCCTTCGTTTCATTGCTTAATGATATCTTCTTATACGGCACCCAAGGGCTGCAACGCGATGTTTCATATATCCAAGTCGGTATCGACCTGGATTCTTCGAATTCTCATCTTTCAACTAATCGTATTCACTGCACTAGAGATCTTTCTAGTTGCGTTCTCAGGAGCTGTAAAGAAGGCTGTCAGAGTGCCTGTGTCCAGCCGGAAGCTTTCAATCTTGCATTCACTAAGCCTAAGCCATGGGGGCTTGATGGGCTTAGCAGAGTATACCGTATCTTTCGACGATGTTTTCAATTGATCCTTTACAGACTTTACTAAGTCCCTGTACAACAGCAAGGGCTGCGCAAGACACATAGCCTAGCACTTACTCAAGCGATGTCGATTGTTCTACATCCATCTTCAGCAAGTTATTGACAGCTTCCATTGCCGCATTTGTACGTGGACAATATCCCACTCGCGGGATCCATTATTATTATTATTATTATTATTATTATTATTATTATTATTATTATTATTACTATTGTTATCATCATATTACATCTCGTATCTCTACGGTGATTACATAAAATGTACAGATTAACATAATCATAATACAAATTATGGTTATAATTTTGAATCTAATTATTCACGTTGATTTCCTACAAATTTTCTGACGATTCTGGCCGTTGAGATGACAGTAACCTTCCGCATAAGCTTCCATAGGTTTTCAGGAAGATCTAATTCCTTGAGACTTTGATGCATTGTCTTGGGGATGGCTCCAGTTCTTGATACTATAATTGGAACGATTCTCACTTTGCAAGCATTCCATTGTTGGAGGATAGTCTATGAGAGATCCACATATTTAGTCTTCTTTTCTGTATATTTCAACTGAAGATTGGAAGTGTTTGGAATTGAGACATCGATAATGTCGACTTGCCTGCTTTCTTTATTGAACAGAACAATATCAGGTCTATTGCAGATGACAGTTCTGTCTGTGAGAATCGTTCTGTCCCAGTACAGCCGTTAAGAATTATTTTCCAACACATTCTCCGGGTTATACACATAGTGGATGATAATTGGTTCGGATGATAATTGGTACTTCTGGGCCAATTCTTGGTGGATTACTTTTGCTACTGCATCATACCTGTTCCTGTATTCTAATCCAGCTATATGTGAGCAACCTGATGTAATGTGCTGTATTGATTCAATTTGTCCACAACCGCATCGGCTGCGGTCATCGTTCACACTTGGGTCTTTCAGTATATATTTTCTATAATTGCGTGTTGGAATAACTTGATCTTGTATGGCAACCATAAATCCTTCAGTTTCAGGGAAGATCTGCCCTGAGACCAACCAGTAGTTCGACGACTGTGTATCGACATGTGCTTGGCTGATCTCGTTTGGATGTCTTCCGTGAATAGGCTTTCCCATCCACGCATCAAGTTTTTGCTGGATACTCACGTGCCGTAAGGTTTACGTCTGACTGGTATAATTTTAATGGTGTCCATTCGTCCACTGCACAAACTGCTGCGTGTAGCTTGGATGTGGTAGATTTCTCGTGAAAGAACTTTTTGAGGCTCTCAACCTGCTTGCAGCTCATGGTGTTAATGTCAGTGAAGCCTCTACCGGCAAGGCGTCGTGGGATGGTCACACGTTCTACAGAGGCTCGAGAGTGATGCTTAAGGTTTTTTGATAGTAGCACCCTTAACGTTCGTTGAATATCCTCTATGTTTGTAATGCTCCATGACACTATTCCCGCTGAGTATCCTAAGATGGGCACAGCATAAGTGTTAACAGCTTTTGAAGTGCTCCCTCCATTAAGTCCAGTTTTTAAAATTCTTCTTACTCTCCGGACAAATTCAGTGGTTAGTTCATTCTTTATTCTGGTGTGATCAATACGCCTAGCTTGTTCAACTCCCAGATATCGGTATGTTTCTTCAGCTTCCATACCGCATATTCTACCACAGGTCTCAAGGTCGTATGCAGTATTTTGCAGCTTTGCGTTAATCAAACTCACTGCTCGGCATTTGTCTAGTCCAAATTGCATCCTTATGTCGTTCGAAAATCTTTCCACAGTTTTCAGGAGATATGTGAGCTGTGTGTTAGTTGACGCATACAGCTTGACATCATCCATATAAGCCAGATGGTTAATGCGATGTAATACTTTCATTCATGATTTGATCGTAAATCCGTATTCTGTGGCGTTTAGCATATTGGACAACGGGTTTATGCCCGTTGTCCAATATGCTAGACGCCACAGAATGCACAAAATAAACCATAGTGGGCTTAGTGAATCACCTTGAAAAATACCACATTTTATTGGGATGATATCAGTCTCAGTTGCTTGAGGAGGTGTTTTCAAGTGTATCTTCGTTCTCCAGGTAGTTATCACATGTCGCCGGAACTTGATCACAGACGAGTTGACTTTGTAAAGCCAATCATGGACTGCTTTGTACTGCTAATAGCCAATCATGCGGAACAGAATCGAAGGCTTTTTTAAAATCCACATACGCCATATACAGATTTCTATTCTTCTTAGACGCCAGGTTACATACAACTGAGTCTATTATTAGCTATTCTTTGCAATCTTTAGAACCTTTTCTGCATCCCTTTTGCTCTTCCGCTAAAATTGTTTGTTCACAATGGGTAGTAATCATTTGCGAAAGGCATGATGTGATGATCTTATAAAGTGTTGGAAGGCACGTAATTGGGCGGTATTTAGATGGATCCTGAAGATTATGTGCATCTTTAGGTGTCAAATAGGTAATACCTTGTGTAGAAATCTTGGCATTTTACTCGGTTCTTTTATAACAGAGTTGATTAGTTCAGCATGTCGCATGTGGACACAGGGGAATCTTTTGTACCAGAAATTCTGGATACCATCAGGTCCAGGAGCTCTCCAATTGAATGTGCTTTTAATTACACTTCTAATGTCGTGGGTGGAGATTTCATGTAACTGCATAAGTTGAATTGTACTGGAACGGTTTTGTTCTGTTTTAATCCAGGACACTTCACTATTGAAGTCTGTGGAAGTTGCAAGTTGATTGCCCCAAAATGTTTCAATTTCTTGCTAAGCCGGGTAGACAGTTTCTGAGTCTGTAAATTCCTTATTTTCCATGGTCTGGTAGATTTTTTTCCTTTGAAGTGAATAGGAAATTATCTTTTCTACGATTTCTGCTCTTTCTGTACCTGGACAGGCGAGCTGTTACAACAGACAATTTCTTTTTGTGTGTCAAAGCACTGTTGCACAGTAGTATTTTCGTCTCGTTTAGAATGTGACATACAGTGCCTTAAAATGCCAGTCATTTTTCTTAGTAGCTTAGGTAACCTACAATCTTCAATGTAGATGTTTAATCTTGCGATGTCACCCCTAAGTTTTTCAATTTTTCTTAACATACGTATCTGATGTACATCTGATGTACTCTTTGTGTGGATCCTGATGTATTTTCATCACTGATCCCCAGTGTTCTTACAATTGTAATTGCAGCAGAGTATATAACCATATGCAGCGTTTCAAGATCTTGTGACGTATGGACATAATCAGGAAGAATCTCACAGTTCATTATTTCTATCAATCGTGCTAACTTCTTCGAAGAGTTAAGCTTCCTTAAAGCTGGTCGCATTAAAGGATTGGTACCCTGAAATTGAATAATTGCTCGTTCTATTTCTCTCTTCAAAGCTTCAATAAATCCCTCGTCCTCATTATTCTGCATGGTGTTAGCAGATTCTGTGAAAGAAGTTGAACTTTCACGTGATGTTCCTTCGTCCTCGTCCCTCATGAGTTTTGGTTAGTTTGTAATTCATTCCGGATTTTTTCTTTAATGATCTCAAGGCATGTTTTGGGTATTAAGTTGCAGCGAAGAACAGCTCTATATTGATCAGCTAATCTTTGTTCATTAACAGGAAAATTGGGAAAAAACAACGTAAATTCAGACAATAATCTCTACCTGTAACCGGTTACATTGGTATCCAAATTTGTGACTCGGTAGTAGATGCGCACAATGGTTTCATTTACATCACTTGCCCATTTCTTGCGCTGTCGTGTCAGTACTGCTCGAGTGAGCGCTGGCTGAAAAACCTGCGTAGCACTCAGGCTAGGTGAAGCTCTTCATGGTGATTGGCTTCCTTTATTATCAGCAATAGCTTCTTGGGAGACCGATGCTTGCTGAGACCACATCAAGCCATTGGCGGATCGCCCACTGTCGTGTCCAGCGCCAACTCCAGACACGCCCCGGCGCTTCCCGGGCAGCGACTGTTTTTCCGAGGCTTTATGACTCCTTAGACGTCTTTGCATTTGGCTATGGGTGATTGCCATTGCCCCGAACACCATTCTAATCGGTGATAATCGCTCGTCTTCCACGTGGCACTGTTGTTCTTGTTAACACGTAGGGTTGGATTATTATTATTATTATTATTATTATTATTATTATTATTATTATTATATTCCTCTGCATCACGACTAAAGATGTTATGAGTCGGCTGAAAACAAAATCTACTCCAGGTTGGAACCAGAGCAGGTCTAGGGACTGTCGGTGCTTCTACAATACTTTGCGCAAAATGTGGGCTGTTCCAAATAATGCGATTTCTTGCACTTCCCAGTCTTTTGAATTACCTGGGAGTTTAGACAAGTTCTTACTCAAATTTTGCGGAACAAATCCCAGAGCTCCGATAACTATCGGGACGACCTGTGCTTTTACGCCCCACATTCGGCTGATCTCGATTTCCAAACTCTTGTATTTAAGACGTCTCTCTGCCTCGTTGGTAACGACGTTTTGATCGCATGGTACAGTGACATCGACAAGTAAACACGATTTGTTCTCCAAATCCTGGATGACTATATCCGGTTTGTTTGCCGCTATCGTGCGATCAGTTTGAATCTGTTGGTCGTACAATATCGTACACAAGCCAACAGACAGATACCACAGAGTGTTCGTACCACTTGGGGCATGTGTTTGGAACTTTGAGGGCGGTACAGATCTGCCAGTGGAGGTAGCTACACACCCTGTTGTGTCTTTTCAAGTGTTCGGTCTAGGATTGGACAAACTGAGACAATATGATCGATGGTTTCTACGTGTTCCTGACAAATGCGGCATTTATCATCTTGGGAAATTTTAAGAACCGCTTTATCATAATGTCGTGTTCTCAACGCCTGACCTTGGGCAGCTATTACAAGTGCTTCCGATTCTGGCTTCATTCTTCCCCTTTTAATCCACTTAAATGATTGATCTTTATTGATCTGCACCTTGTCCATTCGTTTCAAATATTGTCCGTGGAGTGGTTTGTCTCTCCACGATTTCTTTAACATTTTTTGTGTCTCCAATTTCATGTTAAGTAGCATCAGAAGTTCAGTGTCTCTGTCATTCTGGGAGTCTTGCATAGTCTTGTTCGCAATGCTTCTTGCTACACTTACAATGCCTGTTTCCCATTCTTCGGTCAGATTTCATGACCTGCCTCATTAGTGGGTAATCTTGATGGCTGAGTACATACTTTCCCATCCCGGTTATTGCATTGTGCCAGGAGGCCTCAATTTGTCTGAGGCCTCTTCCTCCTTCCTTACGTGACACATAAAGTCTATGTACATCAGCTCGGGGGTGGGCAACGTGATGCATTGTAAGCAGTTTTCTGGTTTTTCGATCCATGATGCGAATTTCCTGCTCAGTCCAGTCTACTAGTCCGAAACTGTATTCGGCTACAGGGACCGCCAAACTACCTATTGCTGATATTTTATTCCTGGAGTTTAGAGCGGACTGCAGGACAAGTCTCACTCTTTTATAATACTCCTTGCGAATTCTCTCTCTTTTATTGTGTCGTTCGAGATGGTCTCACATTCTTCAATACCCAGATATTTGTAAGTTTTACCTGGCTCAAGATCTTGAATGACAGTGTGCATATCAACTTCAATGCTCTCTGACGTGTCAGTTTGCCACTTTTTAAATTGTTTTTTGCACACTTGCCAAAACCAAACTTCATGCAGGTGTCATTGCTAAAGTCATTCCCGACAGACAGCATTTGGAAGAGAATGGCTTCATTCTTAGCAAACACTTTAAGATCGTTCATGTAAAACAAATGTGATACTGGCCTTTCATCACCTTGGAGCTTGTAACCAAAATTATTATTACTATTATTATTTTATAAGGATCTGGAATTGTCTATGAAAATTCGGAAGACATGCGCAACAACCATACGAATATGTATATGGTTAAGATATTTTTTTATGAAGTGTATAATAATTTGTCGATGTAGGATCAGTTAGTAATTGGGTTTAACATTAATAGCAGCTTGAGACTGCCCCTCTTCTATTAGGCGGAGCTGTCAGCGAACTGATCGATGAACGCTGGCTGTTTACAAATGCTATTAGTTAATATGATGGCCTTGATATGACATCGAATATCCGGAATATGTTTGCATTGTATTACATATAAAATTTTACGAAATTATGTTCCTTGATTTGATTTGAGCATCAAATATATATTATTTATATTAATTATATTGTAATCAATCTTTCTACATTATTTTACTAAGGGTTGATAACTGTTAATTCTCTGTATTAAGGAAAGGAACGGAATATCGTAAATGACAATTCGCTAGAAACGTCAGAACACAGACCAGTTAAAGAAAAATATCTCAGACATATGCAATAATGCAAAATGAAAATGAGCTTCCCTTGTTTTATTTTTTATGATAGGTAAAAAATACATTTCCTTGCGATATGCGCAATCAGTAGAAATATACAATCGCATGAAGTTCCGCTTTCTACTTATTACTTTTGTACTGTGCTCAAGTGGGTCTACTGCCCATGTCTCCTTTAGTGTGTTTCCATCTTTTCGTCCTTAAAAATATCGATTATTTTCAATTGTTTGCTTCGTACATTTTTCATTCGTAATTTTTCTAGATCTTTCTCTAAAGTTCGTGCCTTCTCCATCCTTAATTCCGCATTGTCCTCTGACTCTAAGTATCATAATGCAGTCTTGACACCTCTCTCTCACAATCTTTTGCACTATTGGAACACCATCCCACTCTCTGAAGGTTCTTTTAAACGCCTAATGACATAAGAGATCCAATTAATTTCCAGCATTTATTTCCCACGTTCACTATAGGCGAGGCTCAGTTCACTGTAACCGAATCTTGTTATGCTTATGTGTAAGGCCTCATTCACAATGCAAACTTAAACGTAAACGTAACGTAGCCGCAAAACCTAGAAATGTGTTATTAAGCGAGACCATTCACAATGCCTTGACGTAACCGTTGACGTAAGACCGTGAACTTAAGAGTTCGCAAGCTCCGAGCTTTTACGTTAAGTTTACGTCGGGAATTCTACCGAAGACCAATCGGAGAGCAGCATGGAAGTTCAATGTCAGATTGTGTTCAGGTAGTTTGTGGTTATGTTATTGTACTGTAGAGAACTAGTTTACGAAACTTTTGATGCATGTAATGAATTCATTGTAAGAATTTGGACAACTTTTATTGTGACTTTAAACTGAGATGGCGAATAAACTAATTATGTCCGACAAATTACTCATGAATTTGGTTCATGAGAATCCTTGTTTATAAGATGAAGGAAATGTGAGCACTACTACAACATCTACTCGCATGTATATAAAGACAAATCGATAGGAATCTCGAAGAAAAAGCTAGAAACCATAGTGGAAAGATCTTTTCACCATGTTAGAGACGAATCGATCAAGTTTCAGTACGTTGAATTCTGATTGGTTCAGGCGAAACTTACGTTCGTCATTGTGAACGCTTGTTTGTACGTGTACATTTTGCGGCTAAGTTTACAGCATTACGTTTTGTTTAAGTTTGCATTGTGAATGAAGCCTAATGTAAGTTAAACGGGACGGTGACGTACGTTCACTGTACCCGAGGGTTCACTATACCCGAGTTCACTGCAACCGGAGTCGCCTGTACGTCTTCGCCAGCCGCGCGCGTGACTTCCTCGTCTGCGCCTCAGCTGCTGGCGCCGACTCCCCCGCCCCCGCCCCGAGCGCCTTCTCTTGCAATTCCCCTCCGCCCTCGCGGCAACGCGTGAATTGGAAGAAACGAAGTGGATTTTTCTTCTTCTCATTCGTGACGTTTAATAATGTGATGCTTCCTTGAAAGGCCTCGTAAGTTATTCTGGTGACTATGACGTCTTCAGAGACGTGTTTGGGCGTCATCCAAGTCGTCTATGTGGAGTAGTCACGACAGGATTTTGTAATATTTTTTATGGTAAGTACAACGTAGTCGATTCAGTGTTCACTAACTTGTCGCGCCATATCAAATTCATAATCTTGTCTCGACACAATGACGAGTTTTTCAGAATCAGTTACGAGTTTTTAAGAACAAATTCCGCAAATTATTGTTCGGTATTCGATCATTCCTTTTTTGTATAAACCTACGTTTAACGAATTTACGGGATGAAACAATCTTATCATAGCAAGATTGGACTTCAAGGAAAACAGTTTTACTGTACATAATTTGACCTTCCATGCGATTGAAAATGTACATATCAACAACGTTTTATAGGAAATTAGATATGATTAAAACGAAAAGTACGAACTCTTGTCCTTTCCCGTCTCATGTTACTAGCTTTTTTATCAATTTTGAAGTCGTTTTCTGTTATTTGCCTACTCGGACGTCTGCGATGGAAACCTAACACAAAGCAAATGTTTCTTTCGGTTGTCATTCTCTTTAATTGTCCGTTTTTTAACTTGAGATAGTTACGATGTTATTAACAAAGATATCGGGGCTTTGTGAACATAGCTTCTGTTCATATTTCCCTGATTTTCATTTCCATTATTTTGTTTGTTGATATTCTTACAATGTGTAATAAACTGGATTGTCAAGTGAGCAAAGATGAGTTTATAAATATTTACCCTTCTGGTTTATAACATGATGCTCGTATGAGAGAATGGTAAGATTAATATGTACATTTCATATGGCTCACGCGTACGAGGACCGGTAAAAGGATGCGAGAGGACACTTCCACATTCATTCTGCGTGAATTATGGGAAAACATGTAAATATGAGTATTTCAGGAAATGTCAAAACATTGCAATCACGAATGTTACATGTTTTTGCTGTCGTCGTAATGTGGGTGTTCTCTCATGTTCGCGAAGTGTTTTGACGAACAGCCAAATAGCCAAAGGCGTGTACAGAATGCCAAAGGCGTGTACAGGCATGTAATGAATCAATTAACTAATACAATTAATATTATTTTCAACCATTTACAGGTTTACCAAATAGTTCGGAGAGCTCCTTTTTCAAACTTCATGTACCTATTCCCTGAAAATATCAGCTCAAAAAAGAAGAAAATCTAGAACTGGTCATATTTACGGATATAAAATATTTTATTAAGTAGGGTTCGGGGGCTCATTTTGAAATTTTTAGGAGGTCACGGCTCCTGGGTCCTCCCTATGCAAACAGTTAACCCATTAAGGACCAAGCATTGAAATAATAATATTTTTTAAATAATATTTTGTATTTAATCAAAAATTACAGTAGAAAGCATAAAAAACACGTTTACAAATTTTTCTAACACTTAGTTATTGTACAACGAAATGTTGCGTATACGCAACTTTGGGACTTGAGGTATATCAGTTCTTGTCATGAAACGTCTGAAAACAGGTTGAATGCAGATGTACATTGCACTTTATACACTTGAAAATTGTTGTGCTTTTGCACATTCTGCACCTTCTTCTGATCTTATTTTCTTCTTCTATAATCACGTGACCTACGTCATCGTACCGTACTTCGTTAGGAAGGGAATTGTGTGAGGGTCGACCATAATGTGATTTTTCAAGCTCCAGGGGATTCATTGTCTCATTATTGTGATCACTTCCTTTCGCACATTCCTCTGATTTAATTAGGATCATGGCCAAATGAGAACGAAATTCTAGCCGCGACATTTTATCTTCATTTGAAATATTGTATAATTTCCATGAGTTTACTATTGCACA
This sequence comes from Acheta domesticus, assembly GCA_031308135.1. Lineage (NCBI taxonomy): Eukaryota > Metazoa > Arthropoda > Insecta > Orthoptera > Gryllidae > Acheta > Acheta domesticus. The sequence continues at coordinate 26,712,795 of JAHLJT010002406.1, read as the reverse complement.
GTCAATCAAGTTGGTAAATAGAGGCCACCACCATTTTTTGCTTCTCATCCGAATTCTGCAATTTGCAATGGCGTTATCATGTAAATCAACGCCCCCCATATATTTATTGTACTTCGCAATTACGTTGGGCTGTGGGACAGAAACAGACTTCTTCTCTTTCCTGTTGTATTTTTTGGCATTTGCCAAGGGCTGAATGGTGTCATTGTTGATAGCAACTGTAACAATGGAGTTGTCATTCCACCTAACCATCATTACTTCGACTCTTCTTCGAAAGCAAAATCATAAAAGGCTTTTTCCTCTTTCATCATTGTTGAGGTTGATTCTAATGGACATTTTGCAGTACGGTTCTCGCGAATCGTGCCAGTAGCAAAAAATGAATTGCAAATTTTGTTCGAGCAGACCGTGTAACGTTACAGAAAGCGAAATGTGTACTGAGCACAGATGAACGAGATGCAACAATGCAAGATAAGGCACTGTATTTACAAGAAGAGATAATTATATCAGAGACGGAAATATGACACGGTAGTGAGGTGTCTGTTCCTCAATGCTTACAATGGAACTGCATTTGTTCTATCATGCTAAGACCATATACCCCGCTAATCCCAAAGTTGCGTAAACGCAACATTATTGTAATTGATCAATAATAAGCAATGTATGAACTTATCTTCATAATAAATATTCTAAAATGATAATAGAGGGTTCAAGGAAGATTGTCGAGTAATATATTGTAAAAAAGAAAATTCTGTAATAATTAAATTAATAATTGAATATTGATGATACACTCCTTTATAAAATCTCCAAGTTTGAAAATTCAACAAAAGCAGATTTACGCTAGAATATGAATGAATACAACAAAAACTGAAACAATAATATTTATTCTTAGTGTGAAAGTGCTACAGAACAAATTTGTATCGAATCGTTTTATTTAAAAAATATATGTATTAAATGTTGCGTTTACGCAACGTTGGGACTTAATGGGTTAAATCGAACAGATAAACGAAACACGTTTGGAATCCACTGCACAGATGGTAGTGATTAAAATCTTATAATGTCTGCTTACTACTAATGCTCATGAAATATCTGTTGAAATGTAATTGACTGTAAAATATGTTCTGCAAAGGTGTGGTAAAAACAATTATTTATTACCTCACAGATGTAGAAAGCAAGTTTTCTTGTCATTTAATAATCGTATGCAGAAATATTTTAGATAAGGCGAGCGAAGGGACTAAAATAAGCCTCAAGGATGTCTTATGCTAATCGCAGTGGCTGACTTTTTCCTTTAGTTTTCCTATTTCCTTTCTTGTTTCGTCTGTGATATTTTCGCTTTGTTGTTTTAATTTTTTTCCTATCTAATTGTACTTAAATGAAACTATCGCGAATTAAAAAAGTCATTAGAAGAAATGAAAGAACAAACATGTCAAGGGGCAACAAAATTAACCCTGTCCTAAATACACAATTTTCTTTAAAACAGCGCAACTGTAAATTCGGCGCAACTGTAAATTCGAAATTTAAAGTTCTTTTTCACAAAATAATGTTTGAGTTTTCGAAAAACTTCATTTGAAGTGTTACACCGCCCTATAAAACCGACCTTGCTCTGGCGGACTTCTTTTTGTTCCCTCGGCCGAAAAGGGCCTTTAAAGAAGCCATTTCAAAACTTTGAACAACATCGAAGCAAGTACGACGATGGCTCTAAAGGTCTTCTTCGCCCAGGACTTCCTGAGAGCGTACAAGGAAATCCCACCGGCAAAAAAAGTATCGATACACACGGGTCATACTTTGAAGAATATTAAGTAGCTACACCTATCTGATTAATAAATTTGTTTGAAAAAATGCGAAGCGTTACTTTTGGGACATATCTTTTACTTTAAATTGTATATTCCGTTTTGCAATATTAAAAAATAACACAAAGCACAGGAAAATTCTAGGATTTTATTGTGAGACCTAGCATTGTTTCTTTGCCACTAAATGATCGATGTTGGCTTTAATAGCGGAAAGCGAAATTCGGAGGCAGTTGTCTAAGTCGGCGATGCGTCGGAGAGTGTTCCCGAGAGGAAGTTTTCATTTCACGATGTTTATCCTCTAAACGCGGCTCCGCGCACTCGCTATTCGGCGAACAGCGAGCAACGCAGTAAATAAAAACGTTTAACAAAAAATTGGGTCCCAGAGTGGCCCAGAATGTAGTTGGTTCCCTTTTGTTTTCAGCTGTGCACGCCTTTGGCTATTTGGCTGTTCGTCAAAACACTTCGCGAACATGAGAGAACACCCACATTACGACGACAGCAAAAACATGTAACATTCGTGATTGCAAAGTTTTGACATTTCTTGAAATACTCATATTTACGTTTTCCCATAATTCACGCAGAATGAATGTTAATATTAATTATATTAGTTAATTTATTCATTACATTTATAATTTCATTCTTCTTGAATGTTTTATTTATTTTCAAGAAAAGTATTTAATGTGTAAATAAAAACGTTAAACAAAACGTTCGGGCTCAGGAGGACTCAGAATATAGTAATTACATAAAAATCCCGTCTCTAGTGACGAGGCATGCTCTCTCAGTCTGAATTAGTGAAAAACTACTGATTGACAGTGACTATTCACTGATGGCGTCAGTTATAACCCTGCCACTGACAATCAGTGAAAATTGGGTCCACTTTTTGAATCAGTGAAACTTCAGTTTAAATCAGTGAAATATGTGACAAACGAATTGAACGTGACGATTGGACGATCAGTGAGCGATGGTGGCGCAGCACTTTTACCACTGACGCCCAGTGAAATGCTGGCGGTCATTGTGAAAAGGTTCACATGTTCGCTGATTGTCGGCGAAACTACCCTTTTCGACTGAAGATATCAGTGACTTGGGCTCTCACTGCTTGAATCAGCGACAATTTCACTGGTTCAGATTCAGAGAGTTTGTCAGAGTTTGTCGCGAGAGTGCGTGTTGTGCTGAAGCGCTGCGTGGGCGTGGTGGCGCAGGGCGCGGCGGCGGCGGCGGAGGCCGGGGGCGGCGGCGGGGGCGGCGATGGCGGCGGGGGCGCGGCGCTGCGGCGCGGGCGGCCGCCGTCCTTCTCGCGTCGCTGCTGCAGCAGCTGCAGATGCAGCTGCAGGGGCGCGGCGCCGCGCTCAGGTTCAACAGGAGGTGCATCTGTGAGTAGTCCCTTCTGCCCACTGCCACTCGCACAAATGGACGGTGTTATGATGCATCAGCCGGCTATGCGACGTCATGCAAGTTTGGAGATAATCGTTTTCAAAGGTACATTTTCAGCTCTAAAAACTGTAATGTAATTATTTCATTTATTGAAGCGCCAAAATACACAAACATGAGTGGAATATCTGGCGCTTGCTTGCATAATGTGAAATTGAAAACAGTTGATTTGAAGATCTAGGTTTATAGTCGATTGTTGCGAAACATAAAATCCCTGATGTGACTGATGGCGTTTACATTTTTCATTAATTATAAGGCTATGTTTGCAGATTTGGCGCCAAAATTTTGAGTACACTTAGAACATAGTCCAATGCAAATGACGGCGTCCATATCTCATTTTTTTTTTCAAAAATGGCGCTTAGCCGATTGATGTATAACACCGTCCACATTCAATTCAGTATACAGTAGACAGTTAAGCAATTGCACAACCAATGCGTGTATTTATTTATTTACCCATTGCACTTTCAGTGCTGCAGAATGATCCTGCTTAGGGTTTCAGGATGTTAGGAATACTCTTCATTCAGCCGGTTTTCCCTTCCGTGGCCCTTTCCATTCCATGGCCCTCTGTACATACACTATGCGATCAAAAGTATCCGGACACGGAGGCGGTGGTGCTATGGCGTGGTCGTGTTTTCATGGAGGGGTCTTGCACTCCCTTGTGGCACTATTACGACACCTTCTTGCTTCCCACTGTTGAAGAGCAATTCGGGGATGGCGATTGCGTCTTTCAACACGATCGAGCACCTGTTCATACTGCACGGCTTGTGGCGGAGTGGTTACACGACAATAACATCCCTGTAATGGACTGGCCTGCACAGAGTTCTGACTTGAATCCTATCGAACACCTTTGGGATGTTTTGGATCTCCGACTTCGTGTCAGGCCTCACCAATCTACATCGATACCTCTCCTCAGTGCAGCACTCCGAGAAGAATGGGCTGCCATTCCCTAAGAAACCTTCCAGCACCGGATTGAAAGTATGCCTGCGAGAGTGGAAGCTGTCATCAAGGCTAAGGGTGGGCCAACAACCTACTGATTTCCAGCGTTATCAATTGAGGGCGCCACGAACTCTTAAGTAATTTTCAGCCACGCGTCCGGATACTTTTGATCACCTAGTGTAGAATGTAACGGGTATCTCAGTTGATCATACATCTAGAAGTGGAGTGAAGATGGCGTGGCAAGCGTCATGCTTCAACCGGACATATGTATATGAAGTGAAAATTGAAAATTCCATACACTACGTACAATCCGACCAAGGTTGTTTTTTTTCATTTGTTTATTTTTTAGCTCTGAATTCGCCTGATTCGAGAGGACAGTGGGAACTATTTCGAATCAACACTTTTATGTGAATCTATTGCAAGTTTTTACGTGCACATATATTCTATTTCATGGGAGTGAACATTTGTTGACATCAAATATTGTCAACAACGCTCCTTGCTGTCCTTTATTCACAATTCAACTAGTATTGAGACAGGAGTGGAGGTTGGGATTCCGGAGCGCAGCAGTGAAATGCGCAAAACATGTCTTCGATTGGATGAATACATGACATGAAACGCATGCCCTGTTATATTGTTATAATTTATAACAAAATATATTGTAGGTAGTTTTGTAGATTATTCGAGTGACAACAAGGGTAAATCTTTAGTTATAGTGCCACTTTCCTTTTCAAGGCCCGTCTTCACGATGAAATATGTCTCGGTATTTCGCGTCCTTCTCAGTCTTGCCGCTAGAAATCGCATGATTGCTGTATCAAGCAGTGTTTGTGATCATGCGACATCTACCGGCACGTGCGAGAAAGACGCGAAATGCCGTGTGATATTCCGTTGTGACCGTAGGGGCTTGAGGGGCAAAGTGATAAAAATCGCACTATAATAGTGAGAATTCAGAGCTTCCATATTTATTATCCTTCACACTACCACTGGACATAGTTATAAAAACATTTTGAAAAGCCTTTTGCATTTGAACTGTAAGCATAAAATGGTGAACGCAACATTTTTTCTTCTCATCCTTCCTTTTTTAACACCTGCATGTAATAATAATAATAATAATAATAATAATAATAATAATAATAATAATAATAATAATTTATTTTCTCATATTAACTCAATAATAAAAGTCCTAAAGCATCGTCATACATAAGTAATCATTCATTATTTTTTCACTTACAGTTTCCTTTTTCCCCAATTTTATATGGTGTAGTGTTCACAATTGTTTACATTTCATGTATTCCTCATCTAATCTATCAAATCCTTAATTTTATAAGGGCACGCCATAATTAGGTAGTCTTTTAATTTAATTTTTAACTGATTTCCATTTATCAGTTGAATACAGTTTGGCAATTTATTGTACATTATTGTTGCATTGTAAAAGGGATCTGTTTATTGCTGCTTTAGAGTTGTAGTTTAAAGTTGCTCCTTAGTTGAATTAATAGTCTTTAATATAAAAGAGTACGAGGTAGAAAAGAGATAATTTCTCCATGGAACAATTGGCAACTCTTTTTGTGGCATTCAAACTGATTGAGTTTTATTGATTCATAATTATGAAAGTAGTGTTGTCAACTCTTCAACGTAAATATACATACCTTGTACTACTTGGCAAAGTTGTTTGTTAAGATCTCTGACTTCCATCCGCCAATTCAATTCATCTTCCTTATCTGATTTCGGAGAGCCTGCTTTTCATCACTCTAACAGGGGAATTTGGCATTTCTTTTGCAATCTGTTTTAGTGTAGAAGTGTAAACAGAATTATATTTTTAATGCAAAACTTTTGAACTTGTTTGCAATTTGCTCATTTTGTAGTCAGGACCAATGTCGAGAGTTTGAACGAGTTTGAGTTATTATGAGAAATACACAATCACACGTACAATTTATTTGCGAGAAAATTAGAATGCAAAAGCTATTTGAAAATGCGAAAACGTATATCAAATAATATTACTTATCAGTAATGAGTGTAAACTCTGTAAGGCTGGTGTAACTGACGAAATATTAATTACTTATTCGTTATTTGGTAGCAAGAATTTCTCAGGTGTTTTAATCCTTAGACAATTTGGCCAATTACTTTTTTTAATATTTTTTCGTTTCGACCGGACTGTGTTTCCTTTATTCAAAAACGGCATTGCATGATCTGGAGAAAAATGCAATTTGACACTTTTGTGGTTAATAGAAGAAGGTGTTTATATTTGATTCTCTTGATATTTTATCGTCCCTCGATACATACGAGGTTCTGTATTCGACAAAAGTTCTTCATCGTTGTATAATTATAACGTGTTTGGACATATTTTCACCAATGTTCAGACCATACATGTTCTTCCTTGAGCGAATACTGACCAGGCCTTCGTGTAGTCGTGTTTGAAGTGGTGTAGGGTGCGGAAATATTAAGAACCTCTGCTTTAAATAAATTAAGGCTTTCATGAGCATCGATCCAGGTGACTCAGCAATTTACTTGAGAGCCAAGAAGACTAGAATTCTAAAACCTTGGGAGAAGCAGTGAAGTTTGTCGAATCGTCAATCCGATGTCTGCGACGAAAGTTTCACATTTAAACTAGCGGTACTACAACAGCACATATTTCCTCGCATTATGTCTAACTGCTCCCCTATATTATACTATATACAACTACATAAACCTGCAAAGTGTTTCCAACCAGGAACATTTTTTCTGCACCAACACTCGAACCGAGTTCTCCGAGTTAACTCGCCGTCAAACCGTAATGCAATTTTCTAAAATGCAGTGAGATGAACGAAATAGAGACCTTCACCATTCTTATAAGCTTCCCTAGTTTAACACAGGGGAACTTCAGATATAAGTTACACAAACTCTTCTCGTTTTTCCAAAAAATTGTACATGACCCATTTTAGAAAACTTCATTTTTACATCAGACTTCGTCTGAGGCAAAAATATTTTTCTTCAATTTTGTAGTTTTGAAATGTTAACTTTTAGCAATTTTAGAAAATCCGAAAAGGCCGCCGAAAAAAGGACCAACACCATATTTCTTAAGGTCCTTTGATACATTAAAGGAGAATTTTTTAAAATTGCACTTATTGAACGTAACATTGCTCGAAAAATACTAAAATTTTCAAAAAAACGTACATGATCTTAATGAAAGAACAAATTTGTGAACAACAAATTTAATTTGAAGGAAAAATTTGAATCTTCAATTTTGTAGTTGTAGGGAGATGCCGAAAAAAATTCAAACTTTTGTAATTTTCGAAAATTCTGAGTTAACCGTGAAATTAGAACCTACGCCATCTAAAGAAAAAACTTGCACCCATTTTTGAGAAAATTTTGAAAATGTCTGTGGGGCTTCATGTAAAGTACCCGCAAATCTTAAAGAAAGTTTTTCAAAATCTGAAAGCTTCGACACGAGTCAGATGAACAGGGGGGTCATCAATTTGGAAAAAATCCTACGCGTGGTTTAGGCGCTAGTGATCTTCACAGACGGACAGACGGATGTCTTGCCGTCAATTGGATTTTCGGAACCAAACTGGGATTTTGGCTACACCACGTGTTTGAGGATTTTTTTCTAATTTTTTTCTTATTTTCCGAAAATCCGCTGTTTTTTCGTGCAGTATTACATAACTCTCCCTGTACTACGTATATTACTCCGTATTTAAATATGTATACGGGAAAGTAAAATGTACTTTCATCGTACAACTTCTTAAAAAAAATAAAGTAACAAAGAGCTACCGAAAGTTTTTCCATAAGAGCCTGTGTGACCAAGGTAAAAGATCAAGCCAGCAAGCTGCTCACGCTCCTGCGCAAAACAGTAAAGAAAGTTTGCCCATGGATAATGAAAATAAAAAACGAAGCTTTCGGATAACCAAAATAGAAATTCAAATAAGAACAATAACAACTCATTGCAATATAATGTACCTACTCACTCAAGGTTCGATCCCCTCGCTGAAGAGGAAGATGAAGATGAAGTAACAGAAACGTTAGTCGGTGCGAAAGAGAGCAATATTAAAATTCCTCCAATATTCGTTCACATGGCCGGCAATGAGTATTTAACCTTAATACAACATCTAAATTCTGCTTCAATAAATGACTTTCTAACTAAACAAAATGGCGAATACACTAAAGTTATTTTCAATGAAATCAATGACTTTAGAAAATTCCGAAAATACTGTGAAGAAAGCAACATTGAATTTCACACGTACCGAGACCCCAGTAGTAAAGTGTTATCTGTTGTAATTAAAGACATCCCAATATGTTACACCGAACAAGATATTATACAAGAACTGAAAAGACTGGAATATCCCGTAACTAAAGTGTGTAGACTTTACGATAAAGCCAGAAACCCTATTCAAATAGTAGCAGTAGATCTTGTGGACAATCCCAAATCCAAAAATATATTTAATGAGGACAAACTGATGTATAATATAATAAGAGTTCAACTAAGAAATAAACCTAACCAGCCCATTCAATGTAAGCGCTGTCAGCGTTTTGGTCATACTCAGGCAAACTGCCACAACGTGCCTAGGTGCGTGAAGTGTCTCGAAAACCATCACTATTCTCAATGTCAAAAACATGAAGGTGTCGCCCCTAAATGTGTTAATTGCAAAGGCGATCATACCGCCAATTACAGAGGCTGCCCTGAATTTAAAAAGTTTGCCAAACCCTACCAAGGACAATTCTGAAGACCTTTAACTAACCTGCAAACCAATCGGTTCATCCAATTTTCCGCACCTAGACAACCGTCTGCGACCTCTTCTCCTCCATCATCTTCTACATCTATCAGACAACCTCCTCCCCCACCTCCTTCCTTGCACTCAACAAACTTTCCACCACTGCGCCTCCCTTATAATAGAGCATGGAATAATAATCAGTACAATAACATCCCTGATATAAATAATTTAATTTCAAATATAGTATCCCAAATAATCTCTATTTTAATGCCCCAAATCCAAAATATGATTCTAAATGTTCTTCCAAGCTACTATAATGGACCCAAATAAATTAAATGCTCTTAGTCTGCTTAACTTTAACGCAAATGGAATAAAGAGACAAGAAAATTCCTTTCGGCACTTCTTAAACGATCATAAAATAAATATAGCTTGTTTAACAGAAACTCATCTCATACCTGGCGAACGTTTCTCTATACCCAATTTCAAAATTTATCGTAATGATCGGATCTCAACAAATGCTTCAGGTGGAGTAGCAATAATAGTTCAAAAAGATGTTAAGCATAGTCAAGTACCTGTTCCCCACTCGACAGATTTGGAAGCAGTAGCAATTAACATTAACTATAATAAATCGGAGGTAGTTATCATTACAGCATACAAACCACCAAACAAAAACTTTCCAACTGAATACAGTAATATCTTTTCTCAATATCCTCGATTCATTTTGCTGGGAGATTTAAATAACAAAAACAGAGCTTGGGGTTGCAATGTGACTACACATCAGGGTGTCAAATTGCTTAATCTTATTAACTCAAGCCGTCACAACATAAGTATTCATGCTCCTATAGAGCCCACCCACTACCCATCAGATCCAAACAAGAGAGCAGACATCCTAGATATAATCATTTCAAAAGGTATAACCTCACCGATCTACCAGAAAGTAGTTCCAGATTTAGATTCGGACCATTCTCCCATCCTCATATTGTTGGGAACACCGGCACACTCATTAGAAAAAATATCGAAACAATTAAACGGTAAAACTAACTGGAATCATTTCCGTGAATTAATAACTAGCAGTTTGACGTATCCACACAACATGATCTCCATTGAGGACATAGATAATGAACTACATAAACTCACAAACTGCATACAACAATCATTAAAATATGCTCATATACCCTTCCATCAGACACCCAGAAAGTCAAAAACAACACTGCCTAAAGAACTTCTTAAACTAATTAAAAAGAAAAGAAAAATCCGACGTATCTGGCAATCCAGTAGAAATATAAACAATAAACGTGAACTAAATCACATCTCAAAAATTGTCAAACAAAGAATAGATGAATTTAGATTTTCTAATTTTCATAAATTTCTAAGTCAACTTCACCCTAACACCAGACCACTATGGAGAACAATCAAAAGCATAACAAAAGATCGAATAGAGATACCACCTTTACAGAATAATGGTAAGATCGTATACTCAGACGATGAAAAAGCGAAGGCCTTAGCTGAATACCTAGAAGGAGTCTTCATCCCAAACCCCGTAGAATATCCCATGTTTAATTCAGAAATAGAAGAGCACTTAAAACTACCTATGTGCACTGTCCCAACAAAGATAAAATTCATTTCTCCTTCAGAAGTGGCAAATGCCATTAAACTTTCCAAGACTAGAAAAACACCCGGGTATGACAACGTCACTAACAAAGCATTAAAAGAACTTCCTCGACAAGCAATTGCAATAATAACTTCAATATTCAATGCATCGTTAAGATTAGGATACTACCCATCGTCATGGAAACGAGCTGTTATACTACCATTCTGCAAACCAGGGAAAAACCCCAAAATACCAAGCAACTACAGACCAATTAGTCTTCTCCCTTCTATAGCAAAATTTTTTGAAAAACTTGTTTTAAAAAGACTCCAAGCATACTTGACAAAAATCAATGCAATTCCCAACACCCAGTTCGGTTTTAGACCTAATCATTGTACTACCCATCAACTGCTGCGACTTGTCGAACATATTGTAAACGGTTTTAACGACAAAAAACACACAGTAGCTCTCTTTCTAGACATCTCCCAGGCATTTGACAGAATTTGGCATCAAGGACTAATGTACAAACTACGAGAAATTGGTACACCTGATTATCTGCAGAAACTAATTCAAAGCTTTCTTACAGACAGATATTTTCAAGTGAAAGTAAATGATACTATTTCACCTCTTCACCCAATTCTCGCAGGTGTCCCACAAGGTTCGGTTCTTTCACCAACATTGTTCTCAATTTTTACAGCAGACTATCCAACTCCGCAGGAAGCAAGTATAGCTCTTTATGCAGATGATACCGCTATTTTCACTTCACATACTGATATCAATTTAGCCTATGATTACATACAATCCTACCTTCACAGCTATACCAATTGGACCAAAAAATGGAGAATTAAAATTAACCCCTTAAAATCACAATCTAAAATATTCACACTCAGACGTCCTCCCTTCCCTGCACCCTTACAAATAAACAACACCGATATTCCCTGGCTTTCTCATTCTTCGCCAGTCAAATACTTAGGTGTCTTACTAGACAAACGGTTAACTTGGAAACCGCATATTATTTCAACCGCCCAAAAAACACGTGCAAAAATGTTTAAATTATACCCTTTTATCAACAAAATTCCACCCTTAGCATAGAAACTGGGCTGCTCATCTACAGAACGATTATAAGACCTACAATGACATATGCTTGTCCAATATGGCGCAACATAGCACCTACCAACCTATCCATTTTACAGAAAATCCAGAATAAATATTTAAGACAAACCTTGAATGCACCATGGTTTATTTCTAATTCCCAAATCCATCGAGAACTTCAAGTACCTCTCCTCTCGGAATTCATTTCGCAAACCTCTCAAAAATATTATTCTCTCCTCCACGCATGTCCTAACGCTCCAGTATTCAATCTCGGCCAAAACTCACATTATCCTTCACGCATTAGATCCAGATTCCCCAAAGATCTCTTTCGCCCACCCTGAATCATAAAATCATTTGCCCCCATTCCCATAAACACCCTCCCTCCACTACCACATAATAAATGCAAAACTTCCGTTAGTCAAGTATTTCAAATAAGAAATTTTAAAAATAGTGAAGGGTTGAATCGAGACCCGCATTTGCCTCAGGATGGCCCCATAAACTCATGTATGTAGCATTGTAGCAGTCAAAATCCCCGAAAGACGAAAGTCGAACGGGAAGAAAATAAATGAAAAAAAAAGAGCCTGTGTTAATATAGATTTCTTTTATTAAAAAAAAAACTAGGCTAGTAACGGCCCTTTTTTCTTTACCATCTTGAAGAAGAGACATTTTTCTTTCATTTAAAGTACTGTTTGGGGTACTTCACCGTGGTCGATTTAACGACCTTCACTTCAAGAGGGCTTCTGCCTCAGAGCAGGGAACCGCCGGAGCTGGAGCACGAGGCGAAGCACGGGCTGACGGGGCGAACGCCAGATGGAAGTCAACAAGAACCGTCGGTAATCGGTAGGGAGATAAGTGGGCTCAGTTGGGAGTTAATGGCGCAATGTTTGTGCTCGTGCAGAAAGTTAAGTGACTTCAGTCTACGCGATAGTGCCTGGTATTTTTAGTGTCTAGTGAAAAGTGTAGCGAGTGGTGTGCTACGAGTGGATATATAGACTGGTTATGAAGATGTGTTGCGGAAATGGTATTCTCTACGTTGAGTAAATGGTGAAATGATCGCTGTTTCTTTTTTAAATGGAATGTTTTGGTGAATGGTTCAGTTTATATTTTTATGGCATGTATACATTGTCTATAAATAACCAACATATACACTGTACCATCACAACCGGTACAGTGATGTACACTGTACATTGATGGTACAGTGTGTATGTTGGTTATTGTAAACCATTGTTAAAATAAACTATTGTTGTTTGGATTTCATGTTATTTCTGAACATAACAATAATTATATTATATAATTTTCAAAATTTTTAAGGCCCAGACCCAGCCAAAGGGTAGAGCCCAGAAAATAATGTCTTTCTCTCTCGTTCCTATCAAAAGGTAGCAACAAATATATTATCAAAAATTTCCCACGTAATGTAAAAAACCTTGTTCTTTTGTCTATTTTCTATCAAGTTTGTACATTTCTGCAATGCACAGGTCGAACCAAAAATGTCACCATTAAATGTCTTTGTATATTGTATCCAAGCAAGCAGCAGTAGCTCTAGAGATCTCGAAAAGTACGAAATTGGGTTAACTGATCTCAATAAGTAAATGGTAATTTCTTTTAAAAAGAAGGGAGTGCCGGAATCGAAGGCGATGAAAACTGCATAAACAGTAGAATGGATTTGGACGTCGATCGAAGTGGAATAATAATACATCAAGAACGCTTTAAAGGAGAATACATAACTAGGTCTATATTATTCAGGCTCTCTCCTCTCATGCTTTGTATGTCCTAACGCAGTGGCGGTTCGAGGAACAATTTATAGGTAGTTGCATTTTTGACGCATTTACTCTGATGTAATACTGAAATAGAATCCCAAACCAACCAATGGAACTCCCAAATAAATCAATTAAACAATATCAGGAAAATTATTGTTAATGCAAAAATGTTGTTACTTTCGAAAAAAAATTGTTGCTAGTTGTATGAAAGAATCAATTATTCACATCCTCATTCACTCTTGCAATTAATATTTAATTGTAGCATATTTAGCCATCTTACAGAAAATGAAGGCATATGAACAACAAAAATAACATCATTATTCAACTCGAACGTTCTCGTCCGTGCATTGGTCATGGAGTTGATTGATTGGTGCTCCCGGACGCGTTAACTGCCGTGGTCATTAGTCCATTAAGTATAGTGCATGCTGTAACCCACGAGGGAGTGGTCTTGCTCCGCGCTGCAACGTTAGATTGAGCGCCGATCTACATGTTGGCGTTTCCTCCTCCCTTCAGGTTTTTATGAGCCTCGGAATTCGTCCTCCCTCCTTTACCAACGTCAGTTCAATTAAGAATAAACGATAACAAAAGGTGTTATTGACAAAATGTGATAACAAAGAAAAGTTGTCGGCCTCGTGGCCGAGATCGCTAAACCAGTAGTGCCGCAGTGATCTTGGACCGAGTGCTCGCGGGTTCGAGTCCCGCCTCGGGCATGGTTGTATGTGTTCGTCCTTTACCCCTACCATCACCATATCGTTTTATCCTCATACGATAACGTTACATCCAATGGTGGTCGCTAATGACCTAGTAGTTGATGCGAACTTAAATAACAAAAAAAATCTGTTTAATAGAAAAAATATATTTTTCATGGAAACGATTTACGTCAGGGGCAGCTCTACGTAAATCGACGTATAAGCTCCTGAGTGACTTCGCGACGTGTATCGCAGTGCAATGCATATACGTGCGTATGTATGTGTTTGTGTACGTAAGGAGAGAGGAAGGAACGCGTGCAATCGGCCTGCGGCCTATGTGTTTAGGTGCTGCTCGGGCATTTGCCTGAAAGTGATTCGAGAAACTATGAAAAACTACTGATGGTCGCCACGGCTGCCAGAATTCTCCTCCAAATAATCGCTGAATTTCAACTCGCCATCTCGCGGGCGGAAAGCCGCCACCGTCGTGCCTCGAACCCTGGGTTCTGACCGTCTAAGACGCTGCAGGGTCAATTTGCGGCTTGCAGAATCAATTTCCTGGAAAATGACAGCATTATCTTTCTACCCTCTTGACTTCAAGCCACTCCAACATGTGCTATTGCTGGCGACGGTTTGCCGGAACATGACTCATTAAGTACATGTCAGGTGAAATGGAGAAAACAGATAGTGAACTTGTTTTCGTGAACATGTTTGCGTCAAGAATCAAATAGATATTGATGACTTCCTTGTAGCTACACGAACTCGTCTTCTTGCGCATGATACGAAATGGCGCAATTCAACGAAGAACATTTTGCAGGAAAACAGCACTTGCCGTTGCGACTTGCTCGAGCGAAGGACAATATCCTTCGATCGAAATTACAGCAATGTAATTTTTACAGATGAAGCTGGCAAATATTTTTCTTGCTCGAAAACGACGACTTTTCGATAGAAAAACTCATTTTGTAGCTCCCTACCACCGAAAAAGTACATAACTCGTGTTCCAATATGTAGTATTAGTAATTACTACTTCCTCCAAAGCTTTTAGTTAGAATGCACGTTTTCTGGGCCGCTGGAATTTGCCTCCAGACAGCGACTGAATTCGACCTAGCTGATAAGCTAGTTTCGAAAATCCTGCCGCCGTCGGGACTCAAAAAAAAAAGAATAGATGTAACGGAGCATTACTCCAAGCGATCAACGCCCCACAAGGGGTTGGGAGACACGTCGCAAGGAAGGCGCGACAAATGTTGAAAAAAAAAAAACAAAACAAAACAAAAAAAACCCTAGGACCTCCATGTCAGAGGCACTGTAGTGACATCAATTGATGCACTGAGCCACTCTCCCGGTTTAAACCGTTGGAGGCCTTACTCCGATTTTGAATCTTCATCGACATCACACTCATTTTCTTCTGTTCTGGAAAGCCTTTTATGGCATCCCTAGCTGGTTGGCGAGATCCGGCGCCGACCTACCTGTCGGCTTGCGGGTTTTCCGCAACCAGGTATCTCCCACCAGCGGGGCACCGCCCCAGCCGGGACAAGCTCTTAGACCCCGACCAGTCTCCCGGCATGTGTGGTAGTGTGTGTGTGTGTGTGTGTGTGTGTGTGTGTGTGTGTGTGTGATGGGTGCGGATAGAAAAATGGAGAGGAAGGAAAGATCGCGCGCGGTCCGTGGCTGTTTGTTAGGGTACTGCTCAGACATTCGCCTGGTGTTGATCGGGGAAACCTCTGAAAACTACCGATGTCAGCAGCCGGCAGCTAGAATTCTCCTGAAGACAGCGGCTGAATTCGACTAAGCTAGAGTAGAAAATTCTGCCACAATCGGAACTCGAACACAAGGACCTCCCGAACACCAGAGTCACTGTTGTGACATCAATTGATCCTCTGAACCATCTAAGCTGGCGTGCGAAAATGTATTTCCGGAAGTCGTATTTACTGTGTTTACTGTAACCCAAAGCAGTAGAGCTTTTTTGTTGTGTGTGTGGATCGGACCCAGGGACAATTCACTATAAACGAAAGCTCACGTTATCCGAATTCACTTTATCAGGAGCCAACTCTAGTACAATCTCGAAGAAAAATCGTTCGCCCAAGACCACGAATTCCAGCAACTTATGGCTTCGCTGTGGGAGGACTGCGTGCGCTATTTTTGTATCTAAGGTCAATGAAAGAGACTCAGGGAACACACCGCCGAGGAAATTGTTGCAGCTTATGTTCCGCAATTCCTTCGATTCTGAAGACATCAACAACGTGTCCTGGAGATGAAAACAAGAGTAATCTCATCTCGATAAGACATCCTGTGATGAAGAATATTGTGATGACGGATACAAAGGATAGAAATGAAGAAAGTGTTACAACAGGATCAGAGGTACTCAAGGGTACTGCGCTAAGAAATATTTAGAATGTAGAAAATGAAGAATTAAGTGGGGAGAAAGCACGCGAAGAGACTCTGGAGAAGAATCTGAAAAAATATATTTATAAAAGTTTGTACGCAGCTGACAGGAGTAACAATATTCGTATTAAGGTGAAAAGAACATATTAAAATTTTGCTGTATTTTGATATTATAATGAACTTCTGAAATACGAAAATGAATCATCTCGGAGAAAATATTTTAAATTTGCATCTCGGATGTAGTGAACGTCCGTTCTTGTGAACCGAAAGTGTTGGTCCCCAGAGGTTTACTATAACCCAAGTTGACTATACGATGTATACAAGAAAACACACACACACAACATTTAGACACCGAGAGGCAACAGAAGTCTAAAGAGACTTTTGTGTAGACTTTTTTTTCTCACGTGAAAAGAAGAGCATTTTCATGTTGCACATGGCAGTGAAGAGGAAAAATTCCAGTACTTTGTATATTTTAATATTATAATTTAACTATAATTGTACATTAGTTGTACCGTATTCCTTACCCAATCAGAAAGTACTATAGTGAAACTATTAGACAAATACTGTCACAAACAAAAATAGAACAAGGTGACAAGCGAACAAACTGACAGAGAGACATGAATGGAGACAGTCGTAGGGCAGGCAGACATTTGACCAGCAATGTTTTATTTCCATTTGCAAATAAACAACTCACATTTTAATACACTCGAATAGTAATACTTCCGTTTTTTTATTACCCAAGCACAAAATATCTTACCCGTTAACATAATACAAACAGAAGCTCGACCTTACGTAGAGGCCTGCCATAAATAGAACCGGTTCACCCCAAGCAGTGCCGCGGAGGTCGGTTGGAGGCCAGGTGTTTTGTCTCGAATAGGGCTGGTTAAAAATAGGGCGGCGGCGGCGGCGGCGGCTCCCGAATCGATCCCCTCGGCTCCCGGCTCTCGTTCCTCGATGCGGACGAGCCACGCGTCCACTGCGACAGGAACAGTCTTCGCACGCGCGGTTCCCTCGTCTGTCCCACCCAGCGCCGCGCCCCGCCGTCGGCGACCGCCGAATGCTCGCGAGGCGGACGCCGAATTCACCCGAGTGTCATGGCGCCACTCTCAAGAGAAACAGTCGACGGAGCACCAAGCGCTGTCGTTTTTACTTTCCCGTATACGTAGTATAGAGAAAGTTATGTAATGCTGCGCGAAAAAATTGCCAACTTTCGGCGGAAAAAAAAAATCATTGCCAGGCCGTGATAACGAAAACGTGGATACATCCAGCTGCTAAATTAAGAAGAAAAAAAATCCCCTAAAACGTGGTGTACTAGAAACTCTGTTTTCTAGGTCCTTGATACCGAAAACCCAATTGAAAGGAAAACTTCCGTCCGTCCGTCTGTCAGTCTGTGAAGACCTCTAGCACCTAAACCATGCGTACGATTTCTTCCAAAATCGTTCGTATTCCCCGGTCGATCTGACTCCACTCATGCGCCGCGGTTTTCAATAACTTTCTTCAAAATTTGTGGTTACATGAAGTCCCCCGGACATTGATACCGAAAAAACAATCGTTCGGTGTATGTGAACAAAACTAGCACCTAAACCATGCGTACGATTTTTTCCCAATTGGAGAAACCTCTGCCCATTTGGTCTGAGTCGAAGCTCTGAGATTTTGAAAAGCATTCATTTATTTTTTGGGGTACTTTACATGAAGCCTCCCGCACATTTTCAAAATTTTCTCAAAAACTGCTCAAGTTTTTTCTTTAAATTTCTTGTAAGAATAGAGTAAAACACACTTATTAAGGTGGCATTGGTGCGATTGGCACGGTTTACTCTGAATTTTCGAAAATTGTAAAAGTTTGAATTTTATTCGGTGTCTTCCTCCAACTGCAGAATTGCATATAGAGATTTTTCCTTCAAAAAATGTTCTTCATAGTAAGTTCTTTCTTTATGAACATGTACATTTTTTTGAAAATTTTAGTAGTTTTCGCACAATATTGTGTGCAACATGTGTAATTTAAAAATATACAAAAACAAGATTTCCTCAAACATAGCTCCAAATTTTTTCGTTAAACTTTTGTTAAGGATAGTGCCTAATGTTCTCTATGATATGACATAAGCGCCATATTGCTATATCCTTAGTTTTTTCAAAAATTACAAGAATATAATTTTGGACTTGTCTCTCACGTCGTTAATATTTACATTAGCGGCGATTTGTTCACATTAGTATATTAATGAATACTTATGTTTTAAATAATGTCAAGTAAAGTTTCTCGACAACTACACCGTTTTCTGTGAAAACTAGCTCAAAATTATGCACTTTCAGAAACGCTCAAACGACATTTTCTCATAAATGGCTTCATTTATTTTCTTCAAACTTTTGGAACGGATAGTGCTAATTGCTCTCTTTAATACGACATAAAGTTAATTTTGGGGTATTTTTTTGTTTTTTCAAAAATTACACAAAAGTAATTTTTTTGAAAGATTTTTCGCACAGTTAATATGCACGTTACTAGCAATTAGTAAACATTACTATATTTGTAAGTGTAAGTGGTTCAAATGATATCAAATGAAGTTTTTGAAAACTCGAAAAATTCCTGTGAGAAAGAGCTTCAAATTTCGCAATTTAAGTAGCGCTTAAACGCCATTTTCTTAAAAACGGCTACAAATGTTTAAAAGACAATCAAGTCATCTAGTACAAGTTTTTGTGTGTTTTAAGATGATGAAATTAATATTTCCGTTCTACAATTAGGAAACCGAAAAATTAAGAAAATGTCAAAAAATGTAGTTGGGGCACTGGTTCAATCGGACCTAAAACCTGGTCATAATTGCAAATGCGACTGGATTTGCGTAAAAATTGGTATCAAGGGGTTTTTGCGGTCGCTGAATTAATATAGAATGAAATTTCAAAATTCAGAGTGGCAGCTTCAAAATGACGGATCGACACATTTAAAAAATGTATAAAAAACATACATACAGGGTTCTGGAGATCACTGATTTCGAATATCATAATGAAATTTCAAAATTCAAAATGGCAGGTTCGAAATGGCTAACTGACTCATACAAATGAACCCGATATGAAATGGAAAAATGGACTCGGCGAAAAATATAAAAGAAATGGTTCTCGCGGTCGCTGATTTCGAATATCGAAATTAAATATTAAAATTCAAAACTGAATCTTGAAAATGAAGGAAATATGCGTAGAAATACATTATACGAGTCGAGACGATTTTGGATTATCTGTGCAAATCATATGGTTAGGCATTTATGCGGCCTTTTTAACCTTTTGATATGGAGGGAATATAGAGGGAATGAGAAGAGACACATAACGTAGGAAGTGGGTTTATTATCAACTGGAGCCTCTCGGGAGATCGAATACTGAGCATGAAGATCATGACACCGGAAAACAAAGATCCCTTCTGATGCGTCAGATGCTCGAGGAAGTAAAAGCTTAAGATAACATGCCGTCATTCAAAGTCAAAATGGCCATCTAAAATGCAGCTGACACATTTCCTTGCATCAAATGGCGAACAACTATTAACAAAAAACTAATTGAGGCATTATAATCACCAATGCAATAATGTATAAAAAATGTCAGTAATGTAAATATTGACATGAGAGTTATTTCAAAAAATACTTTTGTTTAATAAAAAAACTAAAGAATACATCAAAGTAGCATTTGTGTCGAGTTATTCAGTTCATGTAGTACTATCCGTGCAAAACATTTAAAGAAAACATGTGGAGCCCATTTCGAGAAAATTGCGTTTGAGCGTTTCTGTAAATGCGGAATTTGAAGATATATATATATATACACATATTGTAGTATAATTATATTATATACAATATTAGAAGTTATATATATATATATAATATATGTTTGTGTGTGTGTGTGTATAGATCGAAACACAATGGCCATCCATTTGTCGGGAATCAATGCTGTACAGACCTAATTTCGTCGGCACTTATTTATTGAAAAATATTACGTGTGAATGAAAAAATGGTCAACTGTTGTGTGAGATAACCTCATTGAATCCATACACCCATTTCACCCATAGAACATTATTGAACCCATTACACCCATAGAATCCAAAGTCTTGGTTACTACTACAAGAAATAAGAATCCTTAAAGTACACTAAAAACATTAAAGTGCTCTGTGGCAAGGTTTATTATAGTTGAATCATTTCAAAAAGTGTATATCAGTAATTTTCATATTAAAAGTAATTATCAGAAGGAGGAAATCAAAAATATACCGAGAAATTAATTCCCTGTGGCGTCGAAGACACCTCAGGAAGATCTGTCGTTAAATCTTACTATGTAGCATTGCAATAAAGTCGCTACAAAACAAAACGTTGCAGATTATTGCAGCTAAATATGTTATTCTGATTAAGGACATTCTACTCGATAAATTAAAACAATGATTGAGGCAGGACAAAATATATAATCTACAGTTTACATGACTAACTTTGTAACTATCCATGGGTTATAATTCAGCCGCATCATTTATACAAATATTACGCACTTATTCTTAAAAATATACTTAACGTATAGCCAAAAGTGTCTTCTATTCGGAAATACAAAAAGAACCCCCAAAAAATGTTTAAACACTTTTTTTTAAATGTCGCTAATATCGTCGACAAGAGTCGATGAATTCGAGTCGTTCGGGAAACTGTAACTTAACGACACCTGTGGACGACAAAACTGATTGAAATGACTTTCTGGAGCTGAAGAATTATACTCCAATCTCTTCCGGACAAGATTTGATAAGTCCGGATTCCGAACGCGCACTTTGAATTTTGCCATTATGGTAAGATTTTTCGCACGATTGAACCAGTGTGCGGCGATAGATGGCAGCTGGCAAGAGTATGTGGCAATTCCGTATAGCTAGCCCAGACCCAAGGAAATAGAAAACTAGAACGGGAAAGTCTGTGCCATTCAGTCTGTGTCAAACTAGTGTAGCACCACTAGTTTTGTTTTTTTCTTGGAATTGTTGATGTTTGTGATTTAAAGTGAATATAAGGTAAGCTCCATATGTTTATATTGAGTAATAATTATTTTGAAGAGAAAAAAATCAAAATTGTTTTAAAAAATTCTTTTCAGTTAATCAACTTTCATTAATTTCTATTCTAGCCTGATGATGAGGTAAAGAAACCTTGAAACTGTTGCTGGATGTCTTTACATTAAAGTTTATATTTATAAAAAATAAGTCTGTTTTAATTATAATTGGACCAAATTAAATACAAATAAATAGATTTTTTTCGTGTTTGTTTCTTTGTTTGCTTCGTGCCTATCAGTAAAAATGACATCACAGCTGCATTTTGGATTGTGCCGACTTCGTGACAGAAACGTATTTGTTTCTGTGTGTGGTCCATTCGGTGTGACGGATCTCCCAGAACTTCTCTTTTCGACTAGATAAGGGAAAAAAAGTGGATAAATAAATGAGTAAAAAAACGAACGCATTTTGAGCATTACTTTTGAATTGGTACGTATAGCTTAATATGGATTTTCTGCTGTGATTGTAGAAGCATTCTGATGATTCTGTAGAAGGATTATGTATTTCTTCAAGATCCCAACAGTTGTTAAGCACCTTTCCCTGAGCTACACAACAAGGCAAGATAAGATCGAAAGATCAAATAGTGACGTTTTGTACCGTTTTCATCTTATCTAATCTTGAAAGTCGCTTTCAGAAAAAGACGCTAGTTATGATTTGTGGTGATATTAGCCTTGACTACCTTATCTGCGGTAGCCTCAGACTAGCTCAATTATTTAATTAAAGATACCTGTAAGCCCTGACAAACTTTTGATACAATGTTTATTTCCAATTTATTAATAAACTGGCTGCAGCCTTCGTCCACTGGCAACCCCTCTGCAGTCACTCCTGCTCGTTTTACACAGGCCTTATGGCGGAATGAAGTGGGAACCTAAAGCTTTTCTCTTCCCTGTCAACAGCTTCACATGCGGTACGGACGGCAGTTATCGAACTGACAAAGAAGAAATTTTGATGCATTGTTACACAATATGACTCAGAAACCCATTATTAATAAACAAATCCTTTACAAATATATTTCTAAATTTCTATTGCGGGAGGGGGAGAGTGATTTCTGTAGGAGAGGCTCCGCCTTACAGCCTTTGATGACGAGCCGCACCTGCTCTTGCTCAACATCTTGCGTACAGTACAATTTTTCTAACTCTGCCGCTCGAGCCCCTATACTGCGATTTTCGTAACTTTGTCTCTGACAGGAATCAGCTGTTTCGCTGCCATCCAATCAGGAGCTTATATTTCGCGACAATGACGTCACTATGGCGACGTTTAAGCTCCCGATTGGATGAAACCGTGTACAGCTGATTTCTGTCAGGGGACGAAGTTACAAAAATCGCAGTATATGGCTACGATGGAATATCACACGGCATTTCGCGTCTTTCTCTGCCGTACCGCTAGATGTCGCATGATCGCAAGCCCTGCATGATACGGTCGCGATCATGCGACACCCAGCAGCGCGGCTGAGAAAGACGTGAAATACCTTGACATATTCCATCGTGAAGACGGGCCTTCAGAGGCAGAGTTTGAGAAATCGCAGTATAGGATTTCACCGCTCGCGTGTCGGACCCCACGAAGGCCAAGGGCGCGTTGGAAGCAGCAGCGCCCGGGGCCACCCCGCACTCGCCGCGCCGTGCCGCGCCGCGCCGCGCGGCAGATGGCGCGCGCGCGCGCGGGGCGCGAGCAGCGCGCCTGGCGGGGGCGCCGGGAAGCCGGCGGGCCGCGGGAGGGTCGCGCGCGGCCCCAGCGGCGGGCGCCGGCAATCGTCCGGTGTCGCCGCTGGCGCAGGTCGCTGGCGCGCGCGCGTCGTGTGAGGAGGAGGCGTGTGCGTGTTGGGGCGGAGGGCGGAGGGGGCGGTGGTCGCCCGCCCGGGGCGGGGCAGACATGCTGCTGAGGCCATGCGCCGAATGCCGTCGCGCTGCTGCAGACGTGAGTACCTCGCGCAGCCTCCCGCGCACAGGGAGGGCCAGGGCCGGGCAGGGCCAGGCCGCGCCGCGCCCCGGGGCGGAAGGGCTGGCGTGCAGGCGAGGCATCGATCGCGCCGCTCGGGACTCGCTCGCTCTCTCACTCGCTCCTCTCCACTCCTCGCTCCGTCCAGCCCCTCCCCGCCCCGCCCCGCGCCGGAAGAGCGCCAGGGTCACAGGGTCGGAGGGGCGGCCCACGTAGCGGAACGACCCTGCCGCCGTCGTCGCCGTCGTCGCCGTCGTCGCCGCCGCCGCCGCCGCCGCCGCCGCCGCCGCCTCCTCCTCCGTCCGCGGGGCCGCCGGTGACAGACTGTTATCGCTAGCGTGTGTGCTTGTCACGCCCAAGACTGTACTCCGATTGTGTACTCAGCACGTATTTGTTTTTCACTTCTTAGGGTTTCTTTGCTATTTTCTTCTTTTTCCTTTTGTTTTAATTTCTTTTTTTCTTATATATTTTTTTATTCTTTCCCCTTTTTTCCTTCGTTGTTTTTTCTTTTCTTTGCTTATGACGTTTACGATCTTAATGAAAATTAATACAGTTCAGATTATTATGCCGTGTAAACTCCATAGCGGACTTCTTTTTAATAGAGAGTTTTTGCACCCTCTAACGTGAAGCATTATCGATCTTCTGCGCATGCGCAGGTGCAGGAAAGTGATGCGAAACTGGAACTGCGCATGGGCAGAAGATCGATAGTACTTCACGTTCGAGAGTGCAATAACTCCCCTATAACGTGGACATTAGTGCAGTTGGATCCAAAATGCGTTTATAAAATAATATTTTGCCATATATTGCTAATGACCAATGAGTAAATAGAGCAGGTTTTCGCAGCACGAAGATCCATTCGTAAATATTCAGTTTTTCAATTTTGATGTGTATGTATCCATGCAGGTATTCTAATTACTAATATTCCTAGACTTGAATAAGACAAAAAATATTGTAACGTAATATTTTCCAGCGGAATTTCTAAAAGCGAATTTTGTCTCCTATGCTTGGTCATATTAGCGCCTTTTTAGATATCAATCCGGCCCTGACGTTGAACTTTAATCGTGTTTTAAGTGTTTAAACTATTTCTTTGTCCCGAGCGCTCGTGCCGTTCGGGGCACTGGCCGTCGCCCTTTGCCCCTCCCTTCGTGCCGACCGCTCTTCCTTTTTGCTGCCGCGCGGCCCTAGACCCTCCGACCCACGGCCACGCCGCAGCCGCTAACCTCAAAATTTGTCTGGTAATTCTAGAGCAGGGCTTTCCAACTGGCTGCCCGTCGGATGTTTTTGTGCGGCCCGCGAATGCTTTGAAAAATGTATTACACCAACCAAATACACTACAAATGCACAATTCATCTTATTTTTATTTAATTATATATTAATTTTCTCGTGGTGTTACATTAATCATTAAGTATGTTGAACGAAAGTCGTATCTTATATGTGGCCCGTAAGCCCTTTTAAGTTGGGCAGCCCTGTTGTAGATAAACTGTTGAGTTAATAAGCGCTTTCCTTGTCTGTTGAACGTTAAATGCAGGCTTTTAAGAATTAAAGCTAGTCGAGAATCGCGTGTGTTCATGCAGGTCTCGTTGTGTAAGGTTTCGCCGTAATTCATCGCATTTGTGGTGGCTATTCTCTTTTAGGTTTACTGGGCTTCGCTTGCAGGTGGACGATAGATCTCTTAATTTGTTGGCCACAAGGGGCGGCTGAAAGAAAATAAAGGAAAACATACCTATGCCGTTATGTGGGTTGGGATTTTGCATTATCAAAACTAATTGGTAGTGCTGATTTGTACGTAGTTAGTCAAAAAGGCCCTTTTGTAAATTACCCACATGCGAGTGAAAATGCTGAGTGAGTATATTAGTAAATTTATGTATATATATACACACACACATATACACCTGTACAAAATATATCACGTGTATGCATGTGTGTGTGTTTGTGTCCGAACGTTACGCCACTGCGTCTGTCCCTTCGTTAATCTGTGAAAATCTACAGCTCTTTCCAAAAAACAGCCGTCATTGTGTTCATACTGTTGATATGCCATTTCGTGTTTTGCGTATGTCTCTTAACAAAACAGTTTCGGTATCTCGTGGCAGACTTTTCCAATAGTTTAATACTTTCTAATTTAAATATTATCTTGCAATTTCTTGTTAATATAAACTCTTCACTTTTATCACCCTCGCATTCACAGGCATGCACAACTCCAAGCAAGAAGGGGGCAACATTTTTTTGAGTCCCCCCGTTTCCAGTGAATCCAACATACCACACAAAAAAGGCTGTGTCATTTCAATGACACAATTAATAAATCCAATTCATTTTATGTCAATCCATTTACACAGATGCCAAATGGTTGGAGAGCCTCTACCTCAAATTTCTGATGTTGTTTAAAAAAGAGGAAAATGGTGCAATGAAGATATTTAAGAAAATGAAATGTTTTATTCTGTGTGGCTTCTGTCTCTTTTAAAGGCGTCATTTTTTGTCCGCCCCCCTCTGAGCGCACTCCTCTATTCTCTTTCTAACACGCGATTTCAATTTTGCAGAAAACAAACGCCTAGTGCTAGCGCGTTTGACGAAATACTTCTGACACTAATAAATTCACGTGACTGCATGTTCAACCTTCATATTCATGGATCTTTAAGGCTCATTCTATGTGGTGTCGTGTGTTGTGTTATAAAAAGATTTCTTGCCAGCCTTATTGCTACAGTTAAACTCGTTTTATATTGTCGGTGGGTATATTTTGATTGAATGCCGTAATACGATGCATTTGGGAACTTCCCCTTTAATCGTAAAGAAGAGGAATGGAAACATGACAAAATTATAATTAATTTAAAGTCTTCCAAACTTAAAAATATAAAATACTTTTGCAAGGCTGTCACATAGATTTATTTTAAAAGTTCAAAAAGATCCAACAAAAAGATTTCGGACAGTCAAATTTATAAATTTTAACCTTCGAAACGTAGCCACAAATATAAGTTTTTAATGTAAACTGTTGTTATAAATTTGAAATCTTTTGTTAGATCTTTAGAACTTTTAAAAATATAAAATTAAAATATTAAACGCATATTTATTAAAAACTGTTACTGAACTCTCCAGAATAAATATTTCCTTGTAGTAGAATATCGACAAACTGATTTCTTTAGGTTTCAGTATGTTCGTTGATTTTAGGTTTTACGTCTTCAAACAGTTGTTATCAGGATTTATGAAATAACAAATGTTTACCTGGATGATTATTCGGAATACGTGCTGTTTTGTCTTGTAGTCACAGATTGGAAACGGCCATGCTTTGAGTTAAGGCGTGAACCCACAGCCTTTTCTCGAAAGGCGTCGTGCAAAGGAGTTGTAGTCGGAGCCGTCTAAGCCATGTGAGTGAACAGAGTACGTGTGTTCACGTACTGTAAACCGTCAAACGCAACTCAAAGGGAGGAAAATCGTGCTTGAAATTAACATCTCGGAATGCATCACTGGAATAAACTTTCAATCTCTCAACGTTTTGTGTCATTGCAATGTTGATAACACTTCATATTTATTGCTTATGATTCACGGAAATCATGCTCGTCCTCGAGAACTGCTCTTTGTTGTTTCGTTGCTTCGATGATTATGACATAATGAGACCGGAGGAAGCCAACCGCCTCTCCGTCTCTGTCTCTCTGAAAATTACGATGACGACCTTGATACTCGAGCTGTGTTCTCGCTGCATGCTACAGAGCTTGATATCTTATGAAGTCATGGAGCCCAGACATCATATATATGTAAGCGAACGTTGCTAATATTTTATACCTTCTAGTACATTACTTAGTCATCTTCGAATATTGTCAAAGTCGATTTTTAAATATACCTCTACAGGGGAAGCTTCCTGCATTTAATATTTGTGATGTAATATATTTTTTAAATTATTTGTTAATAAATTATTTTTGTTTCTGTTTGATGTGACAGCGATACTTATCAGAGAATGAATAAAACCAATTTTAATATAACGTGTTCTATTTATTAACTCAAAATTGAAAATTAGAGTGACATTTTTTAAATTTAGTTTTACTTCTACATTTTTCTGCCCACTGAATGTACGAATATATGTTGAGATCTTGTAAAATATCACATGCACATAAATGCCAAGCCAACATTAGTACACTTCCTAAAAACATCAGAAACTCCCTCGTTTGAAAATATTTAATACACTATAAAAAACGAAACTATGAAATGTGTATGCATTGAATTAGCCACCACTCTTATATGGAATAAAAACTATTAATAAAACTAACCTCAATTAAAAAAAAATTACCTCAATTTAAAAAAAATTAAATCATTTCTTTCTTCTGAATTTCCAATACATTATAAATGTTCACTACTTGTATATAATTCAATGATTACACCCACCTTGATGTATGGTTTTCCTTTATGGTCCAATGCTGTTAAAATTCACATTAATAAAATGCAAATTGAACGAAATTAATTCATACGTAAAACGCTACAAACTAGAGTCCTGCACGAGATGATTTTGCTGGAGTACCGCGGCAGTTCGCAGAAAATCCGCTAGGCATCAGGTCAGTAGGGCAGGGTTTCACTTGACCGCGACCCACCGAGCGAAATTCGCTCGACCTTGGAAACGGAGCGTCCGATGCTCGGTACGAGGGGAACGACTCGGACTAGTCTTGCAAGGGTCAGTGAGCCACAATAAGGGATGTGCATGTATGAGCAATGGCTGTATATAATGACGATGTCTGTATGAGCTAAAATATGTGAGCATGGAAAAACGGGACAGTTTTTGTTAGGCATGGAAAGTATAACGCTTCAAATAAAATGCTTATTGCAATGTCATTTTCTACTGACAATAGAGCCAAATCAGCTAGTCTTGATTAATATATACATTTTAAGTAAATTATTTAAATTATATAATTCCAACTATAAAATATTTTAATTGGTGTCATCCCTGGAATGGTGTCAACCGGGGCGCGCCGCCCCCCTGCGCTTTTTTATTTTATTATTCTGGATAAAATACCAAATAATCCATTACATCACGAACTAACTTTAGAAAACATTACAGACTTGATAAAAATTCCACAACCAATACTTTTTCAAATTACTTCAGTATTTCCAGCATCAAACTACTTTTAATCTTGGCAAATCTTACACATTTCCTCGTAGAACCAAATCCCGATTCAGATCTCCATAAATTATATCTTTTCCTTATACTTACACATTACAACACACACTTACAATTAACACATTCTTTCCTCCCTTTCAACAAATTTCACAATATTAAACGTAAATGCATTCTCTGTCAATAACTAGTTAAAACTTTATAGAATTTGTTTTGCCCTAACTATTAGGGACAATCAATGTGCGAGTGATCAACTCTGATAAATAAATTAATTGTAATTTTTCACACCCCTGAAAGACTTACACAGTCGAACAGGCAGTAAATTAATTGAAAAGAAGTGGTAAGTGGAATTCACGGTGCGCCTTGGCTACAATTAAATTCAGTTTAAGCTTCTTTTATCGAAAATGTGTCACTCTGCTCAAATGAGTGAAAACGTGTGTGAATGGCTGTAAATATGAGAGTTTCTCGTCTTTACGAATTGTCAAGGATGCTTTGAACAAGGAATTTGAGGAAACTTGTCGTGAACATCATAAATTACTATTAGGAATAGGAAAACGTGAAAAACATTCGTACATTTGCGATTCGTAGCTACAATTTAATCATGAATCCAGTTCTGTTGGTTTCATACTTTGCGTGCTTTATCAGGTCTGCGTTTATTCAGTACACATTATCTCCGTTCATTTAAAATTCAAAAGGACTCTTTACCGACTAGTTAACGGTTAGGAAAGCCAACATGTTGAAGGACTTTCAAGATGACGCTAGTAGTGAAGGAGGAGAAAGAAGCTTACAAGAAATAGGGTTTCACATTTGTCGAAGCCTGTTGCTTGGAGGGCAAGGGAAGTTGCAGGAAAGAGAGAATGCGAACTCGTGCTGTCGGGCTTCTGTGAGGAATCGGAATGTTCTGGCAAGTTATCAAATAAATACATATTATCTTACTTTAGTTGTACATGTTTGTTCTGTCTTTGTTTCAAAACTTTAAGAAATGATTGAATTTTTCGTTTGCGATTAATCAGATAAATACTTTTATTCTTTTTCCTCTGTTTCATTATAAACTGGAAACAATCCTTTGTTATTATTGTATTTTAGACCAACTTTCTAAAAATAATACTTGAATTGTTTCAGTTTACACTGTTCATCAGTTCCATTTCAACAAAAACTGTACTGGGCTGAACAGAAATACTTGCTTGAAAGTTATGCAACTCCAACGGATTGCGCAAGGAATGTGTTTACCGTGCACATAAGTCGCCAGCGACGACGCCTTGACATGTGTACTAAAGGGGTTGTACCAAAGTGATTCGTGTCTCACAGAGCGACCAAGATCATTCACGAATGCTTTCTACCTTTTTAAAATACCTCGTAACCATTGTTTAGAGAAGATTGAAGTAAACGAATGACTGCTCGTTACATTAAACGTTGTTGCGTTAAACGTTATTTGAATTTGAATTTTCTTGTTATCTCTAGGTTCACTTATTTCCTATGCACATCCGTTTAAATTTACTTACATAAGTAGAATGTCGGTCTCGGAGTGCTAGGGGCCTGCCCGCTTGATATCGTTTATAGAACTGAAGGCTGCAGGTTCGAATCCTGTGATTGAGGCGTGGCTTGTTTCTTCACACCACTATTGCCTATTTCAACCACCATCTCACCCGCGATCATTCATTATTCCTCTCCCCTCAGTGCGACCACTGTCCAGCAAACAGAAGCGAAGAAAGCATTCTAAAAGCAGAAGACTCCTCTCTAGCCTTCTGCGGTAGGAATATACTACTCACCACATTAAGCAGAATAAATGAAACAAGATCCTCGAATGTCGGTCCCCTGGCCGAGATAAGACAGCAGTGCCGTAGTGATCTCCTGACCGAGGGGTCGCGGGTTCGAGTACCGCCTCGGGCATGGCATGTGTTCGTCCTTTCACCCCCTAACATCACCAGTATCCTTTCATCGTCATACCATAACGTTACATCCAATAGTGTTGCTAATGACCTAGTAGTTGATGCGACCTTAAAAAATTTTTTAAAAAAATCCTCGAATAAAGGGATTGTTAGCTCTATTCTTCACGTTCATGGAACTCATAAAAGGCGATTTTTTCTCTCCAGAGAATTAAATACCGGGCGTCGCTTGCTCGGCCCCGTTTCGAGTTGCCGTAAAAACTGTTTCTAATTACTCATCTCCCTGCCCGCCCACAGGGACCATCTGCTTGTAAGAGTACTATCGAGTCGGGTTCCCACGCTGCACCGCACCATCCACCTCTACGAGTATCTCTACGAGACCATCCCGCAGAATGGAGTTTTATTGAAACGATTTACATACGCCCGTGTCAAAGTTTGAAAATAGAGGTGTGGTTAGCGTTTGTCTGCCTTTCAGAAATATACTCGTTATACTTGAGCGATTTGTGTGCCTTCAAAATGTTGCCTTATCCTAAAATGTTTTCGTTACATTATAAATATTTATATGTAATTTTGATTTTAATGAAATGACCACTTCCAGTTTGTAAGAATCCCCAAAATGACAGATCAATTCTTAGACAAATTCTGTCGTTATTTCTAAAGGCGACTCGAAGCTGATTTCGCCAAATATTGAATAATTCGATGTTTTTATTTCTTGAGATTCGCGATATTGAGGTTTCGCTAAGTAGCTGATAACCCTCTCTCGCCCACACAAATAATATATCTAATGAAACCTTCCTCGGAAATGAGAGGAAAAGTTAAGAACTTACTTTGCATTCGTTATCTGAAAACGATGAAATTTTCCGCGAAAAGGTGGGACGTTGCAATTTGATACACAGAGGAGTCCTGAGTGTCAATTTCGGAATGGCGAGTTTAAAGATACCCGTAGAGTGGGAACGTGCTTTTTGTATTTAAGGTCGCATCAACTACTAGGCCATTAGCGACCACTATTGAATGTAACGTTATGGTATGAGGATGAAACGATATGCTGATGATAGGGGGGATAAAGGACGAACACATACAACCATGCCAGAGGCGGGACTCGAACCCGCGACCCCTCGGTCCGAGATCACTACGACACTACTGCTTTAGCGATCTCGGCCACGGGGCCGACTTGAATCAATTTATTTCTCTCAAATTTGACTAAATTCACAACATCCACTAAAAATGTGCTCCATAAAGCAGTATTTTCCACCAATTTTTTTTTAAACAATTAATTTTCATCCGTTCCGCTCGCGTGATAAGTTCTCTATTTTGTCACTATTTTCACTCTCACTATTTTGAATTCACTGTTAAAACATTTTCACGAATAAAGAATTATATTTTTCAAAAGTTTTCTCATGGCTGGTTATTGGGAAATTTCTGTGATCTACGTACGTGGCTTTCGCCCTCATTAGACACGATCTGGTGTAATGAAACCTGCGGACAACATTAGTTCGTAATTGCATTTTAGAATGTTGCATAACAGAATGTAAATAAAATTGTAGGTTTTTTTTGAAAGCCTTCGGCCCATTAGAATCTAGTGCCCATCCTTACCACGCACACGCGTGCGCGTGTGCACACCTGCGCATGTGCACACACTCACACACACGCGCGCACACGCACACTCATACGCGCACACACATGCACATCACACGCGCACACATGCACACACGCGCTCACACATGTACACACACGCGCACACATACACACACCACGCGCACACATGCGCACACACGCGCGAACACATGC
This sequence comes from Acheta domesticus, assembly GCA_031308135.1. NCBI lineage: Eukaryota > Metazoa > Arthropoda > Insecta > Orthoptera > Gryllidae > Acheta > Acheta domesticus. Next base: position 26,680,730 of record JAHLJT010002406.1, on the reverse strand, counting down.
GCAGCGACACACGCGCACACATGCGCGCACACACGCGCAACTGCACACACACGCGCACACATACCACACACGCGCGACCACTGCACACACAGCGCGCAGCACATGCACACACACGCGAGCACATGCACACACGCGCGCACACTGCGCACATCGCGCGCACATACCACAACGCGCACACATGCACACACACGCGCACACATGCACACACACGCGCACACATGCACACACACGCGCGCACATGCACACGCACGCGCACACATGCACACACACGCGCACACATGCACACACACGCGCACACATGCACACACACGCGCACACATGTACACACACGCGCACACATGTACACACACGCGCACACAGGCGCACACACGCACACACATGCACACACAGGCGCACACATGCGCACACATGCGCACACTAGGCGCACACAGGCGCACACGTGCACACACAGGCGCACACGTGCACACACAGGCGGACACGTGCACACACAGGCGGACACGTGCACACACAGGCGGACACGTGCACACACCAGGCGGACACGTGCCACACAGGCGGACACGTGCACACACTGGCGGACACGTGCACACACTGGCGGACCCGTGCACACACTGGCGGACACGTGCGCACACACGCGGACACGTGCGCACACACGCGGACACGTGCACCCACACACGCGGACACGTGCACACACACACGCGGACACGTGCACACACACGCGGCCAGTGCACACACACGCGGACAAGTGCACACACACGCGCGTACACTTGCACAACACACGCGGACACGTGCACACACACACGCGGACACGTGCACACACACGCGGACACGGCACACACACGCGGACACGGAACACACACACGCGGGACACGTGCACACACACACGCGGACACGTGCACACACACACGCGACACGTGCACACACACGCGCACACATGCACACACACGCGCAGCACATGCACACACACGCGCAGCACATGCCACACACGCGCACACATGCACACACACGCGCACACATGCACACACACGCGCCACAGCACACCACGCGCACACATGCACACACACGCGCACACATGCACACACACGCGCACACATGCACACACACGCGCACACATGCACACACACGCGCACACATGCACACACACGCGCACACATGCACACACACGCGCACACATGCACAACACACGCGCACACATGCACACACACGCGCACACATGCACACACACGCGCACACATGCACACACACGCGCACACATGCACACACACGCGCACACATGCACACACACGCGCACACATGCACACACACGCGCACACATGCACACACACGCGCACACATGCACACACACGCGCACACATGCACACACACGCGCACACATGCACACACACGCGCACACATGCACACACACACGCGGACACTGTGCCACACACACACGCGGACACGTGCACACACACACGCGGACACGTGCACACACACACGCGGACACGTGCACACACACACGCGGACACGTGCACACACACACGCGGACACGTGCACACACACACGCGGACACGTGCACACACACACGCGGACACGTGCACACACACACGCGGACACGTGCACACACACACGCGGACCACGTGCACACACACACGCGGACACGTGCACACACACACGCGGACACGTGCACACACACACGCGGACACGTGCACACACACCACGCGGACACCGTGCACACACACACGCGGACACGTGCACACACACACGCACACGTGCGCACACACACGCACACGTGCGCACACACAGGCGGACACATGCGCACACACACGCTGGGGCCTGTGGATTCATGAACTTCGCCTGCGAGTCCTCTGAGATTTTTATTAGGCGATTCTGCCCAACGGACCCAATAACGTGACGCATTCCAGCAATTGTGGTCGCTAATGTATTGTCGTTAGAACAGGGTCGTAAAACTGGCGGCTCGCAGCGCCATTGATTGTGGCGCGCGAAAGGGGATTCGACAGAAGTGGAAGTCCCTTTCATCCACGCCAGGCGAGAGAATTCGTCCCTCCCCCCCCCGCAGAATTAAAAATAGGTGAAGTTTAAATTGAAGGATTTGTTTTCTAGTAAATTCATCCACATTCCAAATCATCTCAATGTGTTTCATTGCGTTAGGCATGGTAAGGGGTCATCCATAAATTACGTATCGCTAAAGGGGTAGGGAGGTGGTCTGAGGCAGCGTTACGCTGTGTTACATAGAGATAAGGAGGAGGGCGTTCTTGACAAGGGGAAGGGGGATGTTGAAAATACTCGAAATTTGCGTTACGTAATTTACGGACGGCCCCTAAGGCCTGATAGCACGCAGTGTTTCACTCCCACTCTCGTTTCAGAGCAGCGAGAAAAATCTGCCGTGATCACCAATAAAGGTACTCAGGCGTGGATCGCCCGAGCAATGAAAATGTCACGCAACCTCTTAAAGGTTTTAGTTGTTGTCTCGCGGTTGAGGCCTCGCGAGTTTAAGTGATTGATTGATTGATTGTTCGTGATTCCGGACGCAGCAGCTACAGAGGTCATTAGTCCCGTAAGTGTAGGGCGTGTTTTTCTTGGGAGGTGGCGATGATCTTTCCTCACTGGATGGAGAGATCTGACACCGACCTACCTTCGACTAGCGGGGTTTTCCCCTCAACCCCAGCGGGGTACCGCCCCAGCCGGGACAAGCTATCAGCTCCCGACCGGTCTCCTAGCATGTGTGGTAGTGTAGTGCATGTATATGTGTGTGTAAGGGGTGAGGATAGGACAAGGAAGAGGAAGAAAAGATCGCGCGCGGTCCGTGGCCCGTTTTTTAGGATACTGCTCTGGCATTCGCCTGGTGTTGATCGGAGAAACCACGGAAAACGACCGATGAAAGCAGCCGGCCGCTAGAATTGTGCGCCAGACAGCGCGTGCTGCGAGGTGGACAGCCCTGCGCCAGGAGCGCCGGGGGCGGGGCGTGTCAGGCGCCTCGCGGGACGAGCGTCCGTGCGTGCAAGCGAGGGAGCGTACGTGCGAAGCGTGTGGCGGCGCTGATGACACGGAGGTTAGAGGCTGTTAACACAACGGGGAGGGGAGCGGAGGGGAGGGGAGGCGCGAGCGACAAAGCGCCTGCCTCTTGTGCGGCTGCGCGGACCGCAGGCACTTGGGGGCTTCCGCAAAACAGCCGCCGCCGCCGCCGCACACCGGGCCGAAAAGGACTGCTTTGCGCGCACAGGGCCTAAACCGGTTATCATAAATAGAGAGCGGAAAAATATGTAATATTAAATGCCAAAATATCTACATAAATATGTAATGAAAATAATAATATGTAATAAATATGTAACTGATAAAAATCATGAGATAAAACGGAAAATGCTGATTGTCTTTAAAATACTTCTTTTCATAAAAAATACGTAATAAAATTCAAGAAAATTGGTACAATAAAGAAAATATTTTGTGAAAATAGCAAAAAATGTAATATATGAAGTATAAAATATGTAATATAATACTAAATATGTAAAAATATGTATCGAAAAAATTGGATATTGTGTTAGGAGAGCGACGATTCGCTAAGATTATAATTTTGAGAACGCCGTAGAGAAAGTAAAAAAATATGTACTTACGTAAAAATCCTGTCTCTAATCATAAATTTAAAGTTAAAGTACGCGTTTTGTTGGAAATTGTATCTACTTTCAATTTTTAAACAACAATTGTTGCGATAAAACGCATATTTTTGAAGATACAAGCGAAACGTGAAAAAAGAGGGCGACCTTTTTAGGTTTCTTCTGCAATTTTCTCTGTGAAGCCGACTTTTTTTGAGGTGGCAAACATCAAATTCGAATTCAGCACCCTTAAAAACATGTTGAACCGGTGAGGAAAAAACCTTCGGAATTTTTTCCTGAACCGGGCTCTTTGTCAGGCCCCAAAATGGGCATTTGACTGGACTATTGTGGATTGGTTGCAATTCGTAACAACGTTCTTATTCTCCGATTTAAACACAGCTTCACTTCAAGGCCACGGTCTGAACGGAGCGGGGACACTGTCATTCAACCGGGAGCTCCAATACCGAAAATGTAAGTCATGACTGGACCTCGGAATTTTAGGCACAAAAAAGTGAGGATTTAGGCACCTAAAATAGGTAACGAAATTATGAAAATAGGCCCTGTTAGGCATGAACTGTGACGTTTTAGGCACTGAAACATATGAAACAATGATATAATGAGCGTGATACAACGATAAGATAACGATAAGATATCGTAAACTTCACACGAGAGTATTAATACTCATTACATCGAGTTTCATTCGGTACTTTTTCTACGACTTTTATAAGTTAACTTTTACATTGAATTATTTCGTGGCAATTGACATGAAGACTTCAGCCACGGCCACCTAGCGGACAGCTCCCTAACCCACTCTCGCACGCTGCCGCAGGTGGTTGTGGTTACCATTCCGCCTGCGAGGGAGTACTGCACTAGTCAATGAGGATCAAAGTGAAATTACGATCCAATTTATTTTAAATAATATTCCACGAAAAAATACTAATAATAATAGAAATTAAAACTGACAAGCATGAAATAATATCAAATGTAATTTTAAAGTACACAATCGAGCGAAACATTTACTAGAACGATTCTCAATGATTAATTAGTGTTAATACTTGGTTTGTAAATTTCTCTGTGATTGGTCAAGAACCTGTATCATAATGAAAACTGAATGAATGTCATTATGCAACTTGTCGCAGCCATCAAATGAGAGCATTATACAATGGGAGTATAAAAAAATTGGTTACAACATCGTTACTCTTCACATTAGGCAATGCAGCTGATACAGCACAGGAACGGAAACACATACACAGACGAAAAACAACTTGAAATGATAGTCTTTCCGTTCAGGACTTGGGTCGTGTTTTGTGAGCTTCAGGTTTCCAATACTAGGCCTTTGCCTGACCTGTTTCTTTTCTCGCCTGAATTGCATAGACGACGCGCCGCGGCGATAAGCCTCAACCTGCCTACAAGCAGCCAAAAAAGTGCGTGCTGAAGCACGTGAAACTTCCTCTTTATATTGACTCCCTACGTTCATTGTGTTGGATGAGATTTCGATGGGTAGTCAATTGCGTATTCGATCAGGGAATACGTATTCGAAATTCAAGAAAGTATTTGCGTTTCAGTAAAATAAAATTTAAAAAATTCGCCGTTTTTTGGCAGACGATTTCATAACTTTCTTTTCTTACGAAGAACTTCGTAGGGCGAGAAAGTAAAAAAGTGGGTAATTAAAGTATGATAATTCTTCAAAATTATGTTTTAGGCAGTTTTAGCAACAAAAATATTAAAATGTGTAATTACCGCATCAACAAAGTGTGCTAAATTTAGCACTTAACATTAGCAGTATCGTGCGAAAAGTTTGAAAAAATAGAATTTTTTGAGAAAATATTGTTTTTATATTTTTAATGTTGACCACATTTTACTCAAAATGACGCGAAAACTACTCAACTTTTCAAAGAAATGTGCAGAATAGTAGTTCTGTGTGAACTATTGTGAAAAACAAAAATAGTATTTGAAGAAAAGTATGACAGATGAACGGACTGACGGACTGGTGGACGTTTTGACAAAAAAAAAACCGTACTTTTTCGGTATTAGGGGACCCCAAAACGTGCATTTCTGTTGTAATCTCAAAATCGATTATCCACTGCTTTACATAACCTCTTTTATTACGTGCATAACTCCGTACAGACATAGTTATTCGAGAAAACAGAAAAGGTTATGCAATTTCTTTTAAGTCGCTGTTTCGCGTAATTTCTGCTAGAAATTAACGCATTTAATAAAAGAAACCTTTTCTCTAAGACGACTCCAAATTTTTTCTTTAATTTTCCCTCCTAAGGGTAGAACAAAGAATACTTATAAATATGACTTAGGTCTAATGTTTGTTGAACTCTTTGGATTTTCCAAAATTGCAAAAGTTGAAATAATGCGAGAATGTATGTGCTGTTGCACCAACACTCGTTTTTTCTACGGAAGTTAAACTTTGATAAAGTTAATTTTTAAAGCGTGGGTTCGTGTTCCCAGAGGCCAGGCTGCGTGCTCTGCCTTGCCCTTTGGTGCACTGTGCTGGTGCGGTGCGTGACGCCCGCCCACATAGCACGACAGCGCTGCGGTCGCGGCGGACGAGTGTCCCGCGAGAGGGTAATAAGGGGCGGTGCAGAGCGGTGCGTCTCACGGGAGACGCTGAATTACACGGCGCGAAAGAGGCTGTATTCGGACGGCTGGGTTGGCCATTACAGTTGCATGTTATTGTCGTGTAACCACTCCGCCACAAGCCGTGCAGTATGAACAAGTGCTCGATCGTGTTGAAAGACGCAACCGCCATCACCGAATTGCTCTTCAACAGTGGGAAGCAAGAAGGTGCCGTAATAGTGCCACGTAAAACAACAAGGGGTGCAAGACGACCACGCCACGCACCACGACCACGTGCCACGACCACGCCATAGCACCACCGCCTCCGTGTCCGGATACTTTTGATCATATAATTTAGGTCCTATTCAGCCGCTGTGTGGAGGAGAATTGTAGCGACTAGCGGCTCCGGTCGCTTGTTTTCCGTGATTTCTTCGATCCATACCAGGCGAATGCCGAAGCACTGTCGTAACAAGCGGCTCACGGACGTTTCCTTCCTCTTGCTGAATTTTCTCCTGGTTCCTCTCCTTTCCTTTATACTGCCATTTCTCTAACTTTGTCCCTCAAGGCAACTCAAATCCCATCTTCGCGATGGAATATGTCCCGGCATTTCGCGTCTTTTCTTGGTCTTGCCGGTAGAAGTCGCATGTTCGCAAGCATTACTTTATACGGTCGCGATCGTGCGAAGTCTAGCGGAACGACTGAGAACGATGCGAAATGCCGTGACATATTCCATTGCGAAGATGGGATTTGAGTTGCCTTGAGGGACAAAGAGAAATCGCATTATACATACTTGCGCTGAAATGCACTACATGTCTAGAGCCCAGATGGGACTTCTTGAAGATTGCCCCACTGGGACGGTGCCCCGCAAGGGGGATACCTGGAAGGGGAAATCTATCGACGGCGACGTGGAGGTCGGCGCCGGATGTTAACATTCAGCAGAGGACGAACGCCCTCACATCCCGGGATAAAACATTCACTACGGTGAAGGGAGCAATGAGCATAGTACATGACGGCCCGGAATCTGTCCTTATACTTCGGTTTTTCTTTTTTGGCGCACGGGGGTGTGTCAATAAAATGGAATATCTCAAGGTATTTTGCGTCGTTCTCGGTTGTGCCGCTAGGAGTCGCACAATCGCTACTGTATCGACCAGTGCTGGCGATCATGCGACTCTTGGCGGCACAAAGGAGAACGACGCGAAATATCGTGATATATTTCATTTTTCTGACACCCCCCCCCGTGCGCCAAGAAAGAAATACCAAAGTATAGAGAGCGGAGGCTAGAGTCAAGGGACTCTGGGGTGTAAAAATATAACTTGGTATTAACTGAGGGCAGAGAGTTTCAGCTGATAACCGAAAGGTTTAATTGACGTAAAAGTCTGATGATGATGATGATGATGATGATGATGATGATATGAGTTTTCCGATACTGTCGTCTCGAAATTGTGTACACTCACTGTGTATTGACGAGAGAGACAACTTGTGCTCGAATACTGAGAGTTTTATTTTCACTTACCGATACATGTAAACTAGACATAGTAGTCTCTTGTACATGAGACGTGGATGTAACAGGGCAATGATTGTTAGTTTCTATGTAATTCTGGTGGAGAAGAAAAAACCCTACAAGTTGGGGAAATGGACGTAATATTCAATTTTTTCGCCTATTCTGAACGCCTTTTATCGATGTTATAAGAAACCCACTCCACTTGCTGTAAAAATGTACCAGCTCCCAGTGACATTCAGACATCTTACTACCTTAAAGTTAAATAAGCTCATTAGACGTGAGAAATCAAAGGTGGAATCGGAATTCTCCATAGGCCTGAAAAAAAAATTGCTCACTACATTTTCATTGATTGATTCGATTGAAATCATTTCATGATTTCAGTACCTTTTCTTTTGTCATGATTGTTTCTGTAATTGAGCGCTTTTTTTATGTTCAAATTCTACTACTGTACAATAGACATCATTCATTTATTGAATTGCACCCACCAATATCGTTGCCTTCTATCAAGATAGATTTAAGTGTTTCATCTGTCAAAATAGATGTGGTTAAGTCTCATGTCAAGATTATTTTCCCGTGCCAATGATTCCTTATCAGCTTGTTGGAGAGACCACAGTTTTCTCCACCAAACTGATAAGGTTCTTTTATCTGCACTCCATCATAGCTGCGGTTATACAATTTTTCCTAGACCGCAGAATAGGTCAGCTTCTTTCTTTTTTTCTGCTGATTCACTGATGACTAGGGGTTGGATTTTAATGAAATGTCATTCTTTTTCTTTTCACTTTAGGACAATGCCTTTTAGTATAGATATCCATTTTATGTTATGAGAAAAAATACCTATTTTTATTTGGCATTTTTTTTTGCATTTTCCGTCGATTTCCACTAGTAAGTCATTTTTAAGCATTTTCGCTGATTTCATCGATTTTAATATCATTTTAATGGTACTTGTTGCAAATAATATTTACGAGATGCCACAAATGTTCTCCACGGAATTACTCAGTATATGTGTTTATTTGTTCTCTAACTTACAAAGCAGACTGATGAGTTTCAAAAAATGACTTGTTAGTGAAAATCGACGAAAAAAATGCAAAAAGTGCTGCATAAAATGGGGTCCTTTTTTGGTCATAGCGTCGACCTTCTCTGCAGACGAGAGGGGCCGGCCCCCGGGCGGTGGCCCCGTAGCCACTCCCAAGCGGCATTGCATTTACGCTACTTTAATAACTCTTTCCCTATATTTTACATGCTACTTGAAGATGATATATTTAAGAATTTCATTGTTACATTTTTAATTGTGCTCTTGTTTATTTATTTTTAAGTACATTTTTTATATGCTTTTTTGTAAAATTTTGTTATTTAAGGTCGCATCAACGACTAGGTCATTAGCGACCACTCTTGGATTTAACCTTATGGTATGAGGGTGAAACGATATGGTGATGATAGGACGAACACATTCAACCATGCCCGACTCGCACCCGCGACCCCTCGGTCCGAGATCACTACGGCACAACTGCTTTAGCGATCTCGGCCACGGGGTCGATTTTGTTCATGCTTTGTTAATTCATGCTCACCTATATGCCTATTTACATATGTACAATATCGAATTTGAGGAGGTTTCGTATTAGGACACGGGTGTTCGCTGGACCAGCATATATCCCACTAACTCAGTTAATTCCACGGGTTGAAGCCCTTAAAGTTATCTATTCCTTAAAGATAGCTTTTGAAACCAGGTCATGTGCACTTTTTGGAAAATTTGAGTATTTTTCGCATAATTTTGCCTGAAAATAGGGCGAGAAAGTGCTTGGTATTTTTGCACCACTAGTTATTTTACTTTCTCGCCTTACGAATACTTCGTAAGAAGAGAAAGTTATGTAATCGTGCGCCTGAAAACGGGGAATTTGTTTGGATTATTTAAAGAGTTCGTGTACACTCAACATTTTGACAACGGAGCTGCACTCGTAACGCGTGTTTCTAATGATCTCGAAGAAATCAAGAATAACCGGGACGTATTGCTATCAGCAAAATTGGGCTAAATTGGGCAGAAAGGTCCATCAGAGAAGAGGGACATTTTGAACTTCTTTTGGGTGTACATCAGCGACAATTTAAAGCCGCGGCAAAGAAGACAGGGGAGTTCAGTGCTCCAAAAGTTTCGGAAAGACCCAATTTGCAAAATTCAATTGCTTTTTTTATTTCTGTGTTAATTTTTTCGTAAACAAATGCTTTAATTTCTTTTGTAAATAGTAAAAAAAATTCTGTAGTGTATATATGTTTATAAAATGCAAATTTTTGCATAGAAACATTTTATCAAACCAACTTTTGAGTGCTTTTTGCGGCTCAGCCATTCGAAATCTCGAAGGACAAAATATGCTTAAAACTGGAGCTTATTTTCGAAGTTTCGACGTTTCCTCCTTGGACACCCATTTTTTAACTATATCAAAATCGAGATACAATTTACTGAAAGCGAGAGGCTTAAGTTGATATGGCTAATCTTGTTACTACGGAGTTTTTGCCACCTCGAACGTTAAGTACTATCGATCTGCGCATACACAAATACACTAAAGTGATGCGAAACTTGAACTGCTCATGAGCAGAAGATCGATTGTGCTTACCGTTCGAGGTGGCAGAAACTCCATATGTCCAATCGCTTTAATTCAACTTTATTGTGAATTACGTAATTAATGCACTTATTGTAAAAATGCTTTTTTCTGAAATTAAAACGGTTTTATATGACGTGAGTTCTCCCCCTTTAATTTTAATTGGTCACTTCCTAGAATTACGCTGACGACACTCAACCAGTTCGATCGATATTCGTTTATGTTGTGACGCAGATAAGCCTGCAATGTTGTTTTTTGTACATACATTTGTATAATAAAGAGTCAAAATTTTGGTACAAAAGTTTCATGTTTTACTTGTGATTTATTTAAACAACACTGACATTATTAGTATATTTATCGTCGCACGCAATAAAAAATGGACTTGTTCATTATGTAGGTGTTATGACTTTTTCTAGTATGGTATTCAGCATATTGTCAAGGAGTTAATTTGGTGTGTTTCTACGAAGAAGGGAGAGGAAAAATGGTAGATACAGAGAAAAGATTTTCTCTCTTTCCACTCTGCAACACGTTAGGCCGTGCACTTAGCAGGCACTTTGCAACGAGTCTTTCACATGTGACAGTGACCGCGGTGTGTCAGCTCCATCACTGCATTTGTCTCCCTTTACGATGCTCGGGCAGGATGGCGGAGTGCTAACCGCAAGAGGGAGAAGAGTCCGATCTGACGTGGCACATTTTTCTCCCAAATACGCTAGAAACAAAAGAGTGCTGCGGCTTCGCTGGTATAACGGTTAGCGTACCAGGGTATTGTTCCCAAATCTACCTGTTTGAACCCGATCGAAGCCCTGGGCTGAAAGCAGTGATTTTTAAGCGCGAAATAACCTTCGCTCTCACCGAGGGTTCGCTCTCACCGAGGGTTCGCTCTCACCGAGGGTTCGCTCTCACCGAGGGTTCGCTCTCACCGAGGGTTCGCTCTCACCGAGGGTTCGCTCTCACCGAGGGTTCGCTCTCGCCGAGGGTTCGCTCTCGCCGAGGGTTCGCTCTCGCCGAGGGTTCGCTCTCGCCGAGGGTTCGCTCTCGCCGAGGGTTCGCTCTCGCCGAGGGTTCGCTCTCGCCGAGGGTTCGCTCTCGCCGAGGGTTCGCTCTCGCCGAGGGTTCGCTCTCGCCGAGGGTTCGCTCTCGCCGAGGGTTCGCTCTCGCCGAGGGTTCGCTCTCGCCGAGGGTTCGCTCTCGCCGAGGGTTCGCTCTCGCCGAGGGTTCGCTCTCGCCGAGGGTTCGCTCTCGCCGAGGGTTCGCTCTCGCCGAGGGTTCGCTCTCGCCGAGGGTTCGCTCTCACCGAGGGTTCGCTGTAAGCGAGCGGCGTGTGTTGCAGGCGCGCTGTCGGGCGCGGGGCTGCTGCTGGCCGCGCTGCTGCTGCTGTCGGCGGCGTGGTCGGAGGACGAGGCGCCCGCCGTGCGCGGCATGGACTTCCTGCGCGCGTCGCGCGACGCGCGGCGCTACGTGCGCCCGCTGACGAGCACGGCGCTGCTGACGCCGCCGCCCGGGTCGGCGGCGGCCGCGGCGTGCAGCGCGCCCGCCCTGGGCGTCGCGCCCGGCGCGCCCTTCGACGCGCCCAGCGACCCGCTCGCCGCGCAGCTGGCGCCCGCGCCGCCGCCGCTGCGCCTGCTCATGCTGGTGACGTCGGCGCCCGCGCACGGCGAGCGCCGCCAGGCCATCCGCGAGACGTGGGGCGGCCGCAGCGAGGACGCGCGCCTCGTCTTCGTGCTGGGCCGCGGCCCGGAGCCGGCCACCCAGCCCTCGGTCAGTACCTCTCACTCACTCGCACACGCCTTTTCGCACTCGCAAATGGCCTTTGCCTTCTGTTCGGTACTATATGTATGCTTCGGTACTATATGTATACTTCGGTACTATATGTATACTTCGGTTTTTCTTTCTTGGCGCACGGGAGGGTGTCATCAAAATGGAATATCTCACGATATTTCGCGTCGTTCTCCGTTGTTCCGCCAGGAGTTGCATGATCGCCAGCACTGCTCGATTCAGAACTGATCATGCGACGCCTAGTGGCACATGCGAGAACGACGCGAAATACCGTGAGATATTCCATTTTGATGACACCCCCTCCCGTGCGCCAAGAAAGAAAAACCGAAGTTTATATCTATAACTGGACGGTGTTATGCATCAACCGGCTATGCGATATCATACAAGTTTTGAGATAATCGTGTTCAAAGATTTTATTACATTTTCAGCTCTAAAAACTGTAATTTAATTATGTCATTCATTGAAGCGCCAAACTACGCAAACATGAGTGGAATATCTGGCGCTTACCTGCGAAATGTGAAATTAAGAACAGCAGATTCAAAGATCTAGGTTTATAGTCGGTTGTTGCGAAGCATAAAATCCCTGATGTGACTGATGGCGTTTACATTTTTCATTAATTATACGGCTATTTTTACAGATTTGGCGCCAAAATTTGCGTACACTTAGAACATGGTCCAATGCAACTGATCGCGTCTGTCACATTTTTTTTCAAAAATGATACTTAGCCGGTTGATGCATAACACCGTCAAACTATACTTGGGTTTTTATTTCTTGGCGCGTTGGGGCCTGTCTAATGGAATATCTCACGGCATTTTGCGTCTTTCTCGACCGTTAGATCTCGCATGATCGCCAGCACTGCTCGATACTGTGACGATCGTGAGAGATCTAGCGGCACGAGCGAGAAAGACGCGAAGTGCCGTGATATATTTCATTGTAAAGATAGGCCCCCACGCGCCAAGAAATAAAAACCCAAGTATACAGTTGAGTCCGGTTATAGTGAACTTCTGGGAACTAACATGTTTGGTTCACTATATAGGAGATTCACTATATCCGATGAAATCAAAATTAAATGGAATTTCTACACGATGATTGATTTTATTAATACAGTGATACAGAAAAATTCATCAACAGTACGACCTGAAAATATCATCTTTATTTGTACGTAAAAAAATCAAATATTTTTCAATTGTTTGATTCATACATTTTTCACAAGTAGTTTCTCTAGATCTTTCTCTAGAGTTCGTGTTCTCTCCATACTTCATTCTGCATTGTTCTCTGTGTCTAAGTATCATAAGTGCACCTTTCAATGCCTCCTGCAGTATTTGAACACCACATTCCAACACTCTGAAGGCCCTTTTAATAGCCTAATAATGTAAGAGGTCCATTTAATTTCCTGGAAGTTGCATTTCCTACGTTCACTATAGCCGAGGTTCAGTTTCACTACAACCGAATCTTCTTAAGCTTATTTGTGATGTAAGTGAAAAGAAACCAATGACATACGTTCACTATAACCAGAGTCGACTGTATTTGTAAATAAAAGTGAATGTCTGTATATCTGTCGTGTATAGACGCAAAAACTACTCGACCGTTTTAGCTGAAATTTTCACACTTTGGTGTTATTAGTATCGGGATTTTTTAAACAGTGGTTTGTGTTAAATCGGACTTGTAGGGCCGTTGTTTTTGCATCGACGAGGAGGGCTCTAAGCCGTTCCCAGAGGCTGTTGCGTGAAGTGCCATCTATGGATATCTTTTTGTACTACATGCATAATAGCGAAGCGGCGATTTAGAAAACAGGAAGTTGGAAACAAGTGCTCGCGTTGCATAACATTATTTGAAAATTTATGATTAATACGTAGTTAATCTTCTTTGAATAAATGGTATTAAAATGTAGAATGGTGTCTAACCTAATGATACAAAATTATTTATCTTCTTCTTCTTCTGTCAGCTCTCCGGCACTTATAGTTTTCCCATGGCTTCTTTTATTACGGCAGCCCAATTTCTTCGGTCTTCAGCTTCTCTTCTCCATCTCTTCACTTTTAGGGTCCTCAGATCTTCTTCCACCTCATCGTTCCATCTCGGCCTGCCTCTACTCCTCCTACCGGCCATGCTCCCTACATATATACATATATCTTCTTTATTCCCCTCTCTTCCTTCATTCTGATTACATGTCCAATCCGTTCCAACCTTCCTATCTTGATGCAAGTAACTATTTTAGGTGTTATATATAGTTCGCCCAACTCTGCATTTGTTCTACTCCAGATTTCATTTTAGATTTTCCTTTCCCATATTGCCAGGTTATTTTCCATTTTCTTCGTGAGGGTCCAAGCATCATAACCATACAATACTACCGGTTTAATGACAGTTTTGTACAATTTTAACTTAGCGTTCTTTGAGATCCTTCTTGTCTTTAAAATATTGTAGAAGTTGACAGAAACTTATTCATAGGAGGTCGAAGATCATTACTTTTTGCCAATAGCATGGCAAGGAACTCTACCTTCGGTGGTGAATGACACTCGGTGAAGCAGTCATGCCCAGGGGTCGACACCGAGATAAGGCAGGACCGACACGATTTCAAACTTTCAAAATGTACGAGTAGTTCCACTTACGGCTGGTTCCTTTTCTATCATTCGGTACTATGCTATTAACATACAGAGCGGCTGAGAATAAATGAAACAAACTTATAAGACATGTAGGGGTGTGGAAGACCACTTTTTCAATATAACGAAGACACTCGTAGGATATTTGTCACTGACTGCTAGCAAACTCATCCTTCACACGCGTTTCACCGGCACCTGATCTACCCTTGCGTCAGAGCAAGTACCTGCCAAACTCCAATGCAAGATGATTTGCTTACCGATTCGGAGTGTCATGTGTACGTGGAATTTTGATATGAGATTTTCCACCAACGCTCATCGGGAAAACGTACTATCTTTATTTATTTATTTATTTATTTATTTATTTATTTATTTACGTCAAAAAACAGTTAAAACCTGCGTATGACGAGCTATGGGGAGAAGTGATTGCTAACAAAACGCAAAGTATACATTTCATTATCTTGACATAACATGAATTTAGCAGGATCTTGGATCTCTGTACATGTTCAAGAAGATTGTAACATTTATTCTGTGCGATTCTGTACGCAAGATCACTGGGGAAATCCATCCCTTAGGGCCTGTTTCACCAGTACCTGATTACTTCTGGTTAGACCAGCAGACACTTTATCTTACGGATATGTTGGAAATATGTGTTTTACGAGTGTCTGATAAATCTATCCAGTGGTTAAAGTTACCGGTAAATAATCTGGAGGTTCGGGAGGCTGTTAAATGTTTATCTGGTAGATAACTCTAAAATAACAGAATTTGTGTGTGAACTTGCTGCGTTTTTCAAGGAATATCTGTGGTATTTCGGTGATGGACGACGTAATAGAAATGATAGACGAGGAATTCTTTTGTCGATTAGAGCGTCCGCGTAGACGACATGTAGGTCAGAATATTTTGTGATCCTGGACGAACATACAGAATTTCAGATCCCGTTTTAGGTTAACGAAGCCGTCGGTTGGCAAAGTTGTGTCTTTGATAGAACAGAAAATAAAAATCACTGATTTGTAAATACCGACTTATATTATGTGTCTGCAAGTAATGATCCTGCTAAATTCATTTTATGTCAAAATAATGAAATGTATACTGTTTGTTTTGTTAGCAATTCAGAGATATCACCAGTGAACCAACTTCTTCATACTCTGCGTTATTTCGCAACGGGATAATTCTTTATCGTAATTATAGACTTCAGAGGGGTGAACAAATTTGCTGCTTCAAGTGTAGTAAGTGAAGTGTCTAGTGCTGTTGCAAAAATGAGATCTATAGTGTTTGTGAAGTTTCCAAGGAATATAGAAACCTCTTAAGTAGATTTTTTATGAAATTGCCAGATTTTCCAGAGTTCTCACAGCAATAGATTGTCCACATCTAATAAAAAAACTGATCCAGCCACCTAACGTGTTACCACCTTTAATGTGAATGTTACCAACGTCTCCAAAGCCTCCAAATCTAAGAAACTCCTTTGGCATCAAAAACAAAAGTTAAGAAATATTTAATTCAATTGAAGATTGCACATCAATTTTAAATTATCTTAATATTCCTAGTCTTGATAATATGAACTGAATTATTGTAACATTTATTGTCTTTAATATTTCTGTTTATTCTAACTTATCAAATGTATCTCTGGTGTAAATCAATAGTGATAGCTAATGACTTTAGCTATTTTTAAAGCAACCTAAAATAAATAGTTTTAAAAAAATTATATGATAATATGTAACATACATAAATTTCGTTGATGTTTAAGAGAAGTATCATTTGCAGGAGATTAAGTATCAGGAACACTCAAGTATCAGAAATATCATTTGCAGGAGAATGGGTTTATGCTGCGTGGAGCCAATTTTATAGTGTTCTACTCTACATACTGACTGTCTGGTGAACTATCTTAATGACATTTTTTCTAATAACATAATTAAACATAAGTTTCACTTCTTTTTAACAATCAATGAAATTTTTTTCTTAAAAAAAATCTATTGTCCAACACCATGTTTCACGTGTCAATTACAAGCGTCTTCAGAAGTATCCAAATACATGTAATTGACAGGAAAATAAAAAAATAACAAATTTTGAAGATAGTGAATAAAATAAAATAATCAAAAATAAAAGTTACATAGAAATTAGATAGGAAATTCATTAATAAATCAAGTATAAGTGACAAAATATAGAAGTAGTAAGTACAAAGTATAAAAATATATGGGAGTTAGACATGTTAAATTAAACACACATTTTTATAAAAGAAAAACAGAACTATATAAAAACATTATCAAAAAGGATATATCCAATCATAAAAGAAGGAAAAATTCCCATTGTGAGAACATACTTATACATCCTCACTTTCAAGAGACAGAGGCAAGTATGGGAAAGGAGAGAGCAATTCGGCATAAAAATAATTATTATTTTGAATAGATAATTATGAAAGCAAATAAAAAAGAATAATCTAAGGTTAAAGGAACCAATCTGAACATAAGTACAACAATAAACGTATAAAGGTAAATAGAACTTAGCATGGTATTCATTGCATGATAGAATGGATTAATACCACGTTGGAATCAAATCTTTTCACAAATATTTATGATAATGTTCTTTCTAAAATAAAATACCATATAAAATTTGTCTTTGTAAGAAATACATTTTTACTGATTGTTAAAAAACAAAAGAATACTTTTGTTTTATTATTCTTATTCTTGTTATTCAAGTGTCAATCAGTTTTCTCACACTTTTATCTGCTTAAATTTGTCTAAACTTTGGAGATTAAATCCTACAATTTGTTTTAGTGTTGTCAGTATTTAAAATAGATTGTTTTCTTATTTCATGGAGCATCCCACTCTCCTCTCTGTGGGATTTTAATCAAGAAGTTCTGGACTTCATTCTGTTGAGATGTTTCAGTCTATTTTCTCTGACTTTTTCATTTTCTTAATTTAATTGTAAATTATACCGTAAAAATTCTGTTAATGGAGTGAATGGTATTTAGAAATTTATATTTAAAATATATAATATGCTGGTCATCAGAGAAAAGTCTCAATATTGAGTAATTTATGAGAAATATGCAATATAATTTAAAAATATGTTTTCAAAGATATCCTCCACAATCATGTCAAAATTTGTAATTTCTTTGCCTTACTCCACATTCAAAATCTGTCATTTTTTGGAAGCTTCATTTCGATCATTATTTTATTTTCAACAACAAAAATTGAACAGCTTTAATCAAATTTTCTTAATCTTTCTTCAGGACTTCATACTTTTATTTAAGATGTTTCTATTCACAAAAACCATCCCTCACTGATCTATTGCAAGCCTTTTCAATAGCTATCCATGCCATATTTTGTCACATGGTAGAACCATTTATTTTACATTCCATAATATTTTTCCTCTCTGCAACGAGGGATACAAGTCTTTCCTCGCATGTGAAATTAACTCTTTCACGCTTCTTTCCCATTTCCATTTTGCAATTCCTACACGCACAAAGTATGAAGCAATAAATAAAACTTTTACACCGAACTTGCCCACAGCCGAAGTAAACCATAACACAAAATAATAGAGAATAAGGCGAAAAACACCTCACATTTCCTCACGAAAACAAATTCGAATTCGCGCGTACAGAGCACGTTTGAGTCGAAAACGCGGCGTTGCCGGTGGTGAAAAAGCAATCAGCAAGATTATTTATCAGAAAGATATCTGTCAGATATTTTAACAGGAAGGACCTTGGTGAAACGAAAAATTGATATCAGGTACTTTTATCTGACAGATATGTTATCTGTCGGATTAGTATTCGGAACTTTATCAGACACCGGTGAAACAGGCCCTTAGTATAGTCGTATCTTCTGAATACAATCTTTCATGTGAATGTTGATAAAAATGCGTCAGATGGTCTATGATCTTCTTTAGATAGATATTTCCGGCAAATTTTAATGTACGAGTACGTAATGTATTAAATCTAACGGTTTGTGTCTTAGTAGTCTGTGGGTTTCATTGTTGATGTTCAGGATGTTGGCGATCAAGTGATTAGGGCGACCTTATCCCCAGTAGTTGTAATGCAATTTTTTATTGAGAATGTATTATGGAGCGTTGAGTACAACTGTTTGAACTTTTGACTGAGAATACCGAGTAGAGGTAGTTCGTAAGACAGTGTTTGACCCGGATGTCGGAAGTTTCTACCCGTGACCTGGAATACTTTTCGTGGTCTGTTTAATTATCTTATCTGTGCCGCCGATAAAAGTGCGTGCACAAATATTGAACAGATTCTTTTTGCGGTTGGTATGTATTATACTTCGGTTTTTATAACGTGGCGTTTCAAGACCTTTCTTCATGGCATTTCGCATCTTTCTCGTTCGTGCCGCTAGACATGACATGATCGCCACCATATCGAACATTGTTTGCGATCATGCGACATCTAGCGGCACGAACGAGAAAGACGCGAAATGCCGTGACGTATTCAATCGTGAAGACAGGCCTTGACGCTCCACGTTAATAAAAACCCAAGTATATTCATTTGATATGGGTAGTTATTATTTCTTAAAATAATTATTAATTAAATAGACTTGGTTTCGTTTGTTTTCAAACTCCAGACCTTAAAGGAATCTATTTATTGAGATATCTTAACTTCTTTTGAATTATCGGACACCATATCGTCTGCATGTTGCTGCTGTGAAGACGAGACACAAGTGAGGTGTCAAATCGCTCACTCCAAGAACTCCAGATTTGACTGGATGCAAATTAGAGATACTGTTGTTAAATTTGTCTTAGAAATGCCTGTCTGCAAAGTATGGTAGTGGAATAGAAGGTACTATTGATGAAGTATGCCCATTTATATTATTTTACAGAAGTCCTTGATGGCAGTCTTTGAGAAATGCTTCATTAACGTGTAAAAACTAGAACAGTGTGATTTTCCTTCTAATTTTCATATCTTAGTGATTACTTATTACTCTTTGAACTTATTCAGAATTCCTCAGTACAGGAATTGTGTAAACATGCAAATAAAGTTTGACACCGTTTGAAAACGCTAGAAAAGTGGATATTTTTCACACACACACACGAAACAACATCTTGGTTCATACTTTTCCCCTCGTCGCATGCCATTACGCTCCGACATGTTTGGAAATCGTAACTGTTCTATCAGATTATAATTCAAATTAACCTTTCGAAAGGTGCACGCCGGCACTTAACACGCTCCCAACTCAGAATAAGATGTCTACTTTATCTTAGTGGGCGTCACGGCAGGGTCACTCCGTCAGGCTTCCAGAGCGCATCACGTCTCTTACGTCAGGCTCGTTGCGTTGAGGGGCAGGATGCTGCACAGGACGCGCAGCCAGCCAAAACGTCAGGAGAGGTGGGAATTGTTACGTCACATTGCTTAATGGTTGTTTGGAAATACCTTTTACTTTCCCGTATACATACGTACATAAGGAGTACTACGTAGTATAAGGAAAGGTATGTAATGCTGCGCGAAAAAACGGCGAATTTTCGGCAGAAAAAAATCCATTGCCGGGCCCTGATAACGAAAAAGTGGATGAAACCAAGTGCTAGATTAAGAAAAAAATACCCTAACTCGTGGTGTAGCCAGAAACCCTGCTTTGTGGATCCTTCATACCAAAAAACCAAATGAAAGCAAAACTTCTGTCGGCCCGTCCGTCTGTGAACATCACTAGCTCCTAAACCATACGTACCATTTCTTCCAATATCATACTTATTCCCAGGTCGATCTGGCTCCACTCAGGCGCTGGGATTTTGAATAATTTTCTTCAAAATTTGTGGGTACTTTACATGAAGCCTCCCGGACATTTTTCAAACATTTCTCAAAAACTACTCCAGATTTTTTCTTTAAAATTTGTGATAAGAATAGATTAAAAATCACTTATAAAGGTGGTATAGGTCCGATTATCACGGTTAACTGAGAATTTTCGAAAATTGCAAAACTTTGAATGCGCTTCGGGCGGAAATAGATGGCAGCTGGCAAGAGTATGTGGCGAGTCCGAATAGCTAGCCGAGGCCAAAGGAAATGGGAAAACTAAAGCCTGTGCCATTCTGTAACGCCACTGGTTTACGTAATATATAACTTGGAAAAGAAACCATTTGGTAGTTAAAGGTAGGGGAAGATTAGAACCCGCGTGGAGCGGGAGGCCTTGGCTCTCAGTGGACTCTGTGTGGGCTATAAATAAATAAATAAATAAATAATATAAATAAAAATATATAAATATATAAAAATAAATATGTATTTATTTAACTTGTAGGACGTGAATGATTCTGTTATTACAAGAGTCCAGCTTGTTTTATCTATTTGTTTGTGTTTTATCTGTCTTGTTGTATTGTTTTATCTCTATAGAAGCCGGACGTTTCTCCAAATAGTCCTTCAGAAGTTCTGTTCTTGCATTGTGAAACGGATAAAACGAGAACATATGTGCGGCGACACCGAAACAGAAGTGTATTCTTCGGCTTCTTTGTCGCGTTGACCTTGTGCGTGTCGTTTAAGCCGCCGCCTTCATAAACAAGGGCTTCTGGCCACCTGTTTAGGAAGACATCCCTTCACGTGACCCGCGCTTCAATTGTCAACCCGCCTGCCTTCCGTTGGCCGCGGTCGTCACCCTCGCGGCGCGGCGTGCCCGGGAGTTAATGGGACGCTCGGACCGCGTCGGCGCAGGTGCCGTGTAATTACAAGAGCCCGCGCCAGGCCCAGCACTTGAAGAAATTCCCAACAAAATATTGCTAGGGTTGGGCAAAAGACTTTAAATTTAGTGTTTAAATACTTTACCAAAACACTTCGCAAATAAGTATTTAAATACATACTCAAAATACATTATGGTCTGAATTGCTAAATACGTCCGTATTTAAAAATTCAAATACTGAAAATACAATAAGTTTGCATAATAATTCTTTTATTACAACAATATATTGTAACTGTCAATTACAATAAATTACTAATCGGCTGTCTTAAATTCCTGAACAATAACTAAAACCTCTGAAATATCAATCACATTCACTTATACATATGTTCACAAAAACACTATAAATATAAAATTAAATCAAAAATATGTCTAACTGAAATAAACGGAATTTCCTTTTAAAATTATTACTTTTTCAAGCAAAACATCAGACAATAATCCCCTAGTTGGTGAAGGTACAAAACCCGCAATGGAAAACAGTTGTTGAACTGACGATGAAGACCATAAATTAGTGTTATAAGGCATAAACGTTTTTTTTTATTATTATATACTCGTCCAGCTTTTTTTTAATGATTTAGATATATCATTTAAATTGACGAGAATTCAAGTTCAAGAGGTGGAATGAGCTTTTATTTTTTTTTTCAATCAAGTCCATTCGCGAGCACAATAAAACAAAAGGAAACTATACTCGTTATCTTCATCTGTATTTTAAGTACTTATTTTTTAAATACACCCATTTTATGTATTTAAATACATCTCTAAAACACGTGTTCAAAAAACTCAAAAATACATTTTTCAAATACAAAATGTATTTAAAATACGTCTTTCAAATAGAAGTATGTAAATACTGCCAAACCCCGAATGTTGCTTAGAAAAATGTATTGGGAAGTGAATGAAATATTCGCGGTTTTTGAATCCGATACGAACGAGTAGTAGATTAAAGATTTATTTGTAAATAATTGGAAATTATTTATCTATTTTCTTATTTTATTTTATACCTGCAAGTAGGTGGTGAATGTAAATGAAACTTAACTGAGCCAAAACTGATTTTATTATATAGTTACGTTCTTATTTCCTCATAATAATTATGTAAGATATAAGTGCGAAGAACTATAATGATGTTCTTAAAATTAGTTAGTAGTTATTTCTTGTGGCGGAATATTTATTTATATAATTTTATTTGAAAAATTATGTTGAACCGTTTTAATGTGTATCTGACATGTATAAGAGGAGGTAAAAGTTGCATTTACATTCCAGGGCAAGATAAGGGGCCATGCCGGCATTTGCTTTATGGATAAAAGGAAACTGATCGAAAATCAAATCGATATGGGGTCATTAGGTGCTGCTGACAGTTATTTGTTATGGATTGAAACTCTGTAAAACGAATATTGTTGCAACTGGGAATAAAAAATTCATGGTTACTTTGTGCTAAAATGTTTAATTTTAAGATGAATGTTTATTGTTGTCGTTTTCCTGTGTCCTTTATCTCGTCTAGTATAAGAGCAGTATTGAAGAAGAAAAATATTTTTTTGTTTTTGAAGTAATGTTGGCATCTTTGCGTTCTAAAGTAGACCAGTAAAATATTATCATGAACTGTGGTTGAATCAGTTGAACAGTTGTAAGTCGATTTTTGTTGATAAGCTGTTGATAGTGATACCTGCTAAATTGGAATTACTCCGTCCTCATTTGTAGTTATGAATATATTAATTACGTAAAAATATTTGTCATCCATGAAGAATATTCGTTTTGAAGACAGTGTTGTTTTCGTAATAGGAAAACAAGGCGGAAACGTTATTGTGAAGGCTCGCTGAATTGGAATGTGTTCTAAACACACCATAACGTTACCTAATTAACTTAACTATAGTTCCGTTAAATGTGTGTTCCATTTTTACTTTCCCGTATACGTACCTATATACGGAGTAATGTACGTCGTATAGGGAAAGTTATGTAATGCTGCGCGAAAAAATGGCCAATTTTCGCCAGAAAAAAATTCGTTGCTGGGCGGTGATAACAAAGAAGTGGATAAATCCGGTTGCTAAATTAAGAAAAAAATCCCATGATACGTGGTGTAGCCAGAATCCCTGTTTTGTGTGTCCTTAGTAGCGGAAAACCAATTGAAAGCAAAACGTTCGTCCGTCCGTCCGGTGTATGTGAACAACACGAGCGCCTAAACTATGCGTACGATTTTTTCCAAATTGAAGAAACCCCTGTCCATCTAGCCTGAGTCGAAGCTCTGCGATTTTGAAAAACATTCATTAATTTTTGGGGGTACTTTACATGAATTGAACTCCCTGACATTTTCGAAATATTCTGAAAAACGGCTCCAAATTTTGGTAGTGGTGACCGCAAAGGTTTAAAATTGTTGAACTTTTACCCTCTGATAACGGCACATGATAGTTTTCTTGTGCATCTGATTGTTACTTTGTAGGCAGAATTTCATTGCGTTCCCTTTATTTACTAACATTATTATTATTATTAAACCGAATTGAGATAAGGTATACTTATTCATGATTTCTTTTTTGTGTAGAATATTGTCATGGCTGAAGAGTTCTGTCTTAAGCGCTTCTCACTTGCTGATGTTGAAACTGGAAAAATATAACTTAAGAGTTGATGAAAAGTACATTTGAATATATTTTAGTTTGTTAAAAATGCTCTAAATAATTAAACGGTAAAGATACGCTTTCTGTAAAAAAATCTATACCTACAAGAACGGTTCGGTGACAGCGTATTTAGCAAGAAAGAGAGGATCACCGAAAATAATAATTGTAATTTAAAAGTGATAACAATTAATTGCTTTTCACAAACTACGTTATCGTTAAGTAGAGATTTGGGCTGCGAACGCACTTAGCCAGACGTGCGGCCGAGGGAGACGGAGAGTTTACTGGCAACATACAGAATTTGGACTGGATTTTTCAGGTGGTAATTAGTAACATGTGATTTAGACTAGTAAAAGGGTCGTTTACTATATTAAAGTGAATTTGGATACAACGTTTGGCCGAAACTCGCAATGCGCTATTTTATGCTACAATAACTACTTCTACAACTACACTATTACAATGCTTTCTTTTCTCTTGTTTCCTGAAAATGTTGTTTACATAAATGTCTTTGTAATAACATACCATTTCGTTCCATTTTCTCCAAGTCACTTCAGGTACCTGCAAGCGCCTCCCTTCAGCCCTTCAGAGAGAGAGAGAGAGAGAGAGAGAGCGAATCGACACAACGCCTTCCTTTGTTATCGCGTCTTCCAGCTGCACCACGCGTTGCTCGGTCTTCAAAGGATTGCTTCTCAGCTGGCTCCGCCAGGTCAAAGGCCCCTGCTCGCCGCAAGCCCTCACGCAGTTGTGAACGCCTGGCCGCCTCGCGTAGTTTTGTGTCAAATTACTTTCGGTTTACAATATGGATGCCATTAATTATTGCGACAGTTCCTTTAATTTACACTAGTCGTATTAGAACATCCCGAATATTCTCAGCCATAAGCAGTGATAGCAAAACGCGGAGAGAATCTGATCACGTGGTTGCAACTGCCGCGATACTTCAACTTTGTCGCCTATTGCTACGAGCTATCAGCTCAGTCTCCTTACTGTCGCGGTCCTAACTCGACCTCATTCCATTTGCTTCTCTCCCAACACCCCCGATCCTTCAAATCACGAAGCCTCTTCACCCCTTCCCTTCTCCCTCGGTAGAACTCCTTTTCCTTTTCACTTCATCCAATCACTTTCGTATTTTGCGTGAAAAATTGCCGACATGCGCCTCGTTGGCTGCTTGCCTTTAAGTCCTCCCCTCCCCGTCTTGTACTCAGGCAGGGTTCGGAGGAAAACACGTGCGCGAAACTAATTTTCCTCCAGAAGTAATTATGATACTCAGTCTCTGCTGATCTCCAAGAACTTATCGTTTTATGGTCGTGCAGCCGGCTCGAGTGCAAGTCTCGTTACGCCCATCTGTCAGATTATCGTTTTCGTTGACTGGGCGACTTGTCACCTCAATCCCCCTTTTGTTAAGTTCAGCAGTGGCTGCTTCGTCATTGTTCTGGGAGAAACGGGGCGCGTGCCCATGACGAATTGACCCGAGGGGCTTTCCTTCTCCTACCGCGAGCTCCTGCCTCCGCTCCCTCAGTCAGTCGTAAATCTATCCGCTGGTCGGTTCTGCGCAGCCTGCGCACACCCTTCTTTAGCTATTCCTTAAGGCCGATATACTCGGTACAGTTTTCGTGTAAATTCTCATACACATTCTGTGTAGAAACGTCAAGATCTCAAACTGAACGTATAAAAGCCAAAAAGTAGCGCATACACGGTCTATACGCTTTCTGTATGCTTTCTGCATGAATCGCCATTAGCCGCCGCCAGGGGGCTAGCGGGAAACAACTGAATTGCGCTGTCCGAGTACTTTCAGTGATGGTATTTCTATGCGTGCGTTCTGGCTGTGATCTTCATTTAGTATTAATTAACCATGAGGGGCATAGAGAATCAAATTTAGAAGGCAGAGATAAGGAAATAAGAAGTTTATCACAATACATCACTTCATACAATCGCACCTTCACACACCTAACCACAAAATCGACAAGACCGATTACCGTTAGTGAACGATTCTGCCGCTAGAGGCGCTGGACTCAAACTGTATGCTATACGAAACTGTATGCTATACTATTTCTATACGAAAAATTACGGACATTTTATAATTTTCTCACGTAGAAAGCGTAAACTGGACTACATGAAGAATCTACACGAAAACTATACCATGTATATCGGCCTTTACACAAAACCTCCCTGTTCACGTGCCCTACTTGTTCGTGCACCCTAAAATATTTCTATTACACTATTATTTCCTTCTATTATGATGCTTGGCTATAAGATCCATTTCAGTATAATATTAACATTGATGTTTTAACTTTAAACATCGATGTTATGTTATCGACGTCGAATGACTACTTTGCTGCAGTCGGAGGTGATGGCGGAGGCGCAGCGGCACGGAGATTTGGTGGTGGAGGACTTCACGGACGCGTACCAGAACCTGACGCTGAAGACGCTGTTCCTGCTCAAGTGGGCGGTGCGCGAGTGCCCGGCGGCGGCGTTCGTGCTCAAGACGGACGACGACATGCTCATCAACACGCGCGGCCTGGTGCGCGCACTGCCGCGCTGGGTGGCGCAGGCGCGCGGCGGCGGCGCCAACGGGCGCCTGGGCGGGCTGGACGACGCGGCGGCGGCGGAGGAGGCGGCGGCGGCGGCAGCGGACCCCGACGCCCCCGAGTTGCCCCCGCCGCTCATCTTCGGCTTCGTGCACCACCACGCGCTGCCCTACCGCGACGCCAAGTCCAAATGGTGAGTTGCCCTAACGCAGACTGCGTTGTTGATGATTATATGCGTTTATGAAGACTGAAGCGCCCCTGAACAGAAGCTCTACGCAACCCGCCGCACCGTCGAGCATTAATCGTCTGTGGCTGCATATTCTGCCCCTGCGATTGTGAAATATCGGCCGGAATTATCTCGGAAAAGTAAATCAAATTTCTCCGAGACTGTCACAGCGAACGTATTCCCAAACTTGAGGGATAACCTTTTAACGATAGGATATTTGACAAACGTGTCCAAACCAGGTCATAGAACAAACCCAGCCTCAGAGAATGTCTATCGGCTATTAGAATTTTTCTAGAGTGTAGCAGAAAACGTCATTAGCAATTAGGCTTCTCGCAAAATGAGACGCAGATCCTTGACGTGACGCATGGTGACTCATGGTGAGTTTCTGATAAGTACTGCTTATTGGACCCACGCTCATTCGCTCGTGCACGACTCCTATAAGCAATGGTTAGCAGAAACTCAGCATGAGTCACCGTGCGTCACGTCACGGACCTGCGTCTCATTTTGCGACTAGCCTTACGTGACGAGTAGCGTGTGAAGAACACTGCAATAGCGGAGCTTTGCCGCGTCCTCTGGTTCTTTGAATTGTAATAATCTAGACTTTCGTTATCAAATTTCACGCCCCCACATTAGACTTACGACTGTAATACCCCCGTCTTTTTTTTAATTTTAAGAAATCTTAATTGGAAACGTGAACGTGGTACATGTGGGTGGCTAGCTCAACACAACGTCCACTGGATGCTCCTGAAAAATAAAAATACTTACTCTCTGCATTTGTCGTGGGCTGAAAATACCACTCTACGAAGACTCGGTCGATGGATCTTATACTTACGCTTTGGTCACCAATAATACAAAGGGAATAATTTTGAAATACCTAATTTCTATTGAATGAAACGAGAATTTATATATGCACGTAACGACATAAAGTGTCGTACGTATCTTTTTTATTCTTAAAAATTTTTCATCAATCTCTTACATGCATTATCATATTATTTACTTGACAATTACGTTTCCCTATTGATGGCCATCTACTAATTATTACAATTTTAAATTTTAATTATTGCTTTAACCAAATTTGTAATTACTCTTAGGGCTTGAACATCAACATTTAACTGTTTTATGTCTTTCTCAAATTCGGGCTTTGCGGAAATACTTCCTTGTCCTTTCGGCGTCAGCACACTTGGCAGTTGAATACCAGTTCAGCTTCACAGCACCCTATCTTCTCCTGGATTCCGGTGTCCGCTTCAATCCACACTCGGTTAATTAATTATTCTAAGAAAACTTCCTACGATCCCGATACTCTGAATTTTAACTATGTAGTTCTTGCACCGAGTTCCAATCTCAAAATTAAATCTTAAAGATGACGTTTACTGTTCGAACATCTTGATCCTATCACGCGCCAATCTCGACAAACTATAACTTCCAAGTACACAGTCCGACATCCGATCGCTACAAGATCCTGACACGAAGTGTTGTAAAAATTCCGAAAATGTTCTATCTCCGTTCTTCTTTTAAAAGCCTCTTGTTTCTATTCTTGTCCCGTAGTCCTTCTCGTGTTTATAATCCCTATGTTATTGCTCATCCATCAATAAATGACTAATTTCTTCTTGTCAACAGTGTTCGTATTTTTTATGCTAAATTTCGTGATAATTTATTAATAAAACAATTTTCCCCATTCTCCAATTCAATATATATCATTTTCTCATATTTATACGTATTATTTCTCACGCCAAATTACGTACTGAAGTGCACGAAAATTGAGGGCTTTTCCGATGCACTTCACTATGAAAGCGTCGAGTCGGCTGGCCAACATCCGCCCACCTCTCCTTCTTCCACAGAAACTTTCCGGTTGCGCCACTGATGTACACAATTTAGATTCTGGTAGAATTGACTTTTGTCACAAGTCGCATTGTCTTCAAATTTAACATTGATTTCGCTGACTGTCACTGCCGATCCAGTCGAAATGCAAAGACAGCTGATGCACCGTAACGCGTAACTTATGACATTCGGTTCAAATTCTCTTATAAGGCCTGAGGCGAAGTTTTTATCTTTGCCGTTGCTTCTGTTCATTTTTGTTACGCGTTGGCTCCCGGTTAACTTTTACCTAGCAGCTACCTATGCCGCATTTTATTAGTGATTTATGGATCAAACTCGTACAATAATATTCGTAAATATTAATTTTCTTCCATTACATTTAATCGATGAATTTTTATTGTGTAATAATGGCTTGTAATGTTGCAAAAGGAAGCTAAACTGGTGTTACAGGCACATAACCCAAGCATTTCCGTGCAACCACCACAAAGTGCCATTGAATTTATCTCGCACCCCGTCCAGAAAGGCATAATACGAGAATTCTTAAATAATAACGCGATTTCTCGCGCGTTATCAAACGTTCGAGAAGGGTGCGCTGCTGTAATCAGTGCCTTATCCGAATGATTTAACGTGCAGCGCTGGTAAGAAAGGCTGGCGGTTGTTGAACTGAGTCAGGCAAGAAGGCATTGCTAAAACGATATCTCGGTTTCTTCAAAATGCCAGCGCTGAAAAATACTGAATAAATCTTGCATGTTACGTTCTCGCAAACCGTTTACGCAATATAGAGAAAGTACAGTAATCCCTCAACAATCGCGAGAGTTACGTTCTGAAAAAGCATCGCGAATGTCAAATCCGCGAAAGTTGAGTCTATCGTTTAATGAAGAAAGGTGGGTTAGGTTCCTCGATATCCGAAAACTGTTTAGAAAAGAAAGAAAGATATCTGAAAAGCAATTTGAGAAGAACTGGATAAGCGCTACTACAAACAGAATTAACATTTAATATCCCAAAGAGAAGAAATAAAACAATATTTAAAAGTTTTCGAAGTTGAAAGTGATTGGATACAAGATTCGGTAATTTTTTTGATTCATCACCCTCCTTGTTGTTCTAATACCTAAGTACTTTATATGGAAAGTTGCTGCTTCTATTTCTCGATTTCGAAATTGTTGCCATATTCGGAACTTGTTCGAATGCTCTTTCCACCAGAGCTTGTTGAAGTTTTAGACTGTCATTAACAGTTTTGACACTGGCGCAGGACGCAGTTTCGCTTCCGTTACTACATAATTACGTTCGAGGGGGTTTTCTTCGCTGATGATTTCCCGAAGCTCCTCTTCAGTGAGGTCATTGTAATGACAGTTGCATAGATCCTGAATGGCTTTTCAGTTCATGTGGCCGAAACCCTACCTCCTATTTGACGCAACAGAAATGAATTATTTTACAATTCTGTTGTTGAATGAGAATTGACATTCCAACTTTGACCCATTGCAGAACGTGATACTTTGAGCTCCGGTGTCATCTGAGTTCGTTTCCGAGATGACGCTGATAAAGGAAATAAAATGTGCTTTCTTAAAAAAAATTGGTATTACCAAAAGACGCACTCGCAAATGTTGAAGTCGCGAATGTTGAAATCGGTAACATTTCTCTAATAACGAATGTTCGGAACTCGCGAATAGCGAATTCGCGGATGCCGAGGGATTATTGTATTGTAATGCTGCAGGAGAAATAAGGAATTTTTCTTCAAGAAAACAACTTACCGCCGGATCTTGATAACGCTGAAGTGTTTCTATATGTAGCAAAATACTTCCTGTAATATCTTGCGCAGTCAGAATCCACGTTTTGTGGGTCTTTGGTACCGAAAAACTTTTCAGTGATCAGCGCTAGCGCCCGAACCTTGCAAACGATTTCCTCCAAAATCGGCCTCCCCGATCGACCGAAGACTTGAGTCTTTGCGAGTTTGGTGCGGATATTTTGATTTGGAGGATACCTTACATTTTCAAAATTTTCTCAAAAATAGCTCAGAATCTTGTGATTGAACTTTGTCCTCGGATGGCGTAAAGAACTATTAAGAAATGCTGTAGGTCTTATTTTCGTAGAAAACCTGGAGTTTTGGATAATTGCAAAAGTTTGTTTTTCAGCGTTTTCCTACAATTACAATATTGAAGAAAGATTGTTTTCTTAATACATTTGTTGTTCAAAGGCAATCTTGAAATAGTCGTGTACAATTTTTCGAAAATATGAACTGTTTTCGAGTAAATTCTGTTTGAAGTTCACGCAATTTATAAGCAAAAAAATTTCTGGAACAGCTCAATTTTTTCTGTACTTTTTTCTTCTTAAGTAGCAAAGAACGGTAAGAAAATGGAGCTGGTTCCATTTTCGGACAACTGTGTTGCCGAAAAAGTATTGATAAATCATAGATATTTTTTGTAAAATGAAATCTGTTCTAAAAATCAGCTCTTTAAAAAAGGTTATGTACAATTTTTTTAAAAAAATATGATTAATTTTACGTCATTTTGACAATTTTCGAATTTGCAAATTCCAATTTCGCGAGCTTAGTTTGCTAGAATAGTTTTAAGGGTATATCGTTATAAAATAACAATGGGACTTTGGAATTATCACTTGGGCATGGCACCTTGAAGTTATCTGAATATTAAAACAACTTGTCGGGGGTGTTTGTGGCTGTATGAAACGGAATGTTGAATTGTCGAATTTGTGTTGATCTATTACCTTGTAAAGCATTCAATTCTAATGCGCCTAATGCGCTGCGATTTTTAATGAATTTCACAAGTGATGGGCGAGATGTGTTAATATGGATAGAAATTGCAGCATTTTTTATTTACGTAACTGTTTCTGGTGCGAGGAGTACGGGTTGTTGTAGCACCACTAGTTTTGGAGTAACGCCGGGTTATACTTACAGAATCAGAGTGCACCAGTTATCAGAGTGCAGAGTGCATCAGTTGGCAGAGGCAACGAACAAAATGATGTAACTTCGCTAACGCAATGCTGCACGAAATAAGCACATCTCTTATCGCAGGGGCTCGAATTCTGATTACCTAAAAATTCTTAGAAAATTATCTATATAATGACTTAAAATAAAATGAAAAAGCCTATAAAATTACTGAAAAATTAGGGGAAATGACCTGACTTGACCTGATGAGGCTCAAATTGTTTATGGTGGTGTGTGTGTATATATATATATATATATATATATATATATATATATATATATATATATATATATATTTATGGACACACTTCACAACTATATATATATATATATATATATATATATATATATATAGTTGTGAAGTATATATAGTTGTGAATAGCAGAAAAGTAGGTTATACTCCAAGGCTTCCGACCCGAATGGACACACTTCACAACTATATATATATATATATATATATATATATATATATATATATATATATATATATATATATATATATATATATAGTTCTGCTTGTATTGCATTCTGCTTTTTGCTTACTTTGTATTATACTTTTTTCTTTTAAGCTTCATAAATGATTGTATTTTAATTGGAAAGTCTGTTTTCCAGGTTTCATTTAAAAACAGTTTTTCCTGTATCAAAACCTTTTTGTGCAAATACAAATGCAAATTTGTTATATATTTGTAATATAATGTATAAAGATTAAATATAAAATATAAAATATAAAGATTCAAATAAAGCTTATAAATGATTTAACGACTTAGAAACATGAACCAAATATAACGTTGTAAACCGTGCGGCCCCACCTAACACGATGAATATGTTTATTTATATAAAATGTTATTTAATAAAAAGTCTTTATTTTAGGAGGAAATGTTATCCTTAGCACCGATCTTCCAACTGTCAGTTTTGAAAAGTCGAGGAAGCTAACGAAGACCCGTGTAATTTTGGGAGTTCGAAAGAGTCAACTGCAGTAATAAATTTCGTCATAAACTGATGATACAAAACACATTGTTTTAGTGTGCCTTTGTAATTCATGAAACATTCACTAACAAAACAAAACAAAAAAAGAAAAGGGAACAAATCCGTAAAAATTACAAAACTGACGTTTAGGTCCAGAAATGACCTAAAATTTGAAAATAAATCGCAAAAAATGACCAAAATACCAAATAACTTTACATATATATCACCTACATAAGATAAACATTCTTTTAAAAGTTAGCTACGTATAGAATGCACCAATGAAAAGACGACAAATCGTCAGAATCCAAGGCCTGCGTATCACATCGAGTTTAATAAGAAAGTATCAGCTCATATTTTCTTGGTTTTACAGGATTTCCAAATTTAATATTATTAAATATTACGCGTTTGTGTATCTATATAACCGATCTTCTTGTGATTTGTACAAAACAGAATTACAGAAAATTCCTTAAGTTTCAATGTAGCTTATGGAGGTTCACATGATTCACTTAATCAAGCGAATAGAAGCGACAAACCACTAAATCAAGAGATACAGAAGATTCAGTAAAAGCTAATTTCAAAAACAAGTTCGATACTTGATAGAATGTGAATTAAATAACACATTTTCGAGCTGAATGTACTTTTATCGTCTTAATAACATGTGTACGAGATATTGCTGTTAATTTTCCTTTTGTTCAAACATCTTTGCATATCCCGTGGGTTTCTCAAAAGGTCCCAGTTCTTGGTAAATGTCACAGCTAAGTAGTGATAAGGTAGTGATGGGAAAATATAATCTTTGGATTGTTTTCGTGTACATTTCTGAAAATATTCTATTTTATTAAAAATCTCGAGGCGAAGCATTTAATTTGAAATTTGCTAGAGACTCAGGTGATAGTGGTAATAAGAGTTTAAAATTAAAAGTTATTTGTTTCTTTACTTCTTTGTCCAATGAGTTAACTCTAAAGTGCAAAAAACGCTTCTTTTATTTATGATTATTTCTCGCGCACTTCCGTAAACTTAAACGCACCTTTTGAACCACAAAGTAAACACTACGTGGAATTCATCTTATTGCGGCATCTAAGACAGTTCACCTTTGTTGAAACTTTCAACAGACGAGACGATGCTGTGCATGGTCCTAAATTGAAATTAAATTGAAATAGTTTATTAGACAATATTTAATTAACGCCGAAATTATGAAAACACAAGGAAATCAACGTGTATTTTCAAGAAATTCGAGAGATGGTAGAACTCACCGTGGAAACTATTCAATGTGCGACCGTTCTTAATAGTACATTATATAGTTCTTTGCCCCTCGCTTGGGAGCCACTGTGACATTTCTCTCGTGGATTCATCTTCTTTCTTTATTATTAATTAAATATTTCTTTGCCTCACGCTTGGTGGCCTGCCTAACCTTTAGATTATTCCTACGACTACTACTTTTCTGTTAATTATTCAGTAAAATAACAATTGGCTTATACTGGGCGTTAACTTAATCAATTTCCAACTCTATTATTACTTTTCTTTCTTTTGTAAGTTATTAATAAATCTTCCGGGTTGAGAAATGTATATTTGCTTCGTGGTTCGCAAAGCCCTTCCATAAACAATGCTGGATGTTCTCGATTTTGGATGGATATGATAAGATACTGACTTACTTTGTAGTAACCATAATCTTACACCTAAATAATGAACCTACTGGTGCTACAGAATGGCACAGACTTTCCCATGTTAGTTTTGTATTTCCTTGGGCCTGGGCTAGCTATACGAAATTCCCATATACTCTTGTCAGCTGCCATCAAAGTCAGCTGCCCCTCAAAGTACATTTTGGGGATATTTTATTAATTTTTCGCTTTCCTAATGGTAGAACGGACATATTAATTTTATAATAATAAAAAACACAAAAACCTCGTCCTAATTGCTATTTTGTTTTAAAAATTTGTAGCTGTTTTTTTAAAAAAATGGCGTTTAAGCGCAATTAAAATTGCGAAATTTGAAGCTTTTTTTCCACTGAAAATTTTTGAGTTTCCAAAAAACTTCATCTAAAGCACTTACACACACAAATATAATCATTTTCACAAATTGATGGTAATGTGCGTATTAAAGATGTGAGAGATCTTTCAAAAAATGTTACTGTTCTTTAGTGTTCTTAATATAATATTTCGGTTCTACTATTAAGAAATCGATAAATTAAAAAAAAAAAAATATATATATATATACTTGGGCTACGATAGATGGCAGCTGGGCTGAGTATGTGGCAAGTCCGAATAGCTAGCTGAGACCAAAGCAAATAGAAAACTGAAAAAACGGGAAAGTGTGTGCCATTGTGTTATTGTTGATGTTGTGAAGTGTGAGTTGTGAAGTGGTTGGTGGGTGGCAGGTACCTGCCGCGCTGGCTGTTCCCGGAGGACGTGCTGCCGGACTTCGTGTCGGGCACGGCGTACGTGATGTCGCGGCCGGCGCTCGAGCACCTGTACTCGGTGGCGCTCAACACGCCGCTGCTGCCGCTCGAGGACGTCTTCCTCACGGGCGTCGTGGGCGGCAGCCGCCTCGGCATCCCCGGGTGAGCATCGACGTCTTGGCTATTATCCAAGTATTGTATTACATTGGGTTAGAGTTTATGCCAAACATTGTATTACAGTTTAACTTTACTGGTCTTAACCACTTTAACTGGTCTTAACCATACTTGAGAGTAAAATTTATGTAAGAAAATGGGATTAAATTTCATTATATATGTTGATAGATTTACAAAATATGATTATTTTATCTTGGTCTTCTGATGAATGCAGGATGGCTTCGTATTTGAATCCAAATGACTGCCTCTCGTAGTTGTATCTGGGGCATATTTTATAGATGTGATCTAGGTCAAGTCTGGTATTGCAAAGTTCACATGTCGGGGGATTTTTGCAATAGATATAGGTGGCTTAAGTTGGAATGTCCATATCTTATTCTTGAAAGGACTGTTTGGTCCCTGCGGTCAATTTTTTTATTGATAATTGGTAAGAAAAATGCCTAGCGATTTTGTACTTTAGTTGTTGAAGGTTTTTAATAGGAAACAATGAGGAGGGTGACGTCGTAACGAATTCACCATGTGTATTGGTCGTTCATGACATAAATTGTCTTGAGAAGTCAATAAATTACGTAAATTAAAACGCGTGTTGCCCACGTGCCACCATGCCACTGTTCCATATAAGGGTAGGGGTAACTGGCGCCTCAGCAAACCGGGGGTAGCAGTTTCATCGAACGACGAAAATGAAATTTCCAAAATTCAGAACACTATTTTGTAATAAATTGTAAGTAATTCGTGTAAATCAATGAAAGCTAACTTTAATAACCGCCTAAATGGTTCTTCTGTGGTTGCGACCATGGTTCTGCTGTGGGCACTCGAATGCAGTGGCGGATTTTCAGAGGAGGCAAGGGGGGCCAGGCCTCCCCATAAAATGGATGAGCAACACGGAAAGATATTTTTTTAGCCTAACAATTGTTAGAATTAACTTTGTCTAAAATTGACATAAATGTTTACGGCTGGCGAGTATACATTTAAAATAAGTCGTTTCTCTTGCTGCAAACATGACGTTAAAATTCAAGGTGGAGTCAAGCAGTTCTACGCGTCACATATAGGTAGCACCGCCAAGTACTAGCTCTGCTTGTGCCTGCAGGATACCGGCGGCCCAAGCTGACACGCGCTTCCCTGTTGTCATGACAACGTCCATCAGCCAATAAGAAAAGAGTATTTTCTTTTTGTCCAGCTTTGGAGCTGGTTTGGCACGGAGGCTCTTGCGCGTCTGGCCGCTTTCTGTCAAGGCGTGTTGCGGTCATAAACAGTGGGTGCCCTGTGGATGCGATGGGAACCATTGCGTGGCAGGCCCAGTATTTCAGTGGACACGATAAAATCTTTAGTGGAAGTGCCTTTTTCTCGGAGAAGTGATCGTAAAAGAAGAGAAATATTAAAGCAATTATTTTATTTGCATTGCACCAATAATTGTTTACAAGTAATCCAAAGGTCATTGATTTTTAATTTCACATTACGATTCCCTCCCTGAATTTGTCTGGGCCTACCCAAGTTTTGATCCCACCATCCGTCACTGCTCGAGTGTTCGTATTAGTTTTCCCTAGAGACAACTGGCGCTAATAGAACTTACTCAAAACAAAAAAAAGAACTTAGTTTCGAAATTATGGTGATCGCACTCCAGTACTTTGCACCAAGCACAATTGTTTACACTCGTTTTACTGTACTTCATTTCATAATCTTGGTTGGTATTGCTACTACTAGTGACGATAACGAAATAAAATTATTTTATTTCGAAAACATTACTACCTTGCTATATATTGCAGTTATGGAAGTTCTTCTGCACACACACACACACGTATTCACTCGAGAGACAGAAAGAGACTTCCACCCATTTAACTTGACACAAATGCCTCATCAAATGTACATTTTGAATCAAAAACCTAACATTAAATGAAAATAAATTTTCCAGATACGATCAACTGAAATGAGGAAAAACCTTGATGATGAAGGCCAATGACCTTAACGTTGGTCGAAAAATGTAAAATGTAGACAAATTATTAAATAAATGTTCTTATATTGTGAATGCCTAAAAAATCAATGGACCTTCCAAGAAATTAAAAATTCCTGTAAAAGTACCCCCAAATTTTCAAGAATCTTTTTCAAAACCTCAAAGCTACGACTCGAGCCAGATCGACAGGGGCTTTTTGAAATTGAGAAAATAATCCTATGCATGATTTAAGCGGTAAAAGTGTTCACAAACGGACGGACAGACAAACTGACGTTTTGCCATCAATTGTTTTTTTCTGTATCAAGGACCCACAAAACAGGGATTCTGGTGTGGTGGGATTCTGGTGGCCCTACACCACGTGTTAGGGAATTTTTTCCTCTTAATTTAGTAACTGGTTTTATTCACTTTTTGGTTATCAGAGCCCGGCAATGAATTTTTTTCTGCCGAAAATCCGCCATGTTTTCGCTTTACATAACTTTCCCTACACTACCTATATTACTCCGTATATATGTATGTATTTGGGAAAGTAAAAAGGACATTACGAAATTAATTTTTCTCTTATAAACAATTCACAAGGAAAGCGAGCTACGGGATAGTCACCAGAGACAAACTTTGAAACGCTTCGCTGGCCTTTTATCGTGTATTTACCTTCGCCAATGGAATTTCCGAACCTCTCTTCCTTCAAACAATATCAGATTGTCAGGTGTTATCGCCTCGTTACGCATGTTGGCCGAATCATCAGCTACATGACACGGACACATTCACTTGTATTTTACTTGTACATATTGTTGTAGGTGACGAAAGATACATTTCCATTTTGGTTTCTTTTCGCCTTGTTCTTCATTTCTTCATTCGCCTACTAATTAATCTTAAAGAAATGCAAAATAATGTTAATTAATTTTCCATTTTGAAATCATGAAAACAATGAAGAAAATATTGAACAGATCCCGAAAAAAATAAGTTAAGAATTAATTTCCCTTTCCCCCTGCTTGTTATGTTTTGAATGAGAGCGCATGAAAAAATCTTACGTTTCTCAAATATTTGCGTATTGATTAGGACATGCGTGAATGATGAAGATAGTAACATCTTCGCCAAATCTCTCTTTGGTCCTTGATTTCACAAAGGATTCGTAGTGAGCAGTAGGCTAATGACGGAGGCATGTGAACATCAAAATCCGCCAGGCGTAGCGGATGTCTATAAAATGGATGGGGGTGATGTCTGTACATCGGAAAAAAGTGACTTTCGTTTGAATAAAGATTGAGAATTGTTACAGAGATATAAAATACCATTATAATCTTCTTGCACAGGTGCACATATCTCGCTTCTGGCCACACAACACCGTGTTGAAGCCACCAAAGACGATGGATCACCCGTGTCTGTACCATCACATGTTGGCCATGCACCACTTCACTGCGGAGAAGCTACGGCAGCTGTGGAACCCGTTGATGCGGCTGCAGCCCGCACGACAGTGTGACACGTTCCTCATGCACATTCTGGGGCACCTCTTCAGTCCTGGCTCCTACCAAGTATGTATTTAAAGACATGTATTTACGACCAGACTCGAGGAAAACTTAAACCGTTGGTTGAGTAAGAAACGAACAAGTTTTTGTTTATGAACAGTAATTACATTCACGGCGAAATGTATACATTATTGCATTTTTTTAGTACAAGTGCTTCAAAGTATGTCTGATACAGTTTCTCGAAAACAAAAAGATTTTTGTGGAAATGAGCTCAAAATTCCGCATTTCCAGAAACTATCAATATAGTAAAAATATAGTAAAAAATGGATATAGTAAAAAATGCGACAAAACCCACTAGAAACCTTGTAGAGAATGTTGTTTTAAAAGATAACGATAGAGATGTGAACGATCCGGCAACAGTGGCTACTCTTTAACCAATACTTTTCGAGAATTGCTGTCGATCTCACTAACGGTTTTCTGCCACAAAATTCAACATCTGACGTTTCCCTAAAAATCTTAGACACAATGTTCGTTTCCGAAACCTCTTCCTATGAAATTCTCAAAATAATCTGTAAATTAAAAATAAATATTCGGCCGGTTTAGATGAATTTCCGGATTGTTTGTTAAAGACGTGCGGATTCGATGGTGTAACGGACTGTCATACCCAAGTTCGCGGGTTCAAACCCGATCGAAGCCATGGATTTTTAAGGGCGAAAAAATCCTTCGTACTCCTTCCTTCGGAGGGGAAGTAAAGCCGGCTGTCCCATGTTAGTAGATTTACTTGCATGTAAAAGATCCTCAAGCCTAAAATGACGCCTCTGAGCTAAATTCAAATCGCCTGTTTCGTCGCCGGAGATAATACCTTCTTTCTCCGTTAGGTGGTGAAAGGAGCGTAGTGAAATTTGCGTGGTCAGACGGAAGAGCGGGCCTGATGGCCCGAGTCTCGCCACGTAAAATAAGGCACTAACGTGTGCGCCAGCCATTATACACCCGTTAACTCATATATTTAATGCATCCTTATGCACCGGAATTTTTCCAGATATTTTTAAAACAGCTAAGATTAAGACGCTCTTCAAAAAAGGCAACAAAAATGATATTCAAAATTGTCGGCCAACTTCTCTTTTGTCAGTTTTTTCAAAAATATTAGAGAGACTTTTTTATATGCGAATGGAAACCTTTCTCAATTAACACGACGCGTTTTCAAATTGTCAACATGGATTCCGGAAATCAAAATCTACGGAAACAGCCATTTTTTCTTTTCTTAAAGATGTTGCCTCTTCATTGGATCAATACGAAACAACTATTGGAATATTTTTAGATCTTGCAAAAGCTTTTGACGTAATTGATCATAACATTTTACTTTCAAAATTACCTTCATATGGAATCCGTGGTATTGCTCTAGACTGGCTATGTTCGTACCTTAAACTACGATCTCAGAGAGTAGAAATACCTTACTGGAATGATGGAACTTTATGTACACACCTTTCCGGTTCTTTGCCAATTGAATGTGGAGTCCCGCAAGGATCGATTTTAGGCCCTATTCTCTTCCTATTGTACGTAAATGACATGCCCTTAGCGATTCGAAACGGAAGAACAGTTCTCTTTGCGGATGATACAAATGTTCTTTGCAACAAAGAAACCGTAAATAGTACAATATCAGATGTTTCAAATTGGTTCCGTAATAACAAATTAATAGTAAATGAAAAGAAAACTCTTTCAATGCAGTTTTCCATTTCCAATAAAAAATTCTGTACTCCACTGAAAATGAACGGTGTGCCATTGACTGATGTTAAAGTAACAAAATTTTTAGGTCTGTCAGTACAGTCAAACCTCAAATGGAATGCCCACTTAAATGAATTGAACACGAAATTAAGTTCATTATGCTACGCGTTCAGAATTCTTTCAAATTCCGTCAGCCTTCATACAGCTCATTGTGTATATTTTGCCTATGTTCGTTCCCGCCTGAGATATGGCATAATATTCTGGGGAAACACATCTTACAGCTCCCAGACTTTCAGATTACAAAAAAGAATTGTACGAATAATAAGCAAATCCAACCCACGTGATTCTTGTAAGTCACTTTTTATTAATCTAGGAATTTTACCATTACCTTGTCTCCTGATTTACGAATCAGTAGTGTTTGTCAAAAATGACTTACTTAAGGGCGGGAATATATTTTCAGCAAACGCCGATGTCTATAAATATAACACACCACGTAGTAATCATATTCACCAGGTGGCAGTATCAACAGCTCACTACAAAAAATGCACATACTATTCATGTACATTACAACACTTTGCCAGAAGACATTAAACGATTAAATTCGATAGAAAAGTTTAAGTCCCA
This sequence comes from Acheta domesticus, assembly GCA_031308135.1. Taxonomy (NCBI): domain Eukaryota; kingdom Metazoa; phylum Arthropoda; class Insecta; order Orthoptera; family Gryllidae; genus Acheta; species Acheta domesticus. The sequence goes on along the minus strand of JAHLJT010002406.1, from coordinate 26,640,082 downwards.
AGTAAAATCTTTTCTGCTGCATAACTGTTTCTATACAATTCGAGACTATACCGAGCATAAAAAAGGAAAGTAGCATTAATTTTAACAATGATGGTTAATGTAATTATTTATCATTTGGACTGTATAATTCTAAAGAACCTGTAACAAGTATTGTACAACAGTTTCTGAGTTGATGGCCCCCATCTCGATCAGGTTTTTCGTCCAGTTTCCCTGATCCTTGAGCAAATGCTGAGATGGTCCCTTGTTTTGCTTCTGGACATAAATGTAACTTCATTATTTGTGCACGTCTTCTGAATATCAGTGGGAAATATAGTTATTCAAATGATCGTTTTCCATATTATCGCGGCAAAAAGTATTCTTCTTTCATGAAGAACATGAGGGTTCAGGGCAGGAGTTTATAGCTAATTTACCTTTGAAAATATATTTTATTACACAGGAGCAAATATTTTGTGAACAAAACTTGAAAAAAAACGCTCTTTTCTGTATTCAAAATTCGACTAGAATATGGTTTAGGATAGAGATCATAGAATTATGAAAACGTGCACAAAATTCACTTCTCGCCATAGCTCAATTTTTAGCTGTTTTTGACGTAAATAAATAAATAAAAATCAAATATTGCCATTTCCTCGAAAATGACAATATGAAGCTGATAGGGCTTGAAAGGACTGAAAACCTGACATAAATGCTACTTAGATGTATTATTTTGTTGTTGTCGTTTTTTAAGTAAAGAAAAGTAATGTTTTGAAATATTGGTCATGTCATCAGGATATACATTACGACATTTATTGTTCATTATCTTATTTGTGAGTTTAATTGCATCAAATAATGTATTATGCATTTCTCGAAAAATCGAACGTTTCGGTTGAAAATTAGTTTCAAAATGCGCATTTACAGAAACGCGCAAACGATATTTTCTTCCAAACCACTCCGAATTTTCCAATGAAAATGTGCGTATGGAATTAGATTCCTATAATATTCTTAAAGTTGTATTACAATTCTTCTATTAGAGTCCAAAAGATCGGGAAAACAGGAAAAAAATGCTTTTGCCGCACCTGAGAAACCGATGGAGTAAAACCGAAAAGAAAGCCGAGAATGAAGAATAGGGAAACTAGTACGAAAAAGTCTGTGCCATCACCAGATTATTTCTAGTATACTTACGCATTATGGAGTAATAAATACATGGTACATAGAGACAGTTATGTGATGCTTCGGAAAATCGATTTAGGGATTTTCCAAATTAATATATTTGGAACTATTTTTGAAAGAAATTGAAAATATTGGGGTTTCATTGAAAGTACTCCGCCCCCAAGTAAAATATGTTTTAGGGCTGCAATATAAGTGAGATTTCAGAGAAAATAAATTTTTGTGAAAATCCTGCTAAGGTTTAGCCGCTTCTGACTGATGTATTGAAAGGGGTGTTTTCTCATAAACCAATTTTTTGGTTTCAAGGACTGGGAAAATTGAATTCTGACTACACAACGTATAGAGGAAGTAATTTACCACGTAAAGGAACAAGATTTATCCACTTTTTCGCGTTCGCTTTATCCACGCGAACTTGAAGTGTGTTGCACGTGGTTACATGGAGGTGTGGTTTATTCTTCGGGTTTTTATAAAGTCGCGGGTCACGGCTCGTCTTCACGATGGAATATGTCACGGCATTTCGCGTCTTTCTCGGTCGTGCCACTAGATGTCGCATGATCGTGACCGTATCAAGCAAGATTTTTTTTTTTTCGAGAATACTTCTCGTAAAATTAGAGTGCGGGTAATATGCGAGTGCGGGTAATATTTGAGAATATACGGTAATAGTTTTTTTGTCAAAAAATTTTTTTTTTTTTTTTTGCTCTTCAACATTTCAACACGTACTCTGTACTGCTTAAGCAGTATGTGAGAAAGCAAAAAGTAATAACTGACGAGTCAACTAGTTTTTCAAAAACTAATGTGGAAATGAATCTTGTCATAATTATAAATATTGAGAACTAACTATACGTACCATATTTTTTTGTTAAATATATTTATGGATTATTTTCTTTAATCTTCCTTCCACTCCCAAATACTTTGATAAAATGAAGAATTGTGTTAATTACGTCGGGTTAGTTTAATTCTTGTGGGGAATACAAATATTTTCTAACTTTTTTTTCTACCAATAACGTTGTTTTGATAGTTTCAAAAATGTAAAGCAGTCATGACTCCACAATTCAGCACTTTTAAAGAAAGTTTTCAATTCTGTTATAGTAAATATATTTATTTTCCTGTAAATTTTAAATTGTATGTTTATTGCATATTTTTAAGATTTGTAGAGTATATTATAGAGTATATTTTAGCCATTTTTTACTGCACATAATTTTTTACTAAACATCCCAGCCCTACTCAAGACCAAGACAGGCCGTTGCCATTGTTTTTTTTTGCCACAAACTGAAGTATTTCTTTGAGGAGAAAAGCCTGAATTTAATTTTGCTCTGGGGCATTTAGGCAAAAGGTATTTTTATTTTCCCTAAATGTTCAACGTTTCTTTTCTTCCTTTTTGAAAAAATTATGAATTTTTTATTCTCGAAAATCCTGAGAGTTGAATCAAAGTCGAACATTGATATGAGGATAATATGGAGATATCACAATAACAAAAATATGTTAAAGATATTGTTATTTTATGTTACAGGTTGTGACAGATGACCCATGGTGATCATTGCTGCATTTCTTCCATGAAACATACACCAGATATACCACACATTTGTTTGTGATTCCATACAATGAAAGTGGTTACAAACAACTGAATATGTGATTTGTGCGGATGAAGGACAGCGTTTTTGCAATTTTGTGTACTTTACACAAGGGAGTAATTTTTAACTTTTACCATTTTGTGGTATGTCATATTATGATTGTAGTCTTCAAAAGGTATCCTGTGGTTGAAGTGCCTAGGTGGCTGTCAAATATATTTTGAGGAGCCAGGGTATGTTTCACATATCTTTTTGTCTTGCCATTATTTAGTGGTCATGATCTGGCTTGAAAGAGTGGATGCAATTATTCTGCAGAGTCAAAATTTCATCCTTGTGTACTGAAGTTCAATTGATTGTGGAAATTTTCTTTAATGCAAGCATTGTAGTTTTTATTATTTCTGGAATTACTGTGGTTTTAGTTAAATCACCTTACTGTGGTAAATTGAAAGTTTGTTAACTCCATTCTTCATATTTTGTCTCTGTTTGTGTTAGTGGGGGTTTTGTAATGTACCAAGCTATGTATTTATTTATTTATATATTTATTTATTTAAAATTGCCAAAAATTGATAATGATTCTCATAACTTGTGGCATCATTGCAGCTCTCTGATTCTTATAAAGAATAAGTTTATTGAGACTGTTTTATGAGAATTTTTGAAAATATTAGAAATGATTGAATGCATGAACGGAAAAATTGTGAACATCCTACTTGCATTTATTCACACGTAGTTGTATAATAGCATATTGTTTATTTTGAGATTCCATGAATGAACTGTTTTTATTTTAGCTTAATGGAAAATTAATTCTGATATTTTTGGTTACCTTATTAAGTGTGTGTGCTATTTTCATTTGGAAAGAAAAAAAAGAAAATCTATTGCTATTACTGTGTTACTAGTATTGTTTCAAAGAAAAGTAAATGATGGACCTGACATGAAATCATTAAGTGATACTTACAGTAGAAAATATTTGACAAAAGTACTAAAACTCCATGAACTAGCCAAAACTTTATTTTGCTCATTGACATGTTAGTCCACTAGCTAGTAATTCTATTATTTTTATTAAAAAAGTTAAGGAAATTTTGATTGAATAAAAATAAAATATATTTTGAATTAGGCATGGCAGTTCTTTCAAATATTGTACAAATTCATGAAAATAAGTTTCAAATAATTTACGTGAATTAATATTACATTGTTCCAGAGAAACTTCCATTTTACATGGGCTGTAGTGCTGCATTTCTGTAGTTTCAATGATAATATATGTTTATTTTTATGAAAAGACTTCTGCTCTGCTTATTATGTACTATACAGTATTAAACTCAGGTGGTGTAGTAATGTGCATTGTATTATATTATTTATCCTTTAAAAATGTTTACAAATGTTTGATGAACATGTATATTGCCAAGAGGTAAAGAGAAGAAACATCTGCCAAAGAAATCAGGGAATACAGTGTATTTGAATGAAAGAAATCTACAAATTGTAGCCTTTCATTTTTAGAAGTACGAAAGGTAGATTTAAGAAAGACCCTTTCTATGAACTGCGAACTTCATATTGTCTGGCTTATGCAGTGTAATTTATGATTTTTTAATTAAATTAATCATTGGAAATTCAGCTGGAGGCGTGAAGTGAAATAAAATTGATGGGTTAATATTATATTACAAATGTAATATCATTACATATTTTAGTTCTGTAAAACTTACTTATGCGTTAAGATTTGGGTTGTTCAAAGATTCAATATCCTGAGGATTTTCCTGTCATTTTGACTACAATGTTGTTGCAGCTTTCTGCTGAGTAGAATCAATTTTTCATAGACATTTACTGCTAAGTTGACAGTAACCTATTTGCAAAGTATTCTGTGAAGAACTAATCATTTTGTAGTTTTTTTACTGAACACAAATTGCGGAAATTTCATAATTTGTGATCATGTAGGTACCAAAGATTATTAAGAGGATATGTTTACTTATTTTATTTGATTCTTTAAATATTTTAATAGATGTTTAAACTAATGTGGTAGTAAATAGATTGTTGTCAAAAGTGAATTAACACTGAAAACATAAATTTGCTCAATTGATGGTTATCAATTTTAATTTTAATTAGTATAGTGATATTCAAAATGAAAATCTGTACTTGAACTGCAAGTTAGCTGATACCTCTTTTGTAAGAGTGAAAGGAAGTGTGAGAAAATTGAAAACAGAATGAGAGATGATGTGAGATTTTATTGGGATTTTACTTTGGGATTGGGTATTTACTTTGCTCTCCTCAATGCAATATTTCTATGTCAATATTTGACATAGAAATATTGCATTGAGGAAAGCAAAGTAAAGATCTAATTTAAGTGATTCGATATTCTGAGAGGGATACAAAATTTTTACAATCTTTATTGGAGAATTGTTTTAGTTTTGTAACATTTTTCACATCAATACTACATATACAGAAAATTAATTTTTAATTTTGCATTGCTCAAATCTTCCAGAAAAGATTGTATCACTCGTAATACTTACCAATGCAGAGAATATGCTATGTCATGTCATAATTATAACTTATATTCTGTACATTGATGTGAAAACTTCTTTTCACACTTCTTTGACCCCAGTGAATAAGATGATAAATAAACTTTTTGTAGAAAATTAGATAAGTGAGATAAATGTGATATTAAATGACTTTTGTTACTATAGAACATTAGTAAAAAATATATTTGTGAATGTTTCATTAGCTTAGGGGTGAAGGCTGAAGCCCCATGAGCCCCCATTTGAGTGGCCCAGTAGGTAACGTCTGGATAAATACTACTGTATTCCCCAAATCAGTCTCTTCATTTGGTTATAATCATATAAATTAAATTGCTTTTAGCTGCTGAGTAAAGAAGAGTGAATGTGAATTTACTAACGCTATGTAAATAACAAAATAAGTTGAGGTGTCTGATTGTTCACATTAGAACGATGATTTGATATCAGAGATTAACATCAAAAGAGTTGTTTATTTACATTACTTATTGTGTAAATAAACAACTCTTACTCTTAATTCAACAATTACAGGATTAGAAAGATATGCTGCTTTCCTCACAAAATTTAGTTTTCACAAGTTATCAGCTTATTCACCAGGATTGAAGATTTAAATTTCTCGGTGTTAAATCATAGTCAAAATGTTAAGTTATATACCAACATTGTTTTCATTTGTGTAATTTGTTTATAGTTTTAGATTTGTTTAGGGCTATATCATAAGCAGTGGTTGTGTTACCTATGTTTAATATTTGTGCCTTTGCTGCTAAACACATGAATAATTATTTAAGGAATGACAAGCACAAATGTGAATATGATTTTTGAGAAGTGTCATGTACCCAAGGCTCTATAGTTGTACAAAAATGATTTCCATCTGCAGTATTTTGTAAGTAAGAAATGGAGATGAAGTTTGTTTATTGAATTATACAAGCCTTACAATGTATTGTTGATCTTGTAATTGCCACCCCTTTTTTATATTATTTTATTAATGGTTAATAAAAATGTTTCATAGAACATAGAATTTATCAATCAACCCTTTTAATATCTACCAAGTTTTCATAAAAATAGACATATTTTCACAGCAATGATGACTAGACTGCAGAACTTCATGCAATTACATATTTTTACTGCGGATATTGAAAGGAAATGTATGTATGTTTATCTGTCTCCAAAAATAAAACTAAAGGAGCCCGTTTTTATTTTGCATAATAGTGTATTTCTGAGATATTCTTCTTTAATTGACTATTTTCATTTATGTGTAAGTGCATATATTTGAAGGTTTTTGCACAGAAGTGGGTTGAAGTCAATGTTTTTGTGTATTTCTCTTTCAAAAAAGTTAAGTAAGCTATGTCATTGCCACAATACTAATATTATATTTGCAATAGTCTTTTGATAAGATTGTTACTGAAACTATTTATTTTCTGTAACTTTATTCATGCACAAGAACATAGTAAACTGGGTTGAATAACAAGGCTTGTAACAAGGCTATTGGTTCTCTCGCTAATTTTATTTTGTTTATAATGATTAAAACTGTATTTTTATTATATGCGTTTTATACTTTAATTTAAAGTAAAGACTATAAATAAATGTTATCTGTTGCTAACTATATTTTTGTTTAAAGCATATTCTTAACTTTTTTAGTGCATGATGTAGAAATGATTTTTAGTGCACTAAAAGTTGCATCGTGCATTTAGCCTAATGATGATTCATTACTGAAGAATGAGATATGTCTTGTATACGAACGGATGAATACTATGATAAACAGATACGTTCTTGCGAATTGCGAATAGAGCGCTCTACTATCGCGCGATGCTAGCGCTACGGTGGCTCGACCCACGAAATTCAATTTACAAAGATACCCGCCAAGTACGAATTACTGAAGGAGCTGAGAATATATGCGAAGGCAAATACAGCTAAGAGCTGAAGAAATGTTGTTCTTACAATGAAATTTAACAAATTAATTTGTTCGTAAATAATTAAGAATCTTTAATAACGAGGTATTAGTACGCAAATTAATAAAAAAAATCAAATTCGAGCAAACAAAGCATTAACTTTTAAAAAATAGAAAACCAGCAAAAGCAAATTATCGTTGTTGGCAGTATTTATCTATTCCGGATTCAAATGTCAAGGACATGGATGATGAAGTGTCAAGGGAATGGACAAAGGAAAACAAAGTAAAGAAATATGTATACAATTTATTGTGAAATATTTAAAACCTCCACACATTACACATTTAAATATACATTCTTCAAAATATTAATTCTTTCTATGGGAACTGTGGATATCATAGTAGACATCCAGGAGGGACCACACTCCTGAGCAGCACAAACCATGCTAAAACCACTAAACCTTTGTCTAGTTTTTACACTATAGAGAATATATATAGAGACTATTACACTATAGTGAATCTCATATAAAGAAACCCTAGAACACTTAAGCTGCACATGTATTCATGTGCAGCAAACAAATTTTTCACCACACCTTACACATTTAATGATCCACACCATTACACTTCTGTACAAAGTGACCACAGATTAAGGTTTATTTTCTTAAATATTTTCAGTCGAGCATCATTACGCATTGGGTACCTAAGAGGCTGCACGTAACAAAATTTTCAATACTACTACGCATTGAATGGATGACATTATTACATCTGTTTTAAGTGACCACAAGGATAATTTTCTTATCACAAATGGTTTCAATGGAGTATCAAATAGAACCATATCTCAACACCCTCTGCTTTGAGTGACTACAAACTCAGGCGTATCTCATTGCAAATATTTTCAACTGCACATCAAAAGGACTTCTGTAATGCCCAATTTCATTAATACCTTCCTTTTTTATTGACCACAAGACTTCAGGCTTCTATCTCTTCACTTTCACTTGTTCATTGAGGGTTGACACCATCTGACTTGCAAAACTGGACATCTCTATGACTACTGTCAAGTTGTTTTGAATAAGATCCTCTCTGAAACAGAATATTATTAATTGAATCTCAAATAGTCAACAATCCCTGTTAAATTATGATTACATAGTCAGTTTGAAGAAGGTATGTACAATTATCTGGTCTCAAAACATGCATTTTTAAAAACTCAAAAATCTTAATTTATTTCCATGTAAGAGTTATTACATTGATGTCTACTACTGGATTTGGGTGAACTATGAATGAAAACTTCCTTCTGCACTCATTACATCAACCGTCAATGATTCCTTCAAATCCAGATTTTCCTACATGTTAAAATTTTTCTATCCGCTGTATTCTTAATTTTGTGTTTGTGATCAAGTGAAACTAAAATAAAGATTAATATTTTAAAAACTACTAACATGTGTAATTCATTTCAACAAAGAAAAGCAGTACAATAGTTCCACGAATGTTCGACTTATCAATCGTAAAGTTTTTAGCCAGTTCAGAAATTATGAATCCCAGTTGAGAAATTGTGTTCCTGGTTCAGAAATTATGAATTAAGTTGTAGTTGAAAGTAGTGAGTAGAGTTGAAATAATTGTCATAACAGTTAATACTAGCGATAGTATGATTATTGCATCATATTGTATTGTATTTTTTTATTATTTTGTTATTATTATTGTAATTATTGTTAATCAACTGCCACCGGGTCATACCCAATTGCAGTTCAAATAAATGTAATGTAATGTAATTTCAACTGGTGAGCTTGCATTGGCTTTAGATTTCATTGTGAGATTCATTACTCCTCTTTCTCCTGTTAGAAGTTAATTTTTAATGTTTCTAGCTCCAAATTGAGTTTGTATAATAATTATGGAAGTTTTAGTATAAACCTCTTACGTAAAAAGTAATGAAAATTTATAAACAATCACTCTCTCAGCCATTAACCTTAACAGTCTTTCTGACCTTTCTTGACCGTCTTTTTGATAGTCTTATCTGACCGTCTATCTGACCGTCTTTCTAACCGTCTTTTTGACCGTCATTCTGACCGACTTTTTCACCGTCTTTTTGACCATCTTTTTAATGTCTTCCTGCAGTCCTTCTGGCCGTCTTTTTAACCGATTTTCACCGTCCTTTTGACCACGTGTTTGACCGTTTTGATTGTCTTTTTGATCGTCGTTTTTAACGTCTTTCTGACGGTCTTTTTGATCGTCTTTTTACCTTCTTTTTGACCGTCTTTCAGAACGTCTTTCTGTCTTTCTGGCATCTTTCTAACCAGCTTTCTGACCGTCTTTTTGACTGTCTCTCCGACCGTCTTTTTCACCGCCTTTTGACCGTCTTTCTGACCGTCAATTTCACCGTTTTGACCGTCTTTCTCACCGTTTTGACCGTCATTTTACCTTCTTGTTACGGTCTTTTGATCGTGTTTTTAACCGTCTTTTGACAGTCATTTTGACCGCTTTTTGAGTGTATTTTTGAGCTTCTATTCGATCGTCTTATTGACAATTTTTTACCATCAATTTGACCGTCATTTTGACCGACTTTTGACCATCTTTCTGCCAGTCTTTTTGACCGATATTTTACAGTCTTTATGACAGTCGTTCTGACAGTCTTTCTGTCTTTTTTGCCGTCTTTCTGAACTCCTTTTTGACCGTCTTTTTGACTTTTTTCACCGTCTTTTTGACCGTGTTTCTAACAGTCTTTTTCGCCGTCTTTCTGACTGTCAATTTCACCGTTTTGACCGTTTTTCTGACAGTCATTTTGACCGCCTTTTGTCAGTCTGTTTGACCATCTTTTGGACCGTCTTTTCCATCGACTTTGTGACCGTCTCTTTGAACGTCTTTTTACCGTTTTTGACCGTGTTTTTGACTTTCGTTTTAACTGTCATTTGACTGTCATTTTGACCATTTAATTGACCGGTTTTGACTGCTTTTTGTTCGTCTTTTTGACCGTCTTTCTGGCCTTTTTTGACCTTATTTTGTCAGTCTTATCTGACCGCCTTTCGGACCGTCTTTTTCGCCGTCTTTTTGACCTGACCATCTTCTTGACCGCCATTTTGACCATCTTTTGACCGTCTATTTGACCGTATTTTCGACCGTCTTTTTACCCTCTTTTTAACGTCTTTTGACCGTGATTTTGACCTTCTTTTTAACCGTCATTTGACAGTCATGTTGACCGCTTTTTGAACGTCTTTTTGAGCTTCTTTTTGACCGTCTATTCGACTGTCTTATTGAAAGTTTTTACCGTCATTTTGATCGTCATGTTGACTGACTTTTGACCGTGTTTTGCCAGTCTTTTTGACCTATTTTGCAGTATTTATGACCGTCGTTCTGACCATCTTTCTGGCGTTTCGGCAGAATTCTGACCGATATACTGACCTTTTTCTGAACGTTTTATGATCGTCTTTCTTATCGTTTTTTGAACGTTCTTACACGCAACACTCACCGTGCTGGATACTCGGATTGACATGAAATTTTACCAGCTTGTTCAGCACCTTTCAAAACCCCAACATACAAATTTTTATGTGCTATGGAGCATTGCAAGTAGCGGTTTTGCGACAATTAGTATTGAGACCTTTCGTGACCTAACCGCCTGTGGAAGAGAGGAAATCGCTGATCGCCGCTGGACCTGCAACCGTTACTCATACGCCAGCCGCTGCTATCTGTCCGCAGGGTCTCAGCTGCCTCGGAGGGCAGGAGGGGTGGCAAAACGAGTGTTAAGATTGCACGTTCAGAAGGACGAATAGGAAAACAACACATACAGGACTGATTCGAGTGCAACTATTAAATGCATACTCACATTATTTATACATATGTATGATGGGATTCAAGTTAAACTTCGACAAGGCTTATTAAATAATAAATACGTTAATAAATAAATGTACAACAAATTACATGTTTAACAAAAAAATGTTGTGTGCTTACTAACACACTCCAAAGAACGTGTGTCATCAAACAGCGATGGCCTTTGGCATCGTTCTTGAAAGAACGCGCTTGGAAATCTGACAACATCTTGGTTGACAGACGCCGCGTAACGTTCCTGACGCTGCCGAAGCAACGGCTGCCCCGCTGCGGGAAGCGCGGAGGTCACGAAAGGTCCTGGTACAAAACACCTATAAAACGCCATTTCTAATACTCCATAGCACTTAAAAATTTGTATGGAGGGGTTTTGAAAGGTGCTGAACAAGCTGGTAAAATTTCATGACAATCCGAGTATCCAGCATGGTGAGTGTTGCATGTTAGACAGCTTTTTGACTTTTCTGACCTCCTTTTTGAACGTTTTGACCGTCTTTTGACTGACTTTCTGACAGTCGTTTTTGACGGTCTTTTTGACTTCGTTTAGGCCGCCTTTTTGACGGTTTTCCTGACCGCCTCATTAACCGCCTTTTTGACAGTCTTTCTGACCGACCGTCTTTTTAATGTCTATATGGCTGCCTTTCTGGCCGTCTTTTTTACCGTTTTAAAATTCGTTTGGCCCATGTTCGACCGTCTTTTTTACTATCTTTCTGACTTACCGTCTTTCTGAACGTCATTTTCACCGTCTCTCTGACCGTGCTTCCTACCGTGTTTTTGACGGTCTATTTGACCGTGTTTTTGACCTTTTTTACTGTCATTTCGTACGTCTTATTGACCGCTTTCTGTCCGTCTTTTCGACCGTCTTTCTTACCGTTTTTAACCGTCTTTTTGATAGTCGTATCTGACTGTCTTTCTTGACATCCTTTGACTGTCATTTTGACCTTTGACCGGCTTTTTCACCGTCTTTTTGAATATATTTTTGACTGTGTTTTATACTGTCTTAATAACCGTCTTTTTAACGTCTTCTTGGACGTTCTTCTAGCCGTCTTTTTAACCGATTTTCACCGCTCTTTTGACCACCTTTTCGACCGTTTTTTCAGTCTTTTTTACGGTCGTTTTCACCGTTTTGAATGTCTTTTTGACTGTCTTTCTGACCGTCTTTCTGAACGTTTTTTTCTGACCGTCATCCGGGCCTTTTTTGGCCGCTCTTAGACCGCTTTTTGACCGTTATTTCAACCTCTTTTTGACCGTCTGTTTGACCGCTTCCTTCCGCTCTTTATCCGTCTTTTGACCGCTTTTCAACCGTTTTTCTGGCTGTCTTTTTGACTGCTTTCTGACCGTCTTTTCCCCCGTCATTTTAGCTGACTTTCTGGCCGTCTTTTTGACAGTGTTTTTTGATAGTCTTTCTGACCGTCTTTTTTCAACGTCTTTTTGACTGTCTTTCTGACCGATATACTGACCTTTTTCTGAACGTTTTATGATCGTCTTTCTGACCGTTTTTTGAACGCTCTTAGACAGCTTTTTGACTTTTTTGACCGTCTTTTTGAGCATCATTTCGACTGCTTTTTGACCGCTCTGTGTCCGTCTTTTTAACGTATTTTCCGCCGTCTTTCTGGCAGTCCTTTTGACTTTCTGACAGTCTTTTTTACCGTCTTTTTGACCGTTTTTCTGACTATCTTTCTGAGTCTTTCTGACCATCTTTCTGAGTCTTTTTGCCCGTCATTTTAGCCGACTTTCAGACCATCTCTTTGACAGTCTTTCTGACCGTTTTTCACCGTCTTTTGGACTTTCTTTTTTATGAACGTATTTTTACCGTCTTTTTTAACGTTTTTCTGACCGTCATTCTGGCCGTTTTTGACCGCCCACAGACCGCTTTTGACCGCCTTTTAATCGTCAGTTTAACCGTCTTTTTGACCGTCATTTCAACCGCTCTTTGTCCGTCATTTTGATCGTTTTGAACATATTTTCAACCGTCTCTCTTGCCGTCTTTTTGACAGCTTTCTGAACGTCCTTTTTACCGTCTTTGTGACCGTTTTTGAGTCTTTCTGACCGTCCTTTTTACCGTCATTTTAGCTGTCTTTCTGGCCGCCTTTTTGACAATCTTTTTGATCGTCTTTTTCACCCTCTTTTTTGAACGTCTTTTTGACTGTCTTTCTGACCGTTATTCTGACTGTTTTTTACCGCTCTTAGACCATTATTTGATCATCTTTTTGACCGTCATTTTGACCGCCTTTTAACCACCGTATGACCGTCATTTCGACCGTTTTTGAACGCTTTTTGACCGGTCTTTGTTCGTTTTCGACCGTTTTTAACGTCTTTTCAACCGTCTTCCTGGCCTTTCTGACCAGACCTTCCTGGCCTGGTGTTCCTGGTCTTTTTGAAAGCTTTCTGACCATCTTTCTGTGTCTTTCTGACCGTCTTTTTCCCTGCCATTTTAGCCGTCGTCTGAGTCTTTTTGACTGTCATTTTTACCGTCTCCTTGACTATATTTTTTACCGTCATTTTGACCGTGTTTTTTATGAAAGTCTTTGTTCGAACAAGTTATCTTATATTTATTTTATATTTCATACTGAAGCACATCGCGTGGTTTCGCAACCTCGCTTTAATACAACTTCTTTGTTGCCCAGCTCTGTCCGCGGCCAATTCTTGCGAAAACTACCGCCTCCGACGTTCGCCGTACATAGCCGTTGCCACATGTGGCAACGTGCGCCGTTACAGTTGATTTGCAACACAACAGCTCAGGTCCTTCCTGTTAATTTCATATTGATGGAGTAATTTCCATAATTTAAAATCATGCCTAATTTACACCTTGTTTATAAATTCCTTTCTTTCTTAAATTTAAGCACACAATCCGACCAATTTGTTTTGCTGCCTCCCATTGGCTACCGCACAAACTTCGGCGGCAAAATGCTCCCAGCGAGCGTCGCCGCCGCCAGTCACTACTCGGTCGCGCTAAAATTCTCGTGCCGTGCAGTCGCGTTACAGATCTTGTGCCGGTCAGTCGTGCTAAAGATTTCGTGCAGTGCAGACGTGATGGAAATTTCTCTGTGTGCAATCGTGCCGAGATTTTGTTAGTGCACTCTGCATCGCTCAGTCGTGCGTTCTGTAAGCCATCATGGCAATTACTTGTTTCATTGTCGAACTGCAAGCCACGCTTATGTTCGCAATATTAATGAACTTTATTTGAGCCATTACCGGCAACCACCACGTAACTTGTTCCGTGTATTTTACACCCGTGTTTTTTATAAGCCGAGTTCATGCCATCATGGCATCTAACTTTACCATTGCCAAAGGACGCTTGCGCTCCGCAAGGGCCAAGCCTTCCCATCATGGTTTATAATTAACTTTGTTACTAAGTTACACACTGTGTACGACTTCATATATTGCGACATTGACTTGCTGTGTTAGTGCAACATTTGTGCTCCGTGCCATGCTACGCATGTGTCGCCAGTACTGTTGTACTCTGTTTGGCTCGCCAACATTCAACTCATGACTCCCAGTTTTTATTGTACTGTGCTGTATTAACTGTGTTGTGCTGTTCAGTGCACATCATTATTGCACGCTTGCTATGTATTAAGCGTGCTGCCTCTCAACGGCCGCTGCCTCTGGTGGATCGTTGCAAGTTGTCACCTGCACAGACCCGCCGGCACCTCTTGTGTGACGTCATCCTGCTGCGTCATTCAGCCTTCGTTCACCACTGGGCGAGATCATTGGTTTCATGTACTTTCTTTCAGATCAACTGCCCTCAACATTCAAGTGTGCATTCAAATAGCATACTATTGTATTCCACTAATTTATGTAATCACTAATTTTTATAATTATATATTGTTAAATTATGTGTTGTGTTTAATTAAGCAATGGTGACATATCACATCTCCGGTATCTTCTCCTACCGAGTTGCCTTTTACTAAATCGGAGAAGTGGTCCTTCTGAGTTATCCCAGGTTGTGAGAGGGGGCAAAATTCATAAAAGTCCACTCGGTCACGCCTCCCACTTACAGTCTTTCTGACTGACTTTCTGACCGTTATTTTGACCGTCTTTCTAAGCGTTCTTCTGGCCGTTTTTGACCGCTCTTAGACAGTTTTTTGACAGTCATTTTTACCGTCTTTTGATTGCCTGTTTGACCGTCTTTTGACTGTGTTTTCAACTGTATGACCGTTTTTTCTGACCGTCTTTCTGACCTGACTGACCGTTTTTCTGACCGTCTTTTTGAACGTCATTTCGACCGCTTTTTGACCTTGTTTGTTCGTCTTTTTGACTGTTTTTAACTTCTTTTCAACCGTCTTTCTGGCCGTGTTATTGACAGCTTTCTATCGTCTTTTAAACCGTTTTTGAACCATTTTTCTGAGTCTTTCTGACCGTCTTTTTGACAGTCTTTTTTATCATCTTTCTTACCGTTATTTTGAATGTCTTGTTAACCGCCTTTCTGACCTTTATTATGACCGTCTTTCTAAACGTTATTCTGAACGTTATTCTCGTCGTTTTTTACCGCCCTTAGATCGCTTTTTGACCGTCATTTTGAGCGCCGTTTGACCGTCCGTTTGGCCGTCTTTTCGACCGTTTTTGACCGCTTTTTAATGTACGTTCAACCGTCTGTCTGGCCGTCTTTTTGACACCTTCCTTATCGTCTTTTTGACCGGCATTTTGGCCGTTTTCCGAGTCTTTCTGACCGTTCTTTTGCCTGCATTTAAGCCGACATTCCGACCGTCTTTTTGTCCGTTTTTCTGACCGTTTGTGAACGCTATGATAATTTTTCTGACCATCCCTTCGACCGTCATTTTGTCCGTAATATTGACCGCTTTTTGTCCGAAAATTTGACCGTCATTTTCACCGTCTTTTTGACCACCTTTATAGCCGTCTTTTTGACTGTCATTTTGACCGACTTTCTGACAATTTTTTTCACCGTTCCGACAGTTTTCACCTTTCCGACAGTTTTTTTTGACCTTCGGTTTTTCCGTCTTTCTGGCCGTCTATATGACATTTTTGACCGTCGTTTAGACAGTATGTTTGACCGTCTAGTTGATAATTTTTCGGATCGCCTTTTTCACAGTATTTTTGACAATCTTTCTTTCTTTTCACCGTCTTTTTAACTCGCCTTTTTGATCGTCTTTTTTACAGTCATAATTTCCATCTATTGCACAAATTTTCGACTTTCTTCACCGTCTTTTGACAGCATTTTTGACCGATTTTCCGACTGTCTTTCAGACCGTCTTTTTAACCGTCTTTTTGCCTGTCATTTTGACCACCCTTTGACCGTTTCCTTAACCGTCTTTTAGACCGTCATTCGGACAGTTTTGTGTCCGTCATTTTGACCGTGTTTTTACCGTCATTTTGACTGGACCGCCTTTTGGCCGTCTCTTTAACCGTCATTTTGACTATTTTTTGACAGCCTTTTTCCGCCTTTTTGGCCGCGTTTTAATGTACATTCAACCGTCTTTTTGGCCGTCTTTTTGACAGCTTTATGTCTTTTTGACCGGCTTTTGATTGGCATTTTGACAGTCGTTTGACCGGCTTTCTGAGTTTTTC
The DNA here is from genome assembly GCA_031308135.1 of Acheta domesticus. Classification (NCBI taxonomy): domain Eukaryota; kingdom Metazoa; phylum Arthropoda; class Insecta; order Orthoptera; family Gryllidae; genus Acheta; species Acheta domesticus. Next base: position 26,623,661 of record JAHLJT010002406.1, on the reverse strand, counting down.
GGACCGGTCTTTCTCCTGCATTTAAGCCGCTTTTCTGACCATCTTTTTGACGGGCAAAAAACGATCAAAAAGACCGTAAAACCACTGTCAAGAAGACGGTCATTAATGGTCAAAAAGAGGTCAAAGAACTGTGAAAATCGCGTAAAAAGACGGCCAAAAGGACGGACAGGAAGACATTAATAAGACGGTTTGACCGTCTTTTTGACGGTCTGAAAGACAGTCACAAAATCGGTCAAAAATGCGGTCAAAAGACGGTGAAAAAAAGTCGAAAATTTGTGCAATAGACGGTAATTATGACTGTAAAAAAGACGATCAAAAAGGCAAGTTAAAAAGATGGTGAAAAGAAAGAAAGATTGTCAAAAATACTGTGAAAAAGGCGGTCCGAAAAATTATCAACTAGACGGTCAAACATACTGTCTAAACGACGGTCAAAAATGTCAAATAGACGGTCAGAAAGACGGAAAAAAGACGGTCAAAAAGTCCATGAGAAAGACGGTCAGAAAGACAGTCAAAATGACAATTAAAGAAAGGGCTATAAAAATGATCAGATAAGACTATTAAAAAGACGGTCATAAAAGCCAGAAAGATGGTCCAAACAACAGACAAAAAGCGGTCTTTTTAATATCTTCCTGTCCGTCCCTTTTGCCGTTTTACCCGATTTTCACAGTTCTTTGACCTTCTTTTGACCATTTTGACCGTCTTTTTGACAGCCCGTTTTTACCGTCTTTTTGGCCGTTTTTTTGCCCGTCTCACTGACCGTCTTTTGACCTTTTTCACCGTCATTTTTATGATCGTCTTTTTGACCGTTATTCTGACAATTTTTGGAACGTTTTTCTGACCGCTATTCTGGCCATTTTTAGACTGCCCTTAGCTTTTTGACAGTAATTTTGCCCGTCATTTTGACCGCCCTTTGACCGTTTCCTTAACCGTCTTTTTAGACCGTCATTCCGACTGTTTTGTGTCCGTCATTTTGACAGTGTTTTTACCGTCATTTTGACCGGACCGCGTTTGGCCGTCTCTTTAACAGTCATTTTGATTATTTTTGACCGCTTTTTTTCCGTCTTTTTGGCCGCGTTTTAATGTACATTCAACCGTCTTTTTGGCCGTCTTTTTGACAGCTTTCTGTTTTTTTGACCGGCTTTTGATTGGCATTTTGACCGTCGTTTGACCGTCTTTCTGAGTTTTTCTGACCGGTCTTTCTCCTGCATTTAAGCCGTCTTTCTGACCATCTTTTTGACGGGCAAAAACGGCCAAAAATACCGTAAAACCACTGTCAAGAAGACGGTCATTAATGGTCAAAAAGAGGTCAAAGAACTGTGAAAATCGCGTAAAAAGACGGCCAAAAGGACGGACAGGAAGACATTAATAAGATGGTTAAAAAGACGGTCAGAAAGACTGTCAGAAAACGTCTAAAATGCGGTCAGAAAGACGGTCAAAAAAGTCGAAAATTTGTGAAAGAGACGGCAAAAACGGCTGTCAAAAAGACAATAAAAAAGGCGCGTTTAAAAGACGGTGAAAAGACAGTCAGAATGACGGTCAAAAATACTGTGAAAAAGACGTTCAGAGAAGTGGTCAGAAAGACGATGAACTAGACGGTCAAAAAGACTGTCAAAATAAGGCCAAAACGGCAAATAGACGGTCAGGAAAACGGTCAAAATGACAGTCAAAAAGACGGCTCGAAAGACGGTCAGACAGATAAGACTATCAAAAAGACGGTCAAAAAGGTCAGAAAACGGTCGAAATGACGGTGAAAAAAACCGTCAAATTGACGGTCAAAAGAATAGTCAGAAAACGGACAAAAAGATCAAAACGTTCAAAAACACGGTTAGAAAAACGGTCAAAATGACTGTCGAAAAGTCGGTCAAAGAGACGGTCAAAATTACAGTAAAAAAGACGGTCAGAATGACGGACAAAATGCGGTCAAAAAGGCGGTCGAAATGACGGTCAAAAGGACGGTCAGAAAAACGATCAAAACGTTAAAAACCACGATCAGAAAGACGGTAAAAAGACTCACAAGACGGTCAAAGAGAAGGCTTAAATGGAGACAAAAGAACGGTCAGAAAGACTCAGAAAAACGGTCAAATGGACTGTCGAAAAGGCGGTCTAAAGCCAGTCAAAAAGACGGTCAGAAAACGGTCGAAAAGACGGTCAAAGAAACAGTCAAATGGCGGTCAAAATGACGGGCAAAATGACTGTCAAAAAGCTAAGGGCAGTCTAAAAATGGCGAGAATGACGGTCAGAAAAACGTTCCGAAAAATTGGCAGAATAACGGTCAAAAAGACAGTCAAGAAGACGTTTATAAAAATACAGTCAAAGGACGGTGAAAAAGACGGTCAGAGAGACGGTCTAAAAGACGGTAAAAACGGCGGTCAAAAAGACTGTCAAAATGGGCAAAAGGAGATCAAAGAACTGTGGAAATCGGGTAAAAAGATGGCCAAAAAGACATTAGAAAGACGGTTAAAAAGACGGTCTGAAATACTGTCAAAAATTGTCAAAATGCGTGCAGATAGACGGTGAAAAGACAGTCGATAATTTGTGCAAAGGACGGTCAAAATGACTGTCAAAAACGATCAAAATCGCGCGTTAAGAAGACGGTGAAAAGACAGTCAGAAAGACTTTCATAAATACTGTGAAAAAGTGGGTCAAAGAGGCGGTGAGAAAGACGATGAACTAGACGGTCAAAAAGACTGTCAAAAGGACAGTCAAAAAAGTCAAATAGACGGTCAGAAATGCAGTCAAAATGACAGTCAAAAACGGCTAGAAAGACGCTCAAAAAACGGTCAGATAAGAATATCAAAAAGGTCAGAAAGACGGTCGAAATGACGGGAAAATGCGGTCAAAAAGACGGTCGAAAGAACGGTGAAAAAGACGGTCAAAAGAATGGTCAGAAAACGGTCGAAAAAGTTCAAAACGTTCAAAAATAGGTCAGAAGAACGGTCTAATAGACTGTCAAAAAAGCTGTCAGAAAGACAGCTTAAATGCATACAAAAGAACGGTTAGAAAGACACAGAAAAACTGTCAAAAGGACGGTCAAAAGCCGGTCAAGAAACTGTCAAAAAGACGCCAAAAGACAGTTGAATGTTTATTAAAAAGCGGTAAAAATGACGGACAAAAAGCGGTCAAAAACGGTCGAAATGACGGTTAAAGAGACGGTCAAAAGTCGGTCACAATGACGGTAAAAAACACGGTCAAAATGACGGACTAAAAGCGGTCAAAAAGACGGTCAGAATGTCAGTCAAAAAGACGTTCGAAAAGTAGGTCAAACACACGGTGAGAAAGGCGGTAAAAAACCGTCAGAAAGCACTGAAAAAGACGGGCAGACAGATGATTGAAAATACGTTAAAAACTGTCAAAATTACGGACAATATGAGGTCAAAAAGCGGTCGAAAAAACGTTTGAAAAGGCGGTAAAACACACGGTCAAAAGGCGGTCAAAATGACGCTCAAAAGGACGATCAATAAGACGGTCAAAATGCAGTCAAAAAGCGGTGAAACGGCAAGGATGACGGTCAAAATTAGTTCAAAAAGGAAGAGTCAAAAAGACGTTCACAAAAAGACGGTCAAAACGGCGGTCAGAAAGACGGTCAGAAACAAGGTTAAAATGACGGGCAAAAAGACTGCCAGATAGACTCATAAAGATAGTCAAAACGACGGTCAAAAAGACTGTTAAAAGACGGTAAAAAGACATTGAAAAGCGGTCTAAAAGCAGTCAAAAACGGCCGGAACGACGGTCAAAAAACGGCCGGAATGACGGTCAGAAAAACGTTCAGAAAGACAGTTAAAATAACGTCCATAAAAAAAGACTGTCAAAAGACGGTGAAAAAGACGGTTAGAAATACGGTCAAAAAGACGGACAAAAAGAGTAAAAAAGACGGTCAGTAAGACGGCTACAATGACGAGCAAAACGACATTCAGAATCACTCAGAAAGATGGTCAGAAGAACGGTCAAAAAGATGGTCAGAAAGCTGTCAAAATCGGCCAGAAAGACGGTAGAAAAGTCGTTACTAACGGTCAAAAAGACGGACAATATGGTCAAACACCGGTCGAAATGACGGTCAAAAAGTCGGTCGAAAAGACGGTTTAACAGACGGTCAAAATGAAGGTCAAAATGCTGTCTAATAGCGGTCAAAAATGGCCAGAATGACGGTCAGAAAAACGTTGAGAAAGACAGTCAGGAAAACGGTCAGAAAGACAGTAACAAGGCGTTCATAAAAACTACGGTCAAAATTTCGGTGAAAATGACGGTTAGAAATGCGGTCTGATCAGACAATCAAAAATCAATCAAGTCTGATGAGACTGTCAAAAGGGTCAGAATTGCGGTCAAAATGAGGGACAAGAAGCAGTAAAAAGACGGTCAAAATGACGATCAAAACGACGGTCAAAATGACGTAGAAAAGTAGTAAAAAGACGGTCAAAATGACGGACAAAAAGTGGCCAAGGAGACGGTCGAAATGCCGGTCAAAATGGTAAAAAAGACAGTCAAAAAGACGGACAAAAAGACTGTCAAAAAGACGGTCAGAAAGACGGCTAAAATGGCGGGGAAAAGACTGTCAGAAAGACTCAGAAAACAGTAAAAAATACGGTCAAAGAGACGGACAAAAAGCGGTCAAAAACGGTCGTAATGACGAAAAAAAGCGGTCAAAAAGACGATAGAAATGGTCAAAAAGACAGCCAGAAAGACGGTTAAGAATCGTCCCAAAACAAAGACGGTCAAAATGCCTGTCAAAAAATGGTAAAAATGCAGCCAATAAGACAGACAAAAAGACGGTCTAAAAGACGGTGCAAAGGATGGTAAGAAAACAGTCAGAAAAACGATCAAAACGTTCAAAAACGCGGTCAGAAAGACGGCTAAAATGGCGGGCATAAAGACGGTCAGAAAGACTCAGAAAACCGTCAAAAAGACGGTCAAGGAGCAGTCAAAAGACGGCCAGACAGACGGTTGAGAGTATATTAAGGCGGTCAAAAAGGTGGACAAAAAGCGAAATGACGGTCGCAAAGAGGTCAAACAGGCGGTCAAAATGACGGTAAAAAGATGGACAAAAAGCGGTCTAAAGACGGTCAAAAAACGGCCAGAATAATCGTCAGAATTATATTAAGAAAGAGTCAAAAAGGCGTTCATAAAAAAGACGGTTAAAAAGGTCAGAAAGACGGTGAAAAAGACTGTCAAAATGACGGTTAGAAAGATGGCTAAATGACGGGCAAAAACCAGTCAGAAAGACACAGATCAGAAAAACGGTAAAAATGGGGTTTAGAAAGGTGTCAAAAAGACGGCCAGAAAGATGGTTGAAAAGACGTTAAAAACTGTCAAAAAGACGGACAAAGAGCGGTCAAAAGCGGTCGAAATAAGTCGAAAAGACGGTCGAAATGACGGTCAAAAGACGGTCAAAAACACGGTCAAAAAGACGGCCAAAAAGCTATATAAGAGCGGTCAAAAAGCTGTATAAAAGCGGTCAAAAACGGCCAGATGACGGTCAGAAGAATGGTCATAATGATAGAATAACGGTCAGAAAGAGTCAAAAGACGTTCATAAAAAAGACGGTGAAAAAGACTGTCAGAAAGACGGCTAAAATGACGGGAAAATGATGGTCAAAAAGATTCTCAGAAAAAGGTCAAAAGGACGCTAAAAAGGCAGTCAGAAAGCTGTCAAAAAGATGGCTTTTGGTCGTCTTTTTGACTGTCATTTCGACCGTCTTTTGACAGCTTTTGTCTATCATTTTGACCGTCATTTAACCGTCATTTCGCCGTCTTTTTGTCTGTCGTTTTGACCGTCTTTCTGACCTTTAAGACCGTCTTTTTGATACTCTTATCTGACCATCTTTATAGCCGTCTCTTTAATTGTCATTTTGACTGTCTTTCTGACCGTCTTTTTCACGGACTTTTTGACCGTCTTTCTGACCGTCTATTTGCCTTTTTTTACCGTCCTTTAGACAGTCTTTTTGACTGTCTAGTTGATCGTCTTTCTGTCCGCCTCTTTGACCCAAGAACATAAACCTTTATTCACCGGGCATTAAATTTCAGCTGACAAATTCTCACCTTAGTTTACTTAATACGTTATTGTATCAAAAGAACAACACACGAAAGAAAAACTTGTATTAAACGGTCATCATATTTAACGTAACTAATACTAAGGGTATTTTGCTTCCCATGTTTTCCTTTATCAAAAAATTAAAACACAAAGCACAACCTTTATTCAGCGGCCCTTATAATAAACCTAAGGAACTGTCAGCTTAGTTATCTTAATAAGTTATTTTATTAAGAGAACAAAAGACAAAAACATAAACCTCTATTAAACGGTCAAGGAATTTTCATAAATAGTCCTAAATATTTTGCTGGTTGGGAAGAACATAGCCATTTAATTGCTTTACCATGAACAATTGTAGGATAGATTAGTTTTGTGTTTCTTAGGGTGAACATTTTAGCCTGACATTTAGAGTGATTAATAAGCATGTTCCATTTATTGAACGAATCAGAAAGAATATTTGTCATCCTGTACCCTTATCTCTACCACGGCTATACTCTAGTAAGTATGGCCGTGTCTCTACCTACAGGGAAATCTATATGTGAGATATAGACTGCCGTGTCTGAAATCTGAATATCTGTATAATCTGTATATGTATAATCTGTATATCTGAATTTATTAGTGAAGATATATCATAAATGAAAATATTAAACAGAGTTGGTGATAATGGTGATCTCTGAGGAATTCCAGTTGTTATAGAGAAATGTATTCATATTTCAAAGTTAAGTTGAACTTTAAAACTTCTGGAAGTAAGAAAACTTTGAATATTTTTTGCAAATAAATAGGGAAACCATATTGCCTCATTTTAAATAACAAGATATTCTATTAAAGGCTTTTTCGATGTCCAAAAGTAAGGGCAAAGCATGTTGAGCATTATGAAATTTAGTGACAATATAATTGGTTAATCTGAACAGTTGATGAATAATCGAATGATTTTGACGGAAATCAAATTGTGTGTTAGAAAGAATATTGTTGTTATTGATAAACTTGTTGATTTAGGCTAATAAAGCTTTTTCAAAAATTTTTGAGATAGTGGGTAGATGACTAGTAGGTTTGTAATTTATTGGAGGTATTGGATCTTTACTAGTTTTGTGTATGGTTTTGTACTAAGTACTTTGTGTACTAGGTTGTGTATAGTTTTGTGTATGTGTATTAATGCAATTTTCCATTGGTTTGGAAAATAATCTTAAACATGAATTATACATGGCAAAAGAGTTAATTTCTGAAGAAGGGATAATTTCAATAATATATGGGACTTCAGAGTGCTTTGGTCCCTAGAATTTTCATTATGGCGGCCATTCAGCTCTGCCAACTTCGAAAATGTACATGAAGCTCAGTGGCGTAGGCTCAATGTATGCGAGTGATGTGTTACATCCCCTAGTTTTCCATCATTTAAAAATATTTTCAGTAAAGGATTTTATTTTCTTCTGTTAAGTATCTCCCTCTGTTTCTCTAATCCCTCCCGTCATTTACGTGTGCGGTCCAATAGGCGTTAGTCCCCTCGCTGGATGTGATGGGCCGAGAAACATCCCTTGAACGATCTCACTTCGTTGGCGAGGTTATTGAACTCAAGGCCATGCACTGTGTGCAAGCTGCGTGGTTTCGACTGCCGGAGATGTGACATAGCTTTTCACATCAAAGGCTTCTCATTGGCGTTCGTGTATCCCCTCCCAATAACCTTCCATACCCCTCCTCTGCCTCCTCTCTCTCATAATTCGGCAGCACGCCTGGGAATCCCTAGAAGTCACGTGTCGACTATTGCTGACCCGGAAGCGGGGAGCGGGGGGCACACGGCACGATTGTCTTTCTTCACAAGTCAAGCAAGTCTGCCAACTATGCTTAATCACAATTCAACCTGATTCAGTACAACTGGGTAACTCGGTGTGTGTTAGCAGGCCTGACAAAACAAGATCATTCCCATCATGTAAGGAAATATGTGTGACAGAGACAATCTGTGAACTCGAAACGGTGCGCGCGATGTTATTTCGGTCGTCATGTGTGTCCTGCGTTTTAGCGTAAATGCTGTTTACTACTGAATGTGCGTTAAATAGACTACTTTGCCTAGTTGGTGATATGTGAAAGAGAATCGTGAATTCGAAATTGTAACGCGAAAAAATAAAACTTGCGTGTATGTGTGCGTGTGCGACATGGCGAGCTCATCCAATTCATTGTGGTAATGGGTGAGTTATTTGTGTCAGGGAACGTTTCATAGTTTCATAGACGGGATTCGTTTCATAGATGGGATTTCTCCTATTCCGAAAAACTTCAGGTAGATAGTGATGGACAACCCAGACAACGTGAATAGATCTCGAGTTCAAAAATTAGGTATGTACTTTTTTGTGGTTATTTTTTTAGTTTTATTCTTTTGTTTATGTAAGTTAGTGCATGTAATAAGAAAATGATGATTTTCAAGGAAGATTCAGAATATGTCTAATTTGCAACATACATTTCTAAAATACTTCAGAGTAAAGTAGAATGACGCAGACTTTTAATATTTGGAATTATGCGTTTCAATCTGTAATATCATGATCGCATCCCCACACCTACTAGCCAGGAGAAGCCACTGACTGAAGCTACGCTTTGGCGCCACATTCAAATACACGCAATTTGTCGACATCAAACTTCTCTCATTATAACGTTCAGTTTAATCCACCAAACGTTTTTGATACCTGAAAATATTAATCATTTTTACCAATTATTTTGATAATTTTTTCCTAAAATTTATTATGATGAAATATATAAAGTTAAATGCATTACTCATGGCACAATGCAAATATAATTAGAACACAGGAGGCATAAAATACATTCTTATACAGATAATTAATTATTGGTAAGGATGCTGAATGACTTAAATGTAAAAAAAGGAAAAACAGTGAATTTCTTAAATTTTATTTGTCTTCATGAAATAACATAGCATTTTGGTGTGGAATTTTATCACATTATTTGTTTTTGAATTTTTAAACCAAGCAATTGAAACAATGCCAGCCCAGCAATGTTACGCACAAAAATCGTGGTGAATTATGAATATTAAATAATACAGCAAGATACAATGTATTGCTGTATCAGGAAATTTGAAAGCGAAGTATGAAAGAGAAAAGGTGAAAAAGTCGGATTCCGAACTTATGTGAAGTGGCATATTTATTTGTGGTAAGATCTTTATGATATATAATAAATTATTCATATCTGCCTTCAGGGCAAGATCTGTAGTTTATGAAATTTCTGGAAGCTGAATGGCATACTGTTTTGGGGCTTCCTCACATCACAGCATGTTCAATCCAATTGAACATGTGTAGTCACAGACAAAGGGACTTTGATAAGAATGTTGTTTTAATCGTGGATGAATATAGAGTGAAGTATGGGATGAATTGTGAAAACAATGAATTTGTAATACAGCTAAGCAGGGACAGTGAGACAGACAGTGCAGATGAGGATTTCTATGAGGATTCCTTGGAAGATGACATATTTCCATATGCATCTCCTGAACCAATTACAGGTCCATCGATGATGTAAAGCATCAATGGCCTGTGAAGAAGATATAAAGAATGAATACAAATATTCAAGTATATATTGCTTGGTGCAATGTTGAAGCCACACGTGAACAATACTAACATTACTAATTTATGTAATAAGTTGTGCAATTTTGTGGCCACTTCACAAAAAAGTCAGTACTGAACGATTATGAGGCAGGAAAACCTACATTGACACCAAAGAGAAAAAAAAGACGTCCTCTAAGAGATCAGATAGATGATTTTGGAAAAGAGGCAATTGCAAGATTCATCTACCGAAAAGCTCATGAAGGTAATGTTCAACGTACAAGTGTACAATACATTTGTACTTTGTAGGGTGTAATTAGGGTGTAATAGGGTGTACACAGGTGATGTAATAGGGCGATTACAGGTGTAATTAGCATGTAGGATATTATAATAAGAAACTTTTTTTACAGAGAAAGTTCTGTCTGCAAAAGAAATTTTGGAGCATGTAAATGAAAATTATGACACATATGTTTTTCAAGGTTCACACACTTCTCTTTATAGAATTTTGAAGGAAATGGATTTTGTTTGGAAAAGGGAAATAAGTATGCTGTTTGTAGGGAAAAAGATGATGTAATTATCAAGAGGCATTAGTTTTTGTCAGCCTCCAAAGAAATCAATGACAGTGAAAACAAAAAACCAGTGGTTTTCTGAAATTGTGGATATACATTAATGATGAAGCATTCATTTGAAATTAACAAAACATCGCTTAGATCAGCAGCAATGAGGAATTGTTAGGAGAACTGCAGAGGGAAGAAGGCTTGCAGTGGTTCAGGCAGGCACTAGATCAGGTTTTGTGCCCAGTGAGAAATGTCATGAAATTAGAGACAATTTGATGAGAATTATATACTGTAAGAAAGTGAATTGACAAGTGCTGCTCTACTATTTGCTACTGAATTCAAGACTGGGCAAGATTATCATGGAGTAATGAACAGTAATACTTTTGAGTCATGGGAGAAGAATCAATTGATTCCGGGTATTCGTGATCTCAGTCCTTCCGTAATTGTAATGGATAATGTATTTTATCACACAGGAATGGTAACTAAAGGTTTTTACAGCTTCCATTTCCACATCAGAAATGACACAGTGATATGGTGGATGATACATGTGGCTGCGCTGTCTCCAGTGCAATATTTTCTTTCCATCTTCATCACAAGATGCTATGTGAGCAGCTACATTGAAAACTTGTCTGAAATGATGTAACTAAGTACACAACTTTCATTAATTCAAGTATTAGATACCTTAATGCTGAACATTTACATGCTTACATTTATTTTGAGGCCACAGACAGCAGCAAAGGAAGTTGCCACATTAATTTACAAGGGACACACATCAATATTATTTCTTATTTTAATAGTATTCATGAACATTCTGAAAAGTCATACATTTCTTAAATATTTTCTGCTTCTTACCTCCTCCACAGGTCATTGAAGCTTCACATCATCGATGGACCTGCAATTGGTTCAGCATATGGAATTATGTCATCTTCCAAGGAATCCTCATAGAAATCCTCATCTGCACTGTCTGTCTCACTGTCCCTGCTTAGCTGTATTACAAATTCATTGTTTTCACAATGCACCCCATCCTTCACTCTATACTCATCCATGATTTTCTCCGCATGATTAACTGCATTACTCCAGTTTGTACATGATACCTTAAAACAGTTAAATAATGTATCCATAACACTTTATTGAATTTAAGACACTGAACTCCTTTTCCGTGTGTTAAATGTGTCAATGAATTTCAATAACTAAGATATCTGTTCTAAGGCCTCCTTCCAAACATTTCTGGCCCTTTTCATACCCTGGCCAGGTCTTGAAACTACATTCTTATCAAAGTATCCCTTTGCCTGTGACCACACATATTCAATTGGATTGAACATGCTGTGATACGGGGAAGCCTCAAAACTGTATGCTCTTCAGCTCTCAACATTTCGTCAACTACATACCTGTGGGTAATTATTTTTAACATTTTAAACAAATTAACACATTAACTGCTTAAAGAATTTTAATATGAATAAGTATAAGAGACGAAAATTGAAATACAAGACTCATAATATACTGAATTTTTAATCTAACTGTAAATGCGTATTTTTAAAATTTTCACATTTTGCATAAAACCTTAGCAGTATTCATTTTATTTTACTTATGATACCTATAATTTCAATCTGCTCATGTTTTTTCTTGCCAGCTGTAACAATAAATCTTTGTTATCACTGTGCACTACATGCGCTCCTTTCTGGGTCAGCCATGACTGAAAATTTAAAAAAATTTGCAATAATTTTCTGGGGTCATGCACCACAAACATAATACATTCAATTACAAGTACAATTTATATAATAGTTATTAAATAGCACAAAGGGCATCATCGAAGACGAGTAATGTCATGGTTGATGATGGTGGTTCAGGAAAAATTATAAATATTAGTGACTTAATTGTTTTGTCAAAAATAATAACATCATATTAACCCTTCGTTTCCTAAGTCAAATATTTTTTCAAGTTTTACTGACTGAATACATTTTGAATCCACAACTTTTTTCAAAACAAGTATCCATTTTTTAAAATTTTTTATTAAGTTATAATTATAGGGATTGAGGATATAGTTCTTCCTTTTTGCAAGTACTTGAAAGTAATTTTTATTTTAATTAAAAAATATAAATATATTCAATGTTTTATTTATTACTTTCAAATGTGAATTTTACTTGATAATAGACTCTTCAAACCCCAAATTATTTAATGTGGGAGGTTTTAAATATTTTGCTGTAATTTTAAAAATGGTTGTAGTATAGATAAAAAATTTAAAAAATATTTTGTAAAGTACTACGAGTGCATGTTTTCTATTTCCTTGACATTACGTTTTGAAGAATTCAATATATTACATATGTAAACAAAAAACCCTAATTGTTTTTAACTATTAATACAATTTTAACAAACTTTTTTGTTATTTGATGTTTGCATATATTTATATGAACTGCCAGAAACTCCATTTTAACTATCAACTAGAGCTCTGCAATCAGGCGAAAACAACCGCTCGAGACTCTCGGGCTCCGCGCCGACGCTCGGCGAAGGGTGGGGGACCTTGCTTGGGGGGGGGGGGAAGAGATAGCTGTTTACCGGACATTTCGACCGGCCGCCTTGCGGTTCCCGCCGAGACTCCGGGAGCTCGCCGAGCTCCCGGGCGCTCGAGCGCTCGGCCAAGCGCCGCACTGCACAGTAGCTTCGCCCCTCAATGCATGTACGGGATATAAAGTCGCCGCATGTAGTGATCGCAACACTTTCAATTCATTGTAATCGAAAGAAAATACAATTTCAATTTATAGTTTTATTAATTTGTTGAAAACTAACAATTTATCGATTGACGGGAAATAATTTTATAAAGACAAACAATACATTTTTTGAAAGAATTAAGGCAAACAAAGACGCTGAAAATAAATTTTTAATTTTTTTCTATATTTATAGTGCTTAAGGGAAGATAATTCGTTGCGTACCAATTGTAATGTCATTGAAGTTTCTTACAAACCCGAATATAAGGCATATTTATTAAATACAATGAATATTTGGTCATAATTTCAGGAGTATATAAGAAAAAAGCATATGTTAAACAAAAATGAGGTGGGTACTATTTTCCTTGCGTCAAAACGTCTTGTCGTCATTGGGCGTAGTAATTTATTGTGAAATAGTTGATGTAAGCCGCCATGGCCTCTGTATTTGTCGACTCAGTCGGCGGCCAAACAACAGCGGTCACGGCACATCAGCCTATTCAAATTAATAATTCAAAATACATTATTTACTATTATATACATACGTTTAACATTATTTTAAATTCAGCAAAAGTATGTATTCACGAAATGAATGCATATAAAGTTTTATATGTACGAGTACAATGTTTTTCAATTACTCCATTATTTTACGTTTCAATGCAAGATAAGCGATTAATTGTAATTAAAAAATCGTAAAAGCTGAAATTGTGAATCATTGGCTTCTGTGGAATAGTATTGAAGCTCCACGAGACCCCCTTCCTTTGGGTGAACTATTGCTCAGCGTGGCAGGAAGCTATAACAAAGGTTGTGCGAGGTGACTCGGTGGCTCCCACGCAGCGCGCCATCGCCTTTGCGACGAAATTTCCTGGAAAGAACAGAAAGTAGTTGAAAGAGAAGGGTCGAGATATGTGCACAAAGCTTTCCTCGAAAGGTATTGAGAAGTTCACAAGATTATAAATAAAACTAAAAGTACAATGAGCTCAAAACAATGCTGGGGTGACTGAGGCACCCCGCGCGCCTACTGCCGGGTTAAGAAACTAAGACTTGCGTCTCAGATGCCTGAAAGTTACAGCAACGCCAACAACAAAAATATTTGGAAAAATAAAACAAAAACACAAAGGTGGAAGGGAAAGTGGAAGGGAAGACAAATTTACCACAATTTTTGTGCGTAACTTTAACACGCTTGGTAGTAACACGCATTGTTTCAATTGCTTGGTTTGAAAATTCAAAAGCAAATAACGTGATAAAATACCACACCAAAACGCCAAAATTGCCACTAAAACCTTCGCTCACGTCGATTCGCTCTCGCTCACGTTCAAAATCTGCCCGAGAGCGCTACCATTTGAAGTAGCCCTTATGTTGGTAGAAATAAAAAGTAATGTCAATGATGCCGACTTAATTTATTATTACACTGGAAAACACACATGTGTGCAATCTCTTGATTACATGTAATAATACAATAAAAACATAAATATCACCGTAAAAGACAGTAACTAAAGGCTGATTTACACGCTGCCAGTACTGGTGTGCCAGTTACGAGTTTGCTAGCATCTGGACAGCACTAGCGCTCTGTGCGACTGGCAATAGTTGTTTACACAGTGCTAGTAATGGCATGCCAGATGAGATATTTTTCTCGCTGCTATTAGCTTATGTATACTCTTTGCGACGTACTGCTGATAAGTTTTCGGCGCTCAAACAACAGTGTGCAAAGCAAATGTTCCGTAAACATTTTATCCTATTCACTTAATCTGCCTTGCAAGAAAAGCGACATTTCTGGCTTAGCGATTCTGGTAAAAAAATATCCCACAAATGTTCCGATACTGTATATAACCACTCAAACGTGTCAGTTTGTTCTTCCGTTATTCAAGAGGACGGCTGTTCCCCAAACACTTTTATAAATAATAATAATGAGCTTACGTTGATCACCGTGCAAGTATAAAGCAGGGTAAACACGTGTTGAGACCCGGGGGATCGCCGTGGCGCACACCGTGGCGTGCTAAATTAAGAAAAAAAAATCGCCTAACACGTCGTGTAGCCACAACCCCTCTTTTGTGGGTCATTGATACCGAAAAACCAATTGAAAGGAAAACGTCCGTCTGTCCGTCCGTCTGTCTGTGAACACTGCTAGCGCCTAAACCATACGTACGATTTCTTCCAAAATGGATATTCCCCAGTCGATCTGGTTCGAGTCGAAGCTTTGAGATTTTGAAAAAGATTCTTCAAAATTCGGTTATACTTTACATGAAGCCCCCCAGACATTTTCAAAATTTTGTGACATACTCTCTGTATCTGTTTTTCTCTATCTATCTCTCTGTGTCTAATTCTGTCTGTCTATCTGTGTGTATGTGTGTCTCTGTCTTTCTCTGTCTCTGTTTCTCTGTCTGTCTCTCTCTGTGTCTGACTCTGTCACTCATTTCGTCTCTGACTCTTTCTCTCTCTGTCTCTCTTTTCTCTGCTTCTCGAGCTCGCGTGAGATCTTTCAAATCACTTTCTAGCCTCGCCTCTACCGAGTCATTTCCTTGGCGTCCCAGTTTTACTTTCCCGTATACTTACGTATATACAGAGTAATATACGTAGTATAGGGAAGATTATGTAATGCTGCGCGAGAAAACGGCGGATTTTCGACAGAAAATAATTCATTGCCCGGCCTTCATAACGACAAAGTGGATAAATCCAGTTACTAAAATAAAAAAACGAATTTCCCTAAAACGTTATGCAGACTGACTCCATGTTTTGAGGGTCCTTGGTACGGAAAAATCAGTTGAAAGCAAAATGTCCGTCCGTATGTGAACAACGCTAGCGACTGGACCGTGCAGCCGATTTTCTCCAATATTGATATTCTCCGATCGATGTGACTGATCTCGTGGTCCCTTGAATTTGAAACCAATATTATAATTTTGGGGGGTACTTTACATGAAGCTCCTGGGACATTTTTAAAATAAAAAAAATGGTGCCAACAATTTTGACTAAATTTTGTTGTTGGATAGTCTGAAGGTTGTTTAAGAGAATGGCACAATTCCCATGTTGGTTGAAAATTTTGATGTTTCGAAAATTGAAAAAGTTCAAATTTTTTTCGGCCTATTCCTACATTTTTCTGATTGAAATGTGTCAATAAAAAACAGATCTTCAAAGAAGGTCATGTTCAATTTTTCAAAAACAGTATTTTTTGCGAAATATTGTGGCACACATAGGCAATTTTGGATTTTCTTTAAACCATTTCTTTTAAAAACAGCAGGTTAATAAAAAACAGTTTTTTATTAAATTGGGACCGTAGAGAGCATAAAGGAAGCTTAAGAGAATGGTGCAGGTTTCATGTTGAGTTAGGTTAACTGGTCCTCTTTTTTAACCACTTCTAAAATGTTATTTTCTTGACCTACACACGTGAAAGATGATATTTGAGAGAAGCTTTCTCCTTATATTGTGGGAACAAACAACATCATTGTGCTTACGGGTATTGTCAAATATGGAATGTTTTATACATTTGCAATAGGACCAGTTAACCCTACCGGTATGGTTAAGTGGACCGGAAACTGAAATAAACTGTGAAAATAACATTGACGTTCAATAGACTGTTTTAGTGAAAAAAGGCACATAAATAAGAAAACGGAACACGGACCACATGCCATTTCCAAAAATATGGCATCAAAAATTAAAACTTGGAAATAACAGTAGCGATAAATGAAATTAATAAAATCGCGAAAGGCGATTAAAGTATGTAACATTCCATATTTAACAATTGCAAATCTACAAATAATACTTACGAAAAAAAGTGGTAACTGGATCGCTCCACTTAACCTAACCTCCCTGCGGGCCAGTTAACCCCAAAGCACACACTTTCTTTCAATGCCCGAAAACTCACAAGCCGCGACGTATTATTAAAAACAAATCACACTACTATAAAGCAGAAATACTAACAATTAATTTGGTAGTTTGGGAATATTCTTGTAGTTGCTATTGAATCGCAATAAAAATGCCAACAGATGAGTTGCAGAAAAAAATCTCTGACCTTTCAGAATAAAAATTCCTTACTGTAATGAACAAATGAAGGCCTACAACTTGTGATTGTGGCTTAGATTACGACCCCTGTCATCTAACGAATGCTATCCAGTGGAAAAGGCAGGAAACACTTCCCACCAACATTTAAAAGTATGGACCATTTAACCTAACCGGTTCAGTTAACGGAACCCTCCCCTCATACCTGTAGTATAAAATACGTAACGAAAAAGTGCCTCTTTGTGTTTGTATTTCCCTGATTTGCTACGAGCACAAGTTTGAGCACCGAACATAGAAAAAAATGTAATTACATCTGAATCTGGCCTTTACACTTGACCGTTCCTTATTCTCATCTTTACCTGTTTAATGATTACTCTGTGTATCAAATTCCCACTTCTAAAAGATGATAGTCCATCCGTTTCGTGACAAACATTCAATTGCATTGAAATATACTTATAATATATATTTTAGTTAGTTTAAACATGACTCAGAATGTGATAGTTATTACAATGGATATGGCTAACCCTTGATTTTATAGTAAACACGCACGTGGAACTGTGACCACATTTTGTTAATTCAATGCTCGCAGCGGGCCCACGGGACTAATCACGTCTGAAATGCCCTTCATTACTCATAATCTTAGGAAAATGTCACTGCTTATAATGCAGTAATGTAGAGATAATAAAGTAAGATATAAAAAAATAGATATATATTGCGCCACATTCTTGCTGCCACTTTCATTATATGGAATCACAATAAAATTGTGATATCTGGAGTAAGTTTCGTGGATACAGCAATGATCACCATGGGTCATCTGTTACAACCTGTAACATCAAAAACTATCTTTAGCATATTTTTGTTACTGTCATATCTCCATTTCATCATCTACCAATGTTCATATTTTCAAGCCTAAATGAACAATAGGATTTTTGGGAATAGAAATTCATAATATTGTACGCCTTTGTTCAGGAAAGAAGTCATTTTGTACATTATGGCACATAAAAGTATTTTATGCGTACCTCTGCGGAAAATTTAATTAGGGATTTTCTCCTCAAACAAATAGTTGAGTATACCCCCAAAAGCACTGTGGTAAAGGCCTGTCTTTGAGATGAGTTACCTAGCAATGAAACCGAACATAACAAACCCAGTGGGTAGGTCGAAATGTTTCCTCCCCTTAGTTATTCCTTGGTGGCCGGTTCAGAAATCTGTAGGTGGAGCCAGATAGTGACGCGATATCGATGTTACCAATGATCTATGTTCAAAATTCAAACATCCATCAAAAACCCATCGATGTTTTTAACATGATTCAATGTTTTAAAATTGATTTAGTAAACTCTAAAATAAATTTCGTTGGCAAAAAATGTAATTTACCAGCAACAGTGTTAATTAATGAATATCAAATTGAAAATAATAAGAACAAATAAACATACTTAGCCTGAAAGCTTGCGAGCCCACAGCAATCTCAAGCGGTCACAGCTTCCGAGTTCTGAAGAAGGGCACGCAAAGAAGGCATGGGGGTCATCCTGAGCAACATATTCTTTTCAATGAATACAGTGCCATTAGTGCACTCTATGGAACATAACGTAAACTACTGCGGCAGTTCTATTTTCGCAGAGTGTCATCCATAAGAGACGCATACAAACCAACCCAGAGTTCTTTGCACAGCGTTAAATGAGCAGAGACGGTGCCAATCCGTAGGTGGCTCGGCGGTTGGGAAAGGGACCGGCAGATAGCACTCCGCCCTGGGCTTTGAAGTGGGAAGCGTGGCCGAAAATCGTGCAACCGTCAGACTCGCACCCTAGGACCTCCCTGTTAGAGGCACTGCAGTAACATCAGTTGCTGCCGGTTTCTAGAAATTGGGTTACGCGTTGGATTACTTAATGTCACTATTCCATTGTGTTTAAATGGGGGAGTTTCTCAAATTACTCTTAAATGTATTATTTATTACAGAAAATGGGTTCGTTTCTTTACGAGGTCTCTTGACCATCGTTCACGTTCACTACGTCTGGTCGTTATAAGAGATTTAATTACGTACTCGGTAGGAGCCAGGAGTGAAGAGGTGTCCCAAAATGTGCATGAGGAACGTGTCACACTCTTGAGCGGGTTGCAGCAGCAACAGCTGTTTCCACAGCTGCCGTAGCTTCTCCGCAGACAAGTCGTGCATGGCCAACATGTGATGGTACACACACGGATGAACAACCGTCACAGTGTTGTCTGTCCAGAAGCGAGATATATGCACCTGTGCAAGATAGTTCTGACGTCATTTCATCTTTGCAACAATTCTCAATTTTTATTCAAACAAAATTCCCATTTGGCGATACATTGACCTTGTTCCCAAGCGTGATGGAAATCCGCAATTGCGGCCTTTTTACGTTTGCAGGCCTGGGAGATTGGCCTACTGCTCACTGCGAATTCTTTCTGCACGAAACGCTCACCCTGGGGATGTCCAGGCGAGCTGCCACGACGCCTGTGAGAAAGACGTCCTCCAGAGGCAGCAGGGGCGTGTCCATGGCCTCTCTGAACAGAAGCTTCAGCGAGGCTCCTGTCATGACGTACGCCCCCCCGGTCACGTAGTCGGGGAAGACTTTCTCAGGGAACACCGAGCGCGGAAGGTACCTGCACACCGTCCTTCTCATCGAACGTTTTTGAAGGTGGAACCAACATCTCTACGCCCACATAAGACATTGAAATTTAAGCACTTTTCTCTAAGTGTATGTTGTGATTAATCACAGTATACCGATTCCAACCTCTTCAACTACTGAGGTCATTATCCCCATAATTGTAATGATTGCTATATCTCGACAGGTAGCAATGTTTCTGCCCGGCTGGAATGTTAGATAAGGCACAAATTTACACGTCCATATGCGCATTTTATACATTCAGGCATCTCCCACAGCCAGGGCCGTTTTAACAGCATTGGGGGTCCTTGGGCCTAGGTTACTTTGGGGGCCCCCTATTCTTACTCTCACTCCCCCCCGCCCCAATGTCGATGCTGAACTATAAAGAAAATCATATCAATTTACATTTGTATTTTTTAAAAATATTTTGAAAGTATTTCTTAGTGTTTCATTTTAACATTATTCAATGTTGAAAATAATGCACATGAATGAACATAAATTATTATTCAAAATAGTAACTAAATGCTCAAATTTAATAAAAAAAATTTCAATATTTAGCATTCCGTGATATATATATATATATGTATATATATATATATATATATATATATATATATATATATATATATATATATATAACGGAACCCTCCGCCCACCAGAAGCCCCAGGAGCCAGGAGTGAAGGCCTATATATATAATATACTGCAACGGGTCTACCCTCTACTTCCCTTGTTTATTTATATCCCCTTTCTCCTAATTGCTCTTTACTCTGGAGCCGATGCAACTATACCTCTCTTACCACTATTCAATTTATCAATATTATTCTTTAATGGTGTTGCATAAAAATTTATTTGGGTCGTAGGTCGTGGACGGCCCCGTACGGGAATTGCCTGTAAACAACGTTTAACAAAGCAGCGTGCACAGGGCTACTAAATACTGAAATAAAAAACATATATTTTCAAACAAGAAAGCAAGAATTTTAATTCCTTTTTCTATTTCTTCCGTCAACAATGCACGGCGCGTGAACATTTACGTCCGCTTGGCAATATTGTTATGGGTTTCTTTAAAATGACATTGCCCAATTACCTGAATTACAATTAATTACAATTCAAATGGCCATTAATTAGTCGTTTAGCAGTTTACTGATATTTAGGAATTCCTTTCTTTAAGACAACTCAATATTATTACCAAAACTACGTACGTACGTACTTCCAAGGCAACAATGAAAATGAAAACTAACAATTACTAAATCCTAGCTTACAAATTATTGTATTACACTAATTCCGCTTAAAAAATTTCGTAAAATTTCCAGAGTCTCATGAAGGTTTATTTACGTCTTTGATATGCGCAAGTTCAGATCTGATTTTTTTGATTATTTCGCGAATGCATCACTTCCCTTTTTCTGCCTCGTCGAAAACAGCGCCGTTGCCGGTTCGATGGTCCTATGCGCGCCCACTCGCACGCATCGAATGTCCACGCACGCTCCACTCGTGCACGGGCCGGTTCTCTTCAAATATTTCTCCCCAGGAATTCCAAAAAAAATTGTCCAAACACCTTGCGTCACAAATTCACTACAAAAAATAGTACTTCTTCTCTCTTCAAACTGCATTGACAATGTCTGCACGGTTATATGTTCATTATTTACTTTCTCTCCGCCGCCCAAAAAATGTCTAAGTCCGAAAAAGTTTAAAAATCACGAATACGGCAAACGTGGAAACCATGCCCTCTCAACCGCTGACTAGACCGAAGTGCAGTCAAAATCATGTCGATTTAACATGTTAACTCGGATTATGAAAAATGCCGGCGAAATCCATTTCGCTTTTTTTTCATTGTTGTTTCCTCAAAATTTTTTAAAATGTTCAATATTTCCCGTTTTAACTTGTGTTCGTGTTTATTCGTTTCAGCTTTTCCCCAATCTTAAGGTTTTCTTGTCAAAACGGTTGTTTTCTATTTATTTCACGTCGAAAATGCTAATTTTTCTGTCGACATTCCACAGCAGTAATTCGTCGCTTGTTTTCTGGTATTGTTAGTTTGTAATATTTATTTATTTAGAACGTTCAATGTTTTTATAACTCTCTAAACCATTTATAAATTTTGCTTAATTCATATTACGACGATTCCCGCCGCCTCTCATTGTTTAATCAGCATTTCTTCGCAAAATCTCGATAATTCAAGTTATGCCATTTGACATGTTCGACTGGGCTTTTCCTCTAAATTTTCAAATTACAATTTTAAGAGAACCCGTCGTCCGATCTCGTTCAAACAAAATTTACAGCGTTCATTTAATTCTTCTTCAACTAACTGGTTAGTCAAAATTTCTTTCCGAATTTGTTGGACCCCTTAAAATTCTCCAGAATGATCGAAATACACCTTCCGCGGCGCGCTGTTCTTTTGTCTTGTTCATCGATTTCTAATACACGTTGTTTACTTCATAGACTATAGATATTAAATATTTATTCTTTTGTCCACAATTGTTTTGGAGTATTCCTAAGAATAATGAAATCATTACAATACATATTATAATGCTGGTTGCTGGTAATATATATATTATAATATTTATAATTCCGTATTATAAATATTATCCAATAATGTGCTGGGTTTGCCACGGCGCTAATTTTTTGTGTACTTTAATCATACTCCACTTTTTTACACGGTTTTTATTTGTTTTTTGAATAATTAGTTTTCAATTCTTTTTTTAATTATCGGGGGCCCTTGAATATTGGGGGCCCTGGGCCCGGGCCCCGCAGGCCCGTGTGTTAAGCCCTGCCCACAGCAACGCAACGCCACAATCAAAACAAAATTTAAGTTTCCGGATGTTCTCGCAATATTTATGGTAATGCAGTGTATACGAATGTGTCGGGGAAGAAGGATGTTGAAGATTGAGGAAAATATGCGGAGCTTATCCGTTCGTTAAGATACACTGCTCCGGCATTCGCCTCGTGTTTATCGGAGACACCCCAGAGAAGTCACCTTTGAGGCAACCGACAGACTGCGCGTGGCTGAACTGCACATGAGCTAGTGTTGCAAATTCGTCACCAGCGGGACTCAGACCGGGAGAACTGCAGCTTGTCAACTAGTTCGAGTTCAGTCGCTGTCTGGAGGATAATTCTAGCGGCCGGCTGCTCCGATCGGTATTTTCCGCGTTTTTTACGATCAACACCAGGCGAATGCCAGAGCAGTACCCTAACAAAGGGGCCACGGACAGCGCGCGATCTTTCCTTTTCCTAGTCCTATCCTCACCTCTTACACACACACACACTAACATGCACTTCTCTTCCACACATACCAGGAAACCGCTCGGGAGCTTAGAGCTTGCCTCGGCTGGGACAGTGCCCGTTTGTGGGAGATACCTGGTTGGGGAAAACCCGCTAGCTGACGGTAGGTCGGTGCCAGGTCTCGCCATCCAGCGGGGAAAGATCACAGCCACCTTCCGATGAAAATAACACGCACTACACTTACGAGAGTAACGACTTAGTTGATGCAATGAGATGTCGTTGACGCGCCCGGAATCACTGACAATCAATCAATCGGAACTCAACCCCTAGGACAACAATGCTGCAAATGTAAAGGTGACGCCAGTCAAGCTACCGCAGCCGGTGAAGTTGCTTTAGACCAACTCACCATTTGGATTTGGCGTCGCGGTTGGGCCGGGGATGGTGGACGACGTAGCCGAAGATGAGCGACGGAGCGTCTTGAGCGCCGACGTGAGCGGCCCCGCCCCCTCGCCGCCCTCGCGCCTGCGCCACCCAGCGCGGCAGCGCGCGCACCAGGCCGCGCGTGTTGATGAGCATGTCGTCGTCCGTCTTGAGCACGAACGCCGCCGCCGGGCACTCGCGCACCGCCCACTTGAGCAGGAACAGCGTCTTCAGCGTCAGGTTGCGGTACGCGTCCGTGAAGTCCTCCACCAGCAGGTCGCCGTGCCGCTGCGCCTCCGCCGCCACCTCTGCCTGCGGCAAGCACACGTCGCTCTCCTGCGACGGCGCGGCGCGGGCGCGGCGCTTGCAATTCGCGAGCGGTGCTGACCGAGGGCTGGGTGGCCGGCTCCGGGCCGCGGCCCAGCACGAAGACGAGGCGCGCGTCCTCGCTGCGGCCGCCCCACGTCTCGCGGATGGCCTGGCGGCGCTCGCCGTGCGCGGGCGCCGACGTCACCAGCATGAGCAGGCGCGGCGGGGGCGGGGCCGGCGGCGGGGCCGGGGGCGAGGGGGCGCAGGGCGGCGGCGACAGCAGCGCCGTCTGCTCCTCGGGCCGCACGTAGCGCCGCGCGTCGCGCGACACGCGCAGGAACTGCAGGTCCTTCCTGTCCCGGAGACGGAAGCAGATGGCCAGTGGGACCAGTGCGACGACGAGGAGCGACCCCAACAACAGCGCCACTGCGGCACAGTGTCAAGCGCACGGTAGAGTACGTTGCAAATGGTGTGCCTTGCGTGGGGAGAACTTTTCCAATGGCGCTACAACGTGAAGGCTCGACGAAGAAATCTTTGAGAATCTGTTTTGATTAGTAAGCTGAGAATCAACCATTGAAAGTAGTACATTATTGCCACCTAACTAGTGTATTATATTTGTGTCTTTTGAGGGTAATATCACGCAATTTCCTGTGTTTGTTTAACATTCGGTTAATTAAAGTTGAAAAATGAAGACTCGTCGGAGACTCGAAGAAAGAAAGAAAAATGAAGACTTAAAGACTTTTCACTCAAAACAACTAAGTAAAGTGTTAATACTTCCGTCTCCTTACCGGACACTTGGTATAAACGTTCAGTTCTCCAATTGGCATTAGCTCCATCTTCCACTTCTTTGTCGCCATCTACATTACCACCACCTGTTAAAGAAAATGAAACTTGTCAAAGATTACACACTACCCAAACCACTTCGGGTCGAAGTCAGATATTTTCGTGTATTTCTCTTTCAAAAGAAATCTGAATTAAGCCATGCTAATGCATAACATAATATTTTCACAGTATTGCCCTAGATGGGATAACTTCGTACTTTAAACATCGGACTCAAAGAGTAGAAATACCATACTGGCAGGAAAGGACATTACATATTTATATTTCCAATTCTTTGCCAATTGAGCATGGGGTCCCGCAAGGTTCGATCTTAGGTCCTATTCTCTTTCTGTTATATGTAAACGATATGCCCTCGTCTATTAAAAATGGAATGAATGGTTCTGTATGCTGATGACACGAATGTTTTTTGCAAAAAAGAAGCAGTAAATAGTACGATTTCAGAAGTTTCAAATTGGTTTAATAATAACAAATTAATTGTTAACGAAAGAAAAACTGTTTCAATGCATTTTTGCATCTCAAATCGGAAATTGCATGTTCCATTGAAAATGAACAATATGCAATTAGCTGATGTTGAGGCAACAACATTTTTAGGTCTTTCAATTCAATCAAACCTCAAATGGAATGTACATATAACAGAATTAAACACTAAATTAAGTTCATTATGCTACGCATTCAGAATTCTTTCAAATTCTGTCAGCCTTCATGCAGCTCGTTGCGTTCATTTTGCAAATGTACATTCCTGTCTGAGATATGGCATAATATTCTGGGGAAACTCATCCTGTAGTATTCAGACCTTCAGATTGCAAAAGAAAATTATTCGAATAATGAAAAAATGCCTTCCACGTGATTCCTGCAAGCCTCTTTTCATTGAGCTGGGAATCTTGCTATTGCCTTGTCTATTTATTTACCAATCTGTAATATTTGTCAAAAATGACCTACTTAACGGAGGGAACATATTTTCATGCAATATTGATATTTATAATTACAACACACGCCGTAGAAATCACGTGCATCAAGTGTCAGTATCAACAGCTCAGTACAAGAAATCAACATACAATACATGTACGTTACTTAACAACGCATTGCTAGATGACATAAAACAATTAAAGTCGGTACACAAATTTAAGTTTAAAGTAAAATCTTTTCTGCTGCAAAACTTTTTCTATACAATTAGAGACTATACTGATCGTGAAAAAGAAAAATAATGTTTATTGTAACAAAACAAAGATATATAATGAATTAGTTTACGTTTGCATTGCATACATTTTAAAAAAATTTAATACGCCTGTAACAAGTAATGTACTTCAGCTTCCGGGTCAATGACCCCCATCTCGATCAGGTTTTGTCCAGTTTCCCTGATCCATTGAGCAAATGCTGAGATGGCCCCTTGTTTTGCTTCTGGACGTAAATGTAGCTTCACTGTGCGCACGTTTTGTTGAGCACTCCTTTTGCTTGTAGTTCATTTACCGTTGAAATTGATTTTCTATTGCTCGGGAACTAATATTTTTCAAATATTTTTATTTTTCTAAAATAATGATTTTCTAAATTCATTTGTTCGTTTTTTGTTTTGTTTTTAAATTCTGGTCCTCAAGAAAATGTGCGCAGATAAATCTCTTTCCCCAAACGTCACATACAGTTTTTACTGTTTTTTGACAAATAAATAATAAATAAATTCAGTGTACGCACGTTCTACATAAACGTACCGACGATGCACGATATGTCTCTAGTAGTAAATAAATTATTTGTTAATATTGACGCGAAAGAAAACGCAGCACTACGTAACTTTCTCTTCTTAAGAAGTTCGAGACTGTACCGAGCATCAAAAAGGACAGTAACCTTAATTTTAACAATGATAGTTAATGTAATTATTTATGTGTACACTGTACAATTCTTAAGAGCCTGTAACAAGTATTGTACCACAGTTTCTGGGTTGATGGCCCCCATCTCGATCAGGTTTTTCGTCCAGTTTCCCTGATCCTTGAGCAAATGCTGAGACGGTCCCTTGTTTTGCTTCTGGACATAAATGTAACTTCATTATTTGTGCACGTCTTCTGAATTTCAGTGGGAAATATAGTTATCCAAATTATCGTTTACCATATTATCGCGGCAAAAAGTATTATTCTTTCATGAAGAACATGAGGGTTCAGGGCAGGAATTTATAGCTAATTTACCTTTGAAAATATATTTTATTATATAGGAGCGAATATTTTGTCAACAAAACTCGAAAAAACCTCTCTTTTCTGTATTCAAAATTCGACTAGAATATGGTTTAGGATAGAGATCACAGAATTATGAAAACGTGCACAAAATTCTCTTCTCCCCATAGCTCGTCACACGCAGTTTTTAACTGTTTTTGACGTAAATAAATAAATAAATAAAGCGCGAGAAAAGAAAACCATTCACAACACTCGGAAATGAATGTTAACGAAGGTAGCGAATATCATAAGAAAGTCAATGACGTCCACCTTACACATGCACACACGGATAAGAACGAATCGAATACATACCTTTTTTATACTTTTGGTAGTTGAAATATTTGGAATTAAATAGCGCACCTAAAGACGGGATAGTGTCGCTGGGCAATAACCAGAAGAAACGCAAAAGACACAAACGAATTCAATAACACCACTTCCCACGCTTTACTGAACACACAGCTCACGTGCTCTGCTCTCTGCTGATACGATCTAATGTTCTCATCACGTTAAAGTAAGGACTAAAATTCAACTTATGAAAAATGTTAGTCACATGGACGTATGTACTGCAAAGCGTTGTTGCCAACATGACCAGAATTACCGGATATATATCGTAATAATGAGAAAAGTGACATGTTTTTGATTTACGTTTGCAACAAAAAATGACGAATTCCGGAGATTCCGCCAAGATTTCAGCCGTGCACTGTGATCGTTTGCCTATTTCGAGTGACTTGGGCTATTACTTCCATAATTTTACATTTGTTTTATTTTAGTCATTTCACGTCTTCTATTGCTTTCAGTGAAAATCCTTATTATTACATTATTTTCATCAGTTATTATTTAGTCGGTCAGTTATTTAGATTTCGGAATTTTAGTTTAAGGTTCAATCAATTTTTTTATTTTATAAAATATTAATTTATTACTTGCTCTGTTTCATTAGATTGAACTGTTTCAAAGTTAGAACCACGAAGTCTACAAGGAGGAGACTCAACTCCGGTGGTGGGGGTAAGTATGAAAAACGTAGGGAGCTACTTGAAAAATAATACAACAAAAACCAGACCCCTTCGCATTCAGCGACCTCACGCGGCAATCGAAAGAACTACGAAGGCTTTCAAAACAGCCAATGGCAGCAAAGCAAAGGGAATCCGCGGGAAGCACGAAGTCGGCTGGAAGCAAATTTTTTTTTTTTTAACGGCGCGGGCTCTTGACAATAATAAATTAATAATAATTATTATATAATATAATTATGATATTATAATTGTAGTAATGTAATATAATTAATCATAATTATTATTATGTATTTAATAATCATAATAATTATTACTTAAACAATGTGCTCCAATTTCGTGAATGTGTGGGAGGCGAATGAGTAGGAAGGAATTATTGGTTCTCGATCACAAAGTCTACAGTCGTGCATTAAAAATTGCTGCAATAGTGAAGCCAAAATTCCGATAAATAAAGAAATAGCATATTTTCGAATACAAAATTTAAGTAATTTTCTCTATGAAAACAATGTGAATAAGTATTGTCAATCTCAATCTTTAATACATGAGTAATAATTAAATGTACTGATTGCAGGTAAGTTTTTGTTAAATGTATATGAAATATAATTTTTTGCTGTCATATTTCATATTGCAACATGATGCAACATAAATGCAATGTTTTATTTTTTGAAGTGAACATGATTTATTTTATTGGTTTTATTAAGGAAAAATAAACGGAAAAACTGAAATGAAGTAACTGAAATTCAGTTTTGGAATGTAGGAAACACAACATAATTCTGCAGAAAAAAATTCTTTGGTTTAGGATCCTACAGTGTGAGAGAGATGGCATTCCATTGCTGCTGAAAACATGCCCAAATTCCCAACATCTCAAAAATATATTTATTTTTGTGAGAAATATTTTGAAGCATCGGATATTGTCCAATCTTTCAATGTGGTAATTTCCGGCAATGTAGATACCTTACTTGCAAATACAATGAGATTGAAAACTGGTGCAGTTCCTTCAATTTTCAATGCAAAAATTATTTGAGAAAATAGACTTGTTAAATTAGGTTTCCTTTTCAATACTGGGCAATGTAAAAATGAATATTAATATTTTACAGAACTTTCAAACCAATGATGATACAAATGAAATGATTATCCTGAATGGAAATGCATTGCCTTCAAGATCTATTAGTAACTAAATCTGTTTTACCTTCTCGTATTGGACCGAATAAACAAACGCCTTAATATTTCACAAAATTTTCTTAGTCTAGTAGAGATGAAAGTGTAAATAGTGAGTCTGAAACTATGATCATTGATGGAAATCCATCACCTATATGTTCTGTAAGTAATGATATAATATATTGCCTTCTTTGTTTGAGACCGATAAATAAATAAATATTTTACAGAATTCTGTAAAATATTGATATATGTAGGCCTAATGAAAGGATAGATGCATCTAAAACTATCATGAATGGAAATCCATTACCTGCAAGTTCTGTAAGTAATTAAATTTATTGTTTTACCTTTTTGTATTGAACAAATATATCTATAAGTATAATCATAGCCTCCTTTAGTACTAAAGGAGGCTATGGTATAATACATGTATAAAAATGCTTACATGAATGAAAATGTTTCACAAAATTTTCTTAGTCTAGAGGAGATGAAAGTGTAAATACTGAG
Organism: Acheta domesticus; assembly: GCA_031308135.1. Classification (NCBI taxonomy): domain Eukaryota; kingdom Metazoa; phylum Arthropoda; class Insecta; order Orthoptera; family Gryllidae; genus Acheta; species Acheta domesticus. The sequence goes on along the minus strand of JAHLJT010002406.1, from coordinate 26,594,602 downwards.
TCTGAAACTATGATCATCGATGGAAATCCACCACCTACATGTTCTGTAAGTAATGATATATATTGCCTTCTTTGTTTGAGACAATTCAGTGCTAATAAATACATATAACATTTTATGTTATAGGCCTATGTATAAATATTATATACCGATAACATATAATACACTAAACATACAATTAATATTTTATGAAATCCTCAAATCATCCGAGCATGTGTGCAATCTTAATTGAAAGTATAAGAACTTCTGAAACTATTAAATATGGATGGAAATTGATTATCTGCAAATTATGTTCAATAATAGAAAATTTATAATGTTACATTTGTAACTTGTGCATTGAACTTGTTATTCATTTTGTAGGCCCTACTATCCTTCAGATATAAACTGCTCATTATTAATATTATTTTACTACACAATTTTGTTATTGTGCAAGTTCCACAATCTTGTGACACGGCACATATTTATAATCTTGAAGACTTCACAGTAAACCTTAATTCTGGAGTTTCTTTGAAATTTAATTTCTTTTGTGTTAACATGGGTGTAATTATTTATTTAGTAGCAGGAGAAACTCTTACAATTTTGATATGACACTACAGGTACGTTTTTATTTAATATGTAAAAAATCTACTATGCTACTTCATATAAATTTATATACATGTATAAAATAAATAATGAAGTTCTATCTTAGATTCTTATAAATGAACATACGGTTGTCACTAATATACAGAGAAGAATAACACCATTCACAGATTTTTTATCATTGAAGAACACCTTACGTCAAATGCCAATGTGCAGAAAAGAAATGCAAAAACAATTGTGTTCTGGTGTTAAGAAATTAAAAACCAGATCGGAATACTGTCAGCCATGTAGACTCCACATTGTGGAGTGGAACAGCGATGAATTGTTGATTGCCACCAGAAAAAGAAAGTAAAAAGTTGGTTAAAAGAATAAACGTGAATAAAACTTTACAGAATATGAAAACGAAAATTGAGCGACAGGGAAAGAATGTAAGAGATAAAACATGTAACTAAAATATTTAACTTATAAGATATTCATTTACTTATACACAGATAAACCTTGTGAAAAAGGTTAGGTTTTCCCCGAAGTTCATTGAAATTAAATAAATCTTAGAGTTGTTAAACCCTTCATGAATATTTTCTTAGCAACCGGCAGCAACTGACTTGTATATTGTCTTGATAACCGGCGTCAACTGAGCCAGTCGGGCCCGATGAATTTTGTGAATTATCAGCCGAGGTAGTTCCTTCTCTCGCCGCGTGATGTCGCTGAATTCGAAGGGGTCTAGTTTTGTTGTCTTATTTTTCAAGTAGCTGCCGACGTTTTTCGTACATACCCCCACCACGCCTCCAACACCGGAGTTGAATCTCCTCCTTGTAGACTTCGTGGTTAGAACATATATGCTTAATAAGAACTTACAATCGTTTATTTGAGGTTATGCGCCAAATTTTAATGAATTTCGGCGCTTATGTGGTAACATATGCCTTAGTCGACACAATGCTCTTCTTAGGAAGTAAGTAGGGAATGTAAAAATATATTATGGTTACTGTGTTACAAATACACTATCACTTGATATTTACCTTTGTTTCTCATCTTTGGATCTGGAACCGTGATCAAATTTGGAAAGTTGTCGTTGGTCGCAGTAGTATCTAACCGTTGCAGCATTATGTATTCCTCCATGGCAGCGTCCTTTAGAAAAACTATTAAATTTCCAGAGGGAGATAGATGGTAAAACCAACGTCGCCTATTCTTTGTCCAACGACAGAATGAAGTGCACGTAAACTAGCCGATATGCTGGAGCGCGTGGTCTGGGGCAAGGAGTTTATATCACTGGGAGGGGGCAATGCCGACCTTTCGCTTCACGGAGAATAAAGCCAGCCCCTCGCAAGTTAGGTTACGCTATCCGCCATAGAAATTTACCAACTGGTCTGAAATCCATATTTCCTTCCATATACGGTGTTTATTCAAATATTACTATTTCAGTACGGAAGGTGTTTTACTTGTAATTATTTTTTAATTAATAGACAAATGTTAACAGAACAAAGCAAAACAAACCTATGATGGAAAAATGAACCTCAACAGAATTCATTAAGTGGCAGAGCAAATATAATTTTAACTTGTGCTACAGAATGTCATAGACATTCCTGTATTAGTTTTCTTTTTCCTTCGATTTGGGCTAGCTGTTTGGAATTGCCACATACTCTTGCCAGCTGCCATCTATCGCCGCCCAAAGTACAGTTTTTGACATTTTCTTAATTTTTCGGTTTCCTAATGGTAGAACGGAAATATTAATATTAGAATATTAAAAAACACAGAAACGCCTTCCTAAACAGATAATTGTAGCTGTTTTTAAATGGCCGATCCTTTGTAGCTGTTTTTAAGAAAATGGCGTTTAAGCGATACTAAAAATGCGATATATGAAGCTCAGTTTCACAGAAAATGTTTGAGTTTTCAAAAAAATTCATTTGAAGTCATTTGAAGCACTTAAACTCACAAATATAATATTTTTTACAAACTAGTGGTAATATGAATATTAAAGATGTGAGAGATATTTCAAAAAATTACATTTGTGTAATAAAAAAAACAAAACATAAAACAAAATAAAATTTACGTCTTATTAAAGAGTGCAATTAGCACTATCCGTTCGAAAAGTTTGAAGAAATAATTTGGAGCCATTTATGAGAAAATGGGGTTTGAGCGTTTCTGAAAATGCGGAATTTTGAGCTAATTTTTAGAGACGGTTTTCACAATGGTTGCGTTTTCGAGAAACATTACGTGTCATTATTTAAAGCACATTTACTCATTATTATAATGTGAAAAAATAGCCCATAATGTAAATATTAACGACGTGAGATACAAGTCAAAAATATTACATTTTTGCAATTTTGTCATCTCATACAGTACATTTAGCATTATCCCTACCAAAAGTTTAAAGATAAAAATTGGAGCCGTTTTCGAGAAAATCTTGTCTTTGTATTTTTTTAAAAATTGGACATATTGCACGCAATATTGCGCGAAAACTACTAAAAATTTCAAAAAAATGTATCATAAAGAAAAAACTTACTTTGGAAAACAAATTTTATTTGAAGGAAAATTCTCTATCTTCAATTTTGTAGTTCGAGGAAGACGCCGAATAAAATACAAACTTGCAATTTTCGAAAATTCAGAGGTAATAGTGAAAATTGGACCTACGCCACCTTTGTAAGTGTATTTTATTCTATTCTATCAAGAAATTTAAAGAAAAAAATTGGAACCGTTTTTGAGAAAATTTTGAAAATGTCCAGGGGGCTTCATTCAAAGTAGCCCCAAAAGAATGTTTTTTCAAAATCTCAAAGCTTCGATTCAGGCCAGATAGACAGGAGTTTTTTCAATTTGGAAAAATGGTACGCATAGTGTTTAGGAGCTACTGTTGTTCTCATACACCGGACAGACGGACGTTTTGCTTTCAACTGGTTTTTCGGTATCAAGGACCCACAAAACAGGGATTCTGGCTACACCACGTAATGGGGGATTTTTTTCCTTAATTTAGCAACTGGATTTATCCACTTTTTCGTTATCACGGCCCGGTAACTATTTTTTTCTGTCGAAAATGTGCCATTTTTTCGCCCAGCATTACATAACTTTCCATATACTACGTATATTACTCCGTATATACGTACGTATGTAAAAAGAGGGAAAATATAAGACAATGGACACTTTTGACAATACTTTCTGAAACTAGAGGTGCTAAAACAGCACTTACTTTCTCACCTCATAGTAACGGTTATATAATTATATTTTATCCACTTTGGTTAGGTAAAGTCAAGCAATATGCCTTTATAATCTGTTTCGTAATGAAGTACTTCACCGACCTAGTGTAGTACACTAAGGCGGTAAAGTAATGGCGTATTTTGCCACTCTTTTAAAAATATTTTGGACTTCTTTCTCTTGTATAGTACACTTTTCTCCTTTAAAATCGATAATAACTGTGCGAACTACCTGATAATGTTTTCTTCACTGTCCGATATACAGGTGTCCGAGGAGGAAACGTCGAAACTTCGAAAATAAGCTCTTAAGACAATTCTATGCGTATTTAGTCTAATAAACTACGTGGATATTCCGAAAGGTTGAGCCGCTATAAGCACTCAAAAAGTTGGTTTGAAAAATTGATTTCTAGGCAACAATTTGCATTATAGAAGCATAGAAACACTCCAGAAACATATAAGTTTTTTATTATTTACAAAAAAATGAATATATTTGTTCAGAAATAAAATTAAGCGAGAAATAAAAAAGCACCCAATTTATACAATTCGAACGCTTTTTTATTTCTTGCTTAATTTTTCTGCCTGACCATATACATCCATTTCTTTTGTAAATAATAAACAATTAACATGTTTCTGGAGTGTTTCTATGCTGCCATAATGCAAATTGTTGCCTAGAAATCAATTTTTCAAACCAACTTTTGAGTGCTTATAGCAGCTCAACCATTCGGAATATCCACGTAGTTTATTAGACAAAATATGCTTAAAATTGTCTTAAAAGCTGATTTTAGAAGTTTCGACGTTTCCTCCCCGAACACTCTGTATAATAAGTGCGAAGCCTTGCGGTGTAGCTGTCCTGTGAGAGCCTGCGAAATTACAGGCGAAACATCGCCCTCTTAGCCAACGACGCGACGTCCCCCGGGCAGTCGAGAAGTCATGTCTCCAGCCCCGGAAGTTTGCGTTTACATTTGATATCAATGTTGTCATTAAGTGATATTGTACTAGTGATGAAGATGCCATTTTCTTGACTGAAAAAAAATTTTCGATGAAGTAAATTTTGGTATTTCGTATATTGCAAAACCAACGATAGTAACACTTAGCGCTTCTAATATGTGGGCATTCGGTAACATTTTCAACTTGACTTTCAAGTTTACATTGACAAAATACACTATATTTCCTGTATATGTATCTCATTTGATTTATTGGGAATCAATTGATCTACAGCCTCGCGTGATTTTTCCAAAATATCTCTCAAATTCTTGCGTTTTTCTGCCTTCCATGGTAGCACAATTAATGAATTGTTTCATTTTTTCAACCAAACAATGATATCCAAGGACTACTATTCCTGCTTGATCTTATCAGAGCTTTCTAATTCTTCCTAAAAAGACTGCGGCTTTGCTAATGAAATACTGTTTTTATTCCTGAAAACACAGAATTTAATCTATTATGAAATACAACGTTTTGAAATTATTACTCATTTTTAAATTTGGCTCTTAACGTCGCCTCTGCTGAAAACATCACATTCATAATACAGTATTCCCCGCCCTGGTATTGTAAATTACTGTAATACTAGTTGAATGTGGCGACGCCGTTCATGTGTTGAAAATTTCTTTCGTACTTCATTTCTTTCACGTGCAACTTTGTTCAAATATGTTCTTAGAGTATCTGGCATTGGACTTACCAATGAATCGTAGTATTTGTTAATGTTATACTCCAATTCAAAAATTCTCAACACTCAATGGCCTTGTATATTAACTGCAAACGGGAAATGAACTAGTCATGTTGCAATTTCAAAATTATAATCGCTTTAAAAAAATACTTACAGGTATATGAATGATGTGACAGCACAGCTATATTTTTTACGTTTTGTTTTCTAACATGAACATTAATGGTCACTTGTAATGTAATGATCACTTCAATTTTGTAGTTGGAGAAAGACGCCGAAAAAAATTCAAACTTTCACAATTTTCGAAAATTCAGAGCTGTATGTGAAAATCGGACCTATGCCATGTTAAAAAGTGTATTTTCCTCTATTCATACAAGAAATTTAAAGAAAAAATTTGGAGCCGTTTTTGAGAAAATTTTGAAAATCCCCGGGGGACTTCATATAAAGTACCCCCAAATTTTGAAGAATCTTTTTCAAAATCTCAAAGCTTCGACTAGAATCAGATCGACCGGGGAATATCCATTTTGGAAGAAATCGTACGTATGGTTTAGGCGCTAGCAGTGTTCACAGACGGACAGACAGATGGACGGACGGACAGACGGACGTTTTCCTTTCAATTGGGTTTTCGGCATCAAGGACCTAGAAAACAGGGTTTCTGGCTACACCACGTGTTAGGGTATTTTTTTCTTAATTTAGCAACTAGTTTTATTCACTTACTCGTTTTCACGGCCCAGCAATTAATTTTTTTCCGCCGAAAATTGGCCATTTTTTCGCGCAATATTACATAACTTTCCCTATACTACGTATATCACTCCGTGTATACGTACGTATACGGGAAAGTAAAAATTATGGTGTCGTGAAAGATATATACGATATGATATCATATGTATCATTGGGTGTAGTGGACTGAAAATAACCACGGAATAATGGGGGTTTAATCAACGCCACCTACATAGATCTATTTAGATGGCGTTGGTTTTATTCCTGTCTTACAAAGATCGTAGATCCAAAACACGAAAGAACAAGATTTTGACAATTTCTTGGAATCTTATGGCCGGATCGGAAAAGGTTCCCCAATAGGGGACCGAGACGCGTTCAATGACACCTCAAATGTCTCGATTGGTGCACGGGAAGTGGTCTAGCCATGAGACAAGGAAATCCCCACACACGCACGGTGTAGGAGTTTACTCAAATACCATATAAGGAAGGATTAACAGCCTCTAAAGGAACAAAAGATCACAGTAAAGTTACCGCCACCTTAGAGAGAAGTTGCAAATTAAACTGCTGTTCAATTTCAGAAAGGGAAAGGTCAAAGAAGTCATAACCAAGTCGGGCTTAAGAATTCTTTTGAGATTAATGTAAGTATTAATTGTTTTCAATGAAAATAATCTTATTTAGGAGGCCGTGTTGATATGTAGTCAATTTTGATTTTGGGAGTGATTAAAGACTGCAACCATATATATTATTGCAATATAAAATTTATATTTGTATTTAATAGTCATCTCTTTGCTTGCGTCTCTATGCGATGACAATTTTTGTCATTATATTAAAAGATTTCTTGACATTTCTCTTAGAGCGATGTAAGAATTGACATCTAGATTACTACTACATAAACTAGATCGTCAGATCTTCGGCTGCTTCTTTACCATAATTGTGTTACCTCTTCATTCTAGTGCAAGATTGATATCATTAGTTTTGACTATGAGTATTGATTTGTAGATTCATATTTGCATTCAAGTAAACGGTTTCTTTCAGCTACTAAAACATTCACTCAATTTTATGATCTTTTTTTAGTATTCGTATTCAGAAACATATCTTGACATTTTTTAAACATTAAAAAATATCAAGATGTGTGATTTGCTTCAATATCAAGATATATGGGCTACAAAGTTGACTAGTGGAGTTGATAGTACTAGCTTCGAAATAAACATACTCACGTATCATCTTGCCTCGAGAGGTAAGACTTGAGAAAACATGCGCGAATGATAATAATACGAGTATTCTAATTTGGATTTGGATGCAAGTGACGTTAAAAATACTCTTACTGATTCGTTTAATAAAATATTACGTTTTATCAAATACCTCTATATACTACCTCTGTACACTACTTGATAATACTCTGACATAGAAATTACATATACTAAAACAATTGCAACAAGTGATGTGATCGATCAGTTCTCAGCAGTACCACCAGATGACGTTCTGAATAACTACACTTCTCACGCGTTTATACAATCCAGATTTATTTATTTAGCGAATAGCTCAGGTATAAAGCATATTATATTTCAGTGGTATTAGAAAATCATGCCATAATAACACACACGTAGGGTTAATACCAAGGCCCCACAATCCTATGGTAATGGCCATCGTCCATTGCAAATTGAAGTTTGCGCTGGCTGCCATGTTGGGGGCAAATTTACGCGCATAATTCAAATACGTCGAAATTTATCAGACTTTTCCGCATTTTCAAGGCTTTAAATACATACAGTAGAATGGAAGACTTATTGAAATACTAACTCATTATTTAAAGTAATATATGAAAAACTAACATTAAAAAGTCGAAACGTTTATGTATCTCTAACATAATATCACACGTTTTTATCATATATATATATATATATATATATATATATATATATACCCTAGAGATTTGTAAAGCACAAATAACACTGTTGGTTAAAGCACGTCGCCCACGAAGTTTTGGAACTTGTAACAGCACTTTTGAAAGCAAAAAATAACCATATAATCTTTTACTATAAAAATGCTTTTGTATTTACTCCTTGAGGTTGAGTCAGTGATAAGTTCATATTATATTGAACACACTAAAGGGGTTATCACGAAAGTATTTAGTTTTGATAGGTTGAGGATATTGTCCCTCACAAAACATCATATTGTAGTAGATGTCGGGACATTGCTTTCGGAAACTTTTGGTCTCATTTTTAAAGTGTTCTCTTTTAATCCAAACTCTATTCAAAATTGTATATCTTGACTAATTCTGCATCTTTTTTCAGTAAAAGTGTAAATCATATTACGCTAAATTTTTAGAATTATTTACTAAATTATAAACTTCAGTAATTTTTATACACTTTCGATACATAAGTAAGTTCCGTACAGAGCACGCAAATACCTGGATTAAATGGTCATGTGAAATGGTATTAAAATATATGCGTTCTTGATGATTCCATCAACCTCTATACAAATCTCGATATTATGTATTAGGTTGGAATTTAGGGAATATCTAAATGGAGAAATGGCAAGTTATCTACAAAAAGTGGTTACTTTCAGAGTTAAACTAATGTTCCTTTAAGTGCAGTAACAAATTCATCGATTTTTTTGTTATTCACGAACATCGAATTAATTAGTAAAAGTAACCATCACGTTCAATAGGTTACATCACATAATTAAACGATGCAGTTGTGAAATTGCACCACGCAGGGCTTTCGTCGCACGATTAGTACACTCGTAAGCCGCGCGCTGCTTCACCATTTTACTTTTTCCTCTTATAGAATCTTCCTCTTCAGCAAAAGGCACACAAATAATTATATACGGCACCAATACGACTTGGTGTCCACATGCTTGGCCCCAACATGGCTGCATTCAATTTGCAACGCAACACTAGCGCTGTGCGTGGATCTAGAATACTATTACAATGTCTTTGGTTAATACAGTCCATTGGTAACGAACAATAAAGTCATGAGCTAAATCCTAAAGAAAGGATTGTAGAAAAGTTACACAAGGAAAGTACAACTAATCACTATCACTGCGAGCAAAACTTCTGCCGACTTGACAGCTCCAGGCTGAGAGGGGAGAAGGGGTTCCGTTATCCAATCAGAGGCTTCAAATTGTGATGATGTCACTACAGAGTTGCCGACGTTTACTAAAAAACAAATGAAATGTAATAGCGCGAAGCAACTGAAAATTGAAGAGCGCCGAGCGCCAAGAGGAGCGCCATTACTTGTTAGGTTATGCATCGTGTGAGCGGTTGTGACATCTAGTGTTAAAGGCTTACTTAAAGGCTGATATACTTATGACACGATGTATATGTACATCCACCTTACGGGACATTTCTAATTTTCATCTTTATGTCAATGCGTTCAGTAGGACGCCTCTTTGAAAACCTTGTAAATAACAGGTAAAGTCAGTAACTTCGAAAAGTCTTGCTCTTTTTTTTTAAAACTTTCTGTGAAAGGTATGTATTGTAACCAAGGTGTCTTGCTTTTAGATACTTCTCTTATAAATCTTTCATAATGAATACTATGCATCTTCCTTCTTAAAACGCGTATCGCTGTACTTACTTTCATCTGCTTATGCAAAAATGTTTCGCTATTTCTTGCTTTGGTAGGATTATAGTGTAAGGGACTGCGATAAAATTGTGTAACAGAATTTCATCAAATAAACTCGTGTCATTACTAGAATTCTACCAAAAATACAATATGTTGGACGTGTATGCATCAACAGCTGATCTGATGCAAGAACGAACACGTGTCTGCCGCCCGAGTAAGTGGCAACATTGCTCTCCCCCACTCCCGGCTGTCAAGTCGGCAGACGTTTTGCTCGCAGTATATACGGAATATCCACCGCCCCCAAAAGAACATTGTCATATCGTTGAGAACTTTTTCTCAAAGACTAATGAATAATGGGGGTTTATGAATTCTGGGACAATATAATCTCTAAATACAGCGAACAGAAAGTTAAGTGTTTCCGAAAATGTAATTGAAATACTTTATATTTACCTACATCGGGATATGGGACTACGTTGTAGTGGACTGAAGCAGTAAATCCTGCTGAGCACCTCGGTTTAAAAACTTAAGTAGTTTCTAGTGGAGCGAAATGGATCGCCGAAAAATCATATTGGAAAAATCTTATATGAATGATTTAGGCGCCATTGTTGTTCACAGACGGACGTTTAAAACCATACTGTTTTGAAAACAGAGAGCCCCAAAAGGGATATTTCCGATGAAATTTTGAAATCAATTTTCCGCAGTATGTCTTTATGGACACTACGAATATTACACCGTATATACGTACGTATACGAAAAAGTAACTAGTATTGCTAGAGAATGGCACATATTTTCTCGTAATTGTTAGATTCTTAATACATTTAGTCTAGGCTAGGTATTCGCCTTTTGTCCCACCCACTCATCTGGTATCTATCGGAGCAAAAGAGACATTTATTCTCGTTTACTCAATTTTTCAGCATCCAAATACTAGAATTGAAATATGGCTTTAAGAATATTATACATCCTGATTCAAATTTTCATTGAAAACTATGGAATTGCGTTGAGAAAAATGTTGTTTTAGTCTTTTCTGAAAACGTGCAATATTGAGATCATTTTAACAGAAAACTGTTGAGTTTTCGAGAAATGTCATTAGAAAACATTTTAAACACATTCACTCACAAATGCAGTAATAACGTCCTTAATGTCCTTAACTAATAACGTGGTAATAAAAGATCGCCCAATACGGAATGAGGCACCATCGTTACGTAAAACACGAGGTCGTTACGGTAGCAAGAACAGGAGGAGACACCTTAGTTATCTAAATAGCCTTCAGTAAAAGATTAAATAAACGTTTTCTGTGAAAAAGAGCTGATAATTTCGCATTTTAAGAAACGCTCATATGCCTTTTTTCAAAAAATGGCTCCAATTTGTTTTCCTTCATACTTCTACGGATAGCGCTTGTTGCACTGTTTAAGCTGCCTTAGAGTTAATTTTGCTGCATCATTTTGTTTTTTCAAAAATTACTCAAATGTAATTTTTTGAAATATTTCACATTGTTAATATGTTCATTTGCAGAGTTTTGTATAAATTATTGCATTTGTGAAAGTACTTAAATGTCTTCAAATGAAGTTTCCCGAAAACGCAAAATATTCCTATGAATAAGAGCTTCAAGCTTTGGATTTACAATAGAGCGTAAACGATTTTTTCATGAAAAGTCTCCACATGTTTCAACGAGAACATTGATATAAGACGAATTTTTAGTCTTCTTTAATATCCTAAAAGTAAGATTTCGAATCTATCATTAAGAAAGCGAAAAAATGTATTTAGGGTGGCGATAGATGGCAGCCACGAAGAGTGTGGGGGCAACATCGTAAAGCGAGCCCGCCCCAAGGAAATGAGAAAATTTTAATACGATAAAGTTTGTGCGATTTTTTAGCACCACTAGTCAGTTTGTCGCATATGTATGTATACTAAAAGTACTATATAGTACGTACGTAGATAGTGTATAAACGTAGTGTATAGAAAGTTATGTAATGTTACGGAAAATTGATTTCAAGATTTCAAGGTTTCAATACGTTTTGAGATCCCCTGATACTGAAAAGGTGTCAGTTTTTCAAAATGTCCGTCCGTTTGTCTGTTGGTCCGTCTGTTGTCTGTAAACAACACTAGCATCTAAACCAGGGCTTTTCAACTGGCGGCCCGCGGGACGAATGCGGCCCGCCGGATCTTTTTGTGCAGCCCGCGACTGCTTTGAAAAATTGTATTATACCAACCAAATTCAATACAATTGCACAATGCATCTAATTTTTATTTAATGATGTATTCATTTTCTCTTTGTTTGAACATTAATCATTAAGTATGTTGAATGAAAGTCGTATCTAATACATATTTGTTTCAGTATAATCTCAGTAGTTAAGTAAAAACTATCTTAAATTAAGCTGTGGCCCGCGGCTCAACTAGAATTCGATGTGTGGCCCATAAGCCCTTCTAAGTTGGACAGCCCTGGTCTAAACTAAGCGTACGATTTTCCCCGTTTTAAACCTCTGTCGATCTGGCCTCACTCGAAGTTCTGCGATTTTGAAAAACATTCATTGATTTTTGGGAGTACACTAAATAAAACCCCTGAGACATTTTCAAATTTTTTAAAAAGTGTCTGCAATTTTTTCTTTGTACTAAAAAAAAATAAGTTTAGCAGTGTTATATTTCATTCACGTTCTCACAATAATTAATAGGGTGCACATGACCTCAGATTGGGAAGGGTCCTTAAACCTTATTCAACATCATCATCATCGATTGGTAGGGCAGGAGGGATTTCACCGGGAGAGATGATCAACTGATGTCACTGCAATCCCTGTGACCGGGAGGTCCTAGGTTCGAGTCCCGACGGCGGCAGAATTTTCGACACGAGCTCGACAGTAGTCGAGTTCAGCCACTTTTTGGAGGAGAATTCTAGCGGCCGGACTGCTCTGATCGGTAGGTTTTCGGTGGCTTTCGCCGATCAATACCAGGCGAATGCCGGAGCAGTACCCTAACAAACGGCCCCAGGACCGTGCTAGATCTTTTCTTTCCTCTTCCTTGTTCTATCCTCCCCCCTTACACACACACACTTATACTAACATGCACTACACTACCTCACACGCCGGGAGACCAGTCGGGAGCTAAGATCTTAAGATCTAAGATCTAAGACGAAGTCCCCTCTGGTGGGAAATTCCTGGTTGAGGAAAACTCCACTAGTCGACGGTAGGTCGCCGCCGGATCTCGCCATCCAGCAGAGACAGATCACCACCACCACCACCACCTGCCCCCCGAGAGAAAAACACTCACTACACTTACGGGAATGATGACATTTGTAGTTGACGCGCCCGGAATCACGAGCAATCAATTATCATGATCGATTGGTAGACCAGAAGTGGTTCACCGTGAGTGACGGATGGATCAGCCTTCGCGCGGTGAGTGGCAGACGCCCTCGGTACCCGCAACGTTTAAACAACTGGCTCGACATGCCCTTACTATAGGACAAAGCACTTCCCTCATACATTTTGAGGACATAGTGCAACATTCACCATAAGAAACTAGTGGTGATACAATAGCACTTACTTTCCCGTATTAGAGGAAACAGCTCCGTAGTACTGTAATATTGCATTTTATGCGCTACTAACATCTTAGCTTACAACTCACTGTTTCCATCGCAGTGTTGTCAGAACTAGGTGAATTCTACAACTGCACAAAAATAGAATACAAAAGTTTTGTAAACCTGTATTGGAAAACGAACCAGATGTTTTGGACTTTATAGAAATGCATTCCATAGGGCCATGATTAGAGAAGAGTATTTTAAAACCATGCTACAAAATTTCATTGAAAACAAAAATTGTATCTTCATAATTGTAGTTGTAGGAAGATGCCGAAAAAATTTTGAATTTTTTCAATTTTCGAAAAATCAGTTTTCAACCAACATAAGACCTTCGCCATTCTCTTAAATGACCTTCAGATTATCCAACAACAAAATTTAGTCAAAATTGTTGCATTTTTTTGAATTTTTTTTTGAAAATTTTGAAAATGTTCCTGGGGCTTCATATAAAGTACCCTCCAAAATTAAAATATCGATTTCGAATTCTAGGGGCCGCGAGAATATTCAGATCGATCGGGGAATATCAATTTTGGAGAAAATCGTCTGATCGGTTTAGTCGCTAGCGTTGTTCACAGACGTACGGACAGACAGACGTTTTCCTTTCAAATTGGTTTTTCGGTATCAAGGACCCAAAAAAATAGGGATTCTAGCTACACCTCGTGTTAGGATTTTTTTTCTTAATTTACCAACTGAATTTATCAATTTTTTCGTTACCAGGGTCCTGTAATAAGAATTTTTGTGCCGAAAATCCGCCGTATAGTACGTACGTATAGTATACGGGAAAGTAAAACTCAGTCATTAACATGACTAAACACAAAAGCCGATTTGGCTGCTGCCGAAGGTCCGACACAAACATACACCAGCCACTTACACAGAGCAGTAAAACGCGAAATGCGTGCGTACTGCAACTACACAAAAGCACAGTAGCCTTCGGCTGAGGCGGAGAGAAAAGGCAGCCTCCCTCGTGATGTTGCAGGAGTACGCGCGGGGCGGCGGCGGCGGCGGCGGCGCGGGGGCTCAGGCGGTGCTTGCGACTGCAAGATGGCCACTCCAGCATCTGTAAGTCTGTGGTCACGGGGTAAAGGTTCTTAAGTCAATTTTTGGCAAAATTGGGTTAAGTACTGAAACTACAAGTTAAGTATCTATATTTTACTTTAGTAAAAAAAACAAACAAATGTTACCGGCTTAACGAGAAAAAAACATTAAGAAATAGCGTTTAGCGTAGGTGGCTCAAACTTCTAATCCTTGTTTTCTCCAAACTAAGATTTTTGACTTAAAAACTTTTACCCCGTGACCACAGAAGTGATTCGTGACAGGCGACACACGGAATGAAAGAATACTAAGAGGGGTTTTGTGATAAAAGTTGGGTTAGTAGACAGAATAACTACGCAACAACAGCCCAGTATTCGAGCGGTCTTGAAACCGATGGCCAGTAGAGTGTAATGTTAAAATATCTCTCGCGTGGGAAGTCCTGAAGGGAACAGGAGGTTGAGGCACACGTCGCGTGTAAGAAGACACTGCAATTGGCAAATGTGAAGGCGGAAGGAATAGCAGCGAGACAAAGATTGACGGCCTTCCCTAAATCACGTGGTGTGCAAATGAAGGCCTGAATGGTTTGCTGTTGTCAGTGCATTGCTCGATTCTGAAGGCCTTGCTTTCTAATCTCTTTCCTTTGCAAGCCCGATGGAAGGTGGTGCTCATACCCATCGCTCCGGGACCCATGGCGCCCAAGGAGGCATTGAAGTGCAGTGCGTCCCATCGTTTTTATTACAACGTCATCGTCATTTAATTCATTTAATATTTATATAATATCTTTTTTAACTTTGCAGTCAATAAATTTTGAAAATGAATTGTCACTTGCGGGTTAGTGTCGTTCATTATGTCACATTCTGAATGAATTCCGAATCCAGAAAAGCTGGCTAAGAATAGTCGAGTGCAGCGACTGCTTGCGACTTTGCAGTCCGACTGCTGGACGTGTTCACCAATGACCTTCATCTGAAAAACAGGGATTGCTTGCATCCTCCTTACAGACCGACTAATAGAAGTGTTCACCAATGACCTTCATCTGAAGCGCGGGGGTATGTGGATCTTCTTTGCAGTGCGACTGCTGGGCGCGTGCGCGCTGCTGGCAGTTGTGTGGCTGCTGGCGTCGCGGGGAGGTACCGAGTTGGTGCCGGAAGACTTGGAGTTCTTGCGCGTGTCGCGCGACGCGCGGCGCTACGTGCGGCCCGAGGAGCAGACGGCGCTGCTGTCGCCGCCGCCCTGCGCCCCCTCGCCCCCGCCCCCGCCGCGCCTGCTCATGCTGGTGACGTCGGCGCCCGCGCACGGCGAGCGCCGCCAGGCCATCCGCGAGACGTGGGGCGGCCGCAGCGAGGACGCGCGCCTCGTCTTCGTGCTGGGCCGCGGCCCGGAGCCGGCCACCCAGCCCTCGGTCAGCACCGCTCGCGAATTGCAAGCGCCGCGCCGCGCCGCGCCGCGCCGTCGCAGGAGAGCGACGTGTGCTTGCCGCAGGCAGAGGTGGCGGCGGAGGCGCAGCGGCACGGCGACCTGCTGGTGGAGGACTTCACGGACGCGTACCGCAACCTGACGCTGAAGACGCTGTTCCTGCTCAAGTGGGCGGTGCGCGAGTGCCCGGCGGCGGCGTTCGTGCTCAAGACGGACGACGACATGCTCATCAACACGCGCGGCCTGGTGCGCGCGCTGCCGCGCTGGGTGGCGCAGGCGCGAGGGCGGCGAGGGGGCGGGGCCGCTCACGTCGGCGCTCAAGACGCTCCGCCGCTCATCTTCGGCTACGTCTTCTACCGCACTTATCCTTATAGAAATCCACACTCCAAATGGTAAGTTCTCGATCACAGCCGTTCTACAGGGCACCTGTGTAGTACTTATGATACGTTATGTGAACAAGTGGTAGCAGTTGCGAATTACATGACGGAGCTAGAACTATTTCGACTTCTCCATGGACCTTTCCGATCGATCTCTGTAGAAACGTTCAGAAATAGTAAGCAGAATGGCAAATTTATGTATGCAAATTTATTATGAAGAGGTTGTGGCGAAAATGAGGTGATAGACATGACTACATTTGTGTAAACGACAAACCGACAGACTGATTGGATCCGTCCATCGAATACCCCTTATTGAATACCGGAAGCCCATGCGGAATAGATTACTCTTTAGAAAAGTGTCGTTTTACATCTCTCAAATTCCCGACTTGCAAAAACTCTCTAATAACAAGAATAGAAAAATGTTCACTATGTTTTCATGTCTTTTCCCTTTGTTTAATTATCCTTGTAAAGATTTTTTATCTATTGGCGAAGTGTTACGGCCGAAAGAGAGAGGTGATTAACGATAAACTGGAACGAATTTTCTGAAACTGGCTCTTAATGAATTTTTTTTTAGAAATACGAATGGCCCACTACCATTTCTTTTCAAAAGAAACAGTAAGCTTTCAGTAAGTCACCAACAGCATCGCCGTTGAAGTCAGCACCGGTCCGCCGAGTCCAAAGAGTTCGCTCTGAATCGATCCTTCAAACCGTCTGTCGTTAGCGTCGGCTAGCGGGGGTTTCCCAACCAGGTATCTCCCATCAGCGGGCACCGCACGCGTCGGGACGGGCTCTAAGCTCCCGACCGGTCTCTCGGCATGTGTGATCATGTATGTAAGTGTAAGTGGGTGTAAGTAGGGGTAGGGCAGGACAAGGAATGGGAAGGAAAGATCGCGCGCGGTCCGTTTGTTAAGGTACTGCTCCAGCATTCGCCTGGTGTTGTTCGGAGAAGCCACGGAAATCTACCGATCAGAGCACAAGAATTCTCTTCCGGACAGCGGCTGAATTCGACCTGGCTCTCCAGCTAATGCCGAAAACCCTGCCGCCATCGGTATTCGAACCTGGGATCTCTCGGTCAGAAGCCCCGCACTGAAGATACTGTCCGTAGCAGTTGCCGTCACCGTGACGATCGTTGGTGCAGGTTCCTGCCGCGCTGGCTGTACCCGCACGCGCTGCTGCCCGACCTGGCGTCGGGCACGGGCTACGTGTTGACGCGCGCGGCGGCGGTGGCGCTCCTGGCGGAGGCGGCGCGAACGCCGCTGCTGCCCCTCGAGGACCTCTTCGTGACGGGCGTGGTGGGCGGCGGCCGCCTCGCCATCCCGCTCGTGAGCGCAACTGCTCGTACACTATGAAACGATGATGTAATGAAGGCCATTAATACATGAGTGCGATGTTACGATGCGAGCGAGTGTATTAATACCCATTACATCGACTTTCATACGGTACTTTTTCTACAACTGTGGTAACTCTTATACGTTTAACTTTTAAATTGAATGATTTCGTGACCGTTGACATAAAGACCACCTAGTGTACGCACACTAACCCTACCCTCGCATGCTGCCGCAGGTGGCTGTGGTTACCATTCCGCCTGCGAGGGAGTGCTGCACTAGTCAAATACGATCAAAGTGAAATTGCGATCCAATTTACTTTAAATAATATTTCACGTAAAATTATTGATAATAAAAGAAATTAATACTGGCATGCCTAATTTAACAATAAATATAATTTTAATGAACACAATCGAACGAAACATTTACTAGAACGATTCTCAATGATCAATTAAGTGATTAATACTTGGTTTATAAACTTGTCTGCGATTGGTCAAGAACGTGAATCATAATGCAAATAGTATCGAAATGAGTATCATTATGCAACTGTTTGCAGCTGTCAATTGACAGCATTATACAATGAGAGTAGAAAAAATACAAATGGAGTCCCTTGTTTTAACTCTCTCGCTACCGCTTACATAGTACAGAGAGAGTTTTGTAATACTGCGCGAAGGATAACGGCGAATTTTAGGCAGAAAAACTCTTATTACAGGGCCCTGAGAACGAAAACGTGGATAAATCCCGTTGCTAAGTGTAGAAAACAATCCTTTAAATGGGTTTCATGTAAAGTCCCCCAAACATTAAAAACTTCTTAACGATTCTGAAACGCTCAACTATATCTTACTCTTTACGTATTTACCAAGTTTCTGCTGCAAAGATTTATAATCTGACAGAGTAATGCTTAATTCATCCATTTATCCATTCAGGAATCATTACATACTTATATTCTGGTTTTAGGGTACAAAATTGGGTATATTTTCTCGCCTCTTGAAGTTATTGCAATGCAGTTTTCACGGAAGTGTGTTAGGAAATGTGGCTAATAGACACGCGTATTCATTTCTATTTTATTCACTTGTATTTTACGAGATGTGTAAGGTGACTTTGCTTTTTAAAGTGGAACTATACATATTTTTTCAATCTATCAAGACGAGCGTAAAATTACGAATCCAATGATGGAAATGTTGTCATATGTTAGATACGAATTTTTTAGAGTAATTTTGAGTTTTTTGCGACTAGCGATTGACGGATATTTTGAATGTAACATTCCTCCGCTCAAGATCACGCTTAAGATCACGCAGCGCTCGGGGTCCGCCGTTTTTCCTCTCAGCATTACATAACTTTCTCTATATCATGTATATTACTCCGTTTATACGTATGTATACGGGAAAGCAAAAAGTTGCTCAAGACGACACATACGAGAACAAATGATTTTAGAGACTTTATGTACCCATGATTGTGGCTTGGGAGAATCCCTCAAACTGTTTCATTCTGTTAAACAAATGCGCCAAGCGATGTTGTCATCGTAGATCCACGTGCCGCGCTTTTGGCCCTACTACTCCAAAGCGAGGCTGTACTCGACGCACCGCCAGCCGTGCCTCTACCACCACGTGCTCTCGCTGCACGGGCTAGCCGCGGAGGAGATGCGGCGGCTGTGGCGGGCGCTGGCCCGGCTGCGGCCCGCGCGCCACTGCCACTCGCCGATCTTGCGCCTGCTGGGCTGGTTCCTCAGCCCCGTCCCCTATCGGGTGAGTAGCCCCAAGGTGTGCCATCCAAAGCAACTGCTCCCAAGTGCAAGTAGGAACTACTTCTTCTCATAAGCAAATGCTCCTTTTCACATTAATAAAAAGGTTCGTGAAACTGGGAGCATTTACTTCTCTCTGCTTGCTCAGTAACTGATCTATTGCGATTGGTCGATTTCTCTCTGTTTTGTTTGTCTATCTTCCCGCGCGACACGTGCTTGTTCCCGGTGGTGTCGACCGTGTTACGTGAAGTGATACAATTGACGCGCATTGTTGGCGAAATTGCGGGAAATATTCCATCATTCACTCACTATCTAAAACCTCACAACCAGCTCACGACAGTCGTGTATAACCTCTCCTGTACGAAAAGTAAGCTATTGCTCGTCGGCAGAGCAAATGGAGATTGAAGTCAATGGAGAAATTGCTCAAAATAAGAGCAATTACTCAGTTTTTCAGAATATTCTTCAGACTAATGTGACCAAGGGTGAAAATAAATAAAATGCAGTTTTCGTCATTAAAGAAACTTACATTATTTTTGAATTATCGAATCAGATAATCGAAGTTTCGTGAATTGTCTTGATGATTTTTTAGACATTTGTTTTGTGAGTTAAATCTCAATTAAAATTAATAAACGGTATCACTTTCAAGTTACCTTTCTCCCAGAACTTCAATTGTTGTTAAACCAGTATTGAAAACAGCAACGGTTTTGGGTCGATGTTTTGTTACCATCGATATTTTAATTTTGAGTATCGATGTTTAGAAACATCGATGTTTTGTTGGCGACGTCGCATCGCTAATCCTGCACCGCCAGCAGCGCTCACGGCAGCGCTGCTCAAAGGCCCCCAGAGTGGCCCGCGTGCCGCATTTCAGTCGTTTGACACTCTTCTCCCCCTCTGTCAGTAACGCGAGCAGCGCCTCCCGGCCTCTGCCCTCGAGCAGCGGGCCTCACTGCCAGCAGATGGCTGGGCAGCGCACTCTAGCGTGCCACTCCCCGTTCGCTAGTTGACGCTCATTTGCTCTTCATTTCCTCTCTATCAGCAAAATGAGCATCGCATCTCCTCCCCGCTCTCGGTCTGACTACATCAGCCTGATCGATCGGGAATATCAGTTTTGGAGAAAATCGGTTGAATGGTTTAGCCGCTAGCGTTGTTCACCGACGTTGTTTTGAACAGACGCCATTCGATTTTTCGAAATTAAGGACCCATAAAACATGGATTCTGGCTACACCATGTGTTTTTCTAAATTTAGCAACTGGATTTTTCCACTTTTTCGTTACATGGGCGACCCCCACGATTGTCGTATCCATTTAGTGAGGTTCTACTTTACAAACAACATTCTACATCACTGTACTTTATTAGCCTTAGGGCCGAATTCATAGTCGACACTTAAGGAATAAGCGAACCCGTAAGTGATAAGTGCTTTCTCAAAATAAGTGGTCACTTGTAGGCGCTCGTATTTCATAGACGTTCCTTACGACCGAGGAATGAGTGTTCCCTTAAGTGAAAGGGAAATATGGCAACATGACATTGCCGGCAGCTGTTTTGCGGTTCTTGGCGACGGAATTTATACACCAAATAATATTTGTACAAAGAACGTCCAATGTGTCTAGTGCGCGCGCAACACGAACGTTGCACGTCGAACGCGCGCTGCGTCCACTTGCCAGTTCAAATAGCTTCCATCATATATGGAACTGTATGTTATTGTAACATTTCGGTATTTTTACCATATATTTCAAGTTAAATTATAAATATTTTCTACCCCTAAGTATGTTGTTATCTTAATACTGAAGAGATGTTTTGACATCAGCATCACATTTTAAAGTATTTACTACCCATCACTAATAATAAGCAATGTTTTGTAACAGTATAATCATTCATTCTGATATAATTGCAACAAATATTTGTCTTGTGCATTTTCTACGTTATTAATATGCATTATTTAGGGATAATATATGTTAATACTTGACATCAGTTCCTTTTTACTTCACAGTGTTAACTTATACTCTAATATAAATCTAATGAACATAGTCTGTCTGTATTGGTCATGAAAGATATGACTAATAATACCAAAGATTTATGGAAATTTATAAATAAAGAAATTGGCAAAGACAAAGATATCACATCCATCAAACAATTGTCTTCAGAAAATGATGAAATGCTAATTAACAATATAGATATTACCAATAAGATTAATCAATTTTTTTATACACATTGGTCCAGACATGGCCAAAAAAATTAGCAGAGTTGACAACTTTGGATGTCCTGATAATAAATAACACAATACTAAATTCGTTCTACATCACTCCTACTACTGAATCTGAAGTTAGAAATATTATTAAGAAAATAAACAAACACACATTATCTGGAAAAGTTAAAATATCAGTTAAAGTCATAATCCATTTAGTGAATTATATTTCTTAAGCCATTAGTACACATTTTTGATTTCAGCATTAAAACTGCAGTTTTTTCTAATCATTTTAAAAGAGCAGAAGTAGTACCTATTTTTAAATCAGGAGACATTAAAAATCCAAAAAATTATGGACCAATCTCTCTATTTCTAATTTTGTCAAAGTTTACAAAAAATAACTTAAAGTTAAGTTAAGTGATTTTTTTGTTAAACATCATCAATACAATGCAATTGAGATTTCCAGAAAACAAAGGAACTGAGGATGCAATTACATTTGTAATTGATAAAGTAAGAAAACCAATAGATGAAAATATCCCTTGCTTAGCTACATATTTAAACCTAGCTAAGGCGTTTGATACAGTGAACCACAACCTGCTTATATAGGAATTGGTAATGTATGGACTAAAAAGAAAAATAAATTGTTTATTACAAAGTTACCTGACTGATCGGAAATAGAATGTGTAAGTGAATAAGATGTCCAGTGAAGATTTACATGTACGTTGGGGATTCCTCAGGGGACTATCCTAGGCCCGTTATTATTTATTATTTACATTAATGAACTCTTAAAAATTTTAGCTGAAGGAGAGCTAGTATCCTTCGCTGATGACACAGCTTTAATTGCTAAAGGTATCATATGGCAAGAGACACTTAAAACTGCTGAATATAAAATTACTTCTGTTGGAAAATGGTTAAGGCAAATTTTTTTAAGTTTAAATATTTGTAAATCAAATTATATTACACTTGGATGTTACATTGATAGTATGCCCCAAAACTATACAATACATATTCATAAATTTGACTGTATCATGGTAAACTGCAATTGTCCAGCAATCAGTAGAGTCAGTGAAGTTAGGTTCCTAGGCATGTTGATTGATTGTAATTTGAAATGGAAAAGTCATGTTTCTTATCTTGTAAAAAAACTTCAATATTTAATTTACATATTCTATAAATTATAACATATATTTAAGACCAAACAATTGCTGATAATACAAGTATATTATGATTTATTCTGGTCTGTAGCTTCCTATGGAATTGTGGTGAGGGGTGGCTCATATAATACACCTTGTACCCTCTGAACAAGATACAAGAAAAAGTTCTTAAATTATCATCTAAAGCTTTGATTAATTTATTTATAATTAATGATTTTACTTTACATCCAACTTTTTTAAATTATAAATCTTTTAGTCAATACTTTCTAATTTATTGTTGTGTTGTAGTCATAGTCAGTTTTACTATGTTCTGCTCACTTATACATTATTAGCTCAAAGTATGTAAAACTTTCAGTTTTATACAGAAGATTTTGTAAGATTGAGCCTTTGCGAAAATAACTTGAAAGGAGTAATGTGTCTCCATGGGTATTACGCCCTTTCATTTATTTTGTGTAATCATAAACTGTATAATAATAATAATAATTATTTTAAAAAATTTCAGATAATAGAAAATGTCAACCCTATCAAATAAATTCCATTTTACAATACCTGATTCAAATTTCGTGATTTTTTATTCATGTTGCATATTCATAATTACTTACAATTAATAGGTCTCATAAATCGAAGAAACGATAGTTAAAATTTTAGGAAACACCTGAAAAGAAAAGTTGTGTAAAATTTTAATGCAACAAGAACTTTCAGTAATGAAGAAATCGGCAGACCTCATTAGTCACTGAGATCTTTTCAATCAGCGGCTCAAATTTATTCACTATTGTTTTATTTAAACGAAACCGCTTTCGGAACTGTTCGTCTTTATACATTTCCAGTGGATTGCTTCCTTTACTAATGACGCTTTTGTATTACGTACGATGTACTAAAAAATACTCAAACACGCACAAAAATATTGCGAACTCTTGATCGTTTTACTAATGGATCTTTTTAACTAATAATACAATTTTTAATTGGCACAAATAAAACGAATACATGCATCAATACAACTATTACAGAAGTCGGCGGTGCCGGTAAGAATACGAGTAGGACTATAACCTAAATTGGTTACGTCTGACGATGCGAGACACCCATAAGGGACACTTAAGGGGGCAGGCTGCTTCCCTTGTAGGAATGAGTGCTGACTTAAGAATCCACTTAAGGGCTGTTTATGAATACGATTCCTTCACATAAGGGAACACTCATTTTAAGTGTCGACTATGAATTCGGCCCTCAGTCTATAAAAGCCCATCACAGACTTGACTGTACATAACAAAAGTTTTGTGCAATTTTTTTCATACATTTCTTTCTTTTCCACAATGCATTTGTACATCCATTAATTATACATAAACTATTCTTAGTTCGCCCTTAGAAGCTGATGTAAACAAACCCGAGGTATTCATCCGCCTTGCTCCGATTCGCAATAGACAACTGCGCTCTCAGTATCTTATACTTTCGGCCAAGCGAGCTCGATATAGAGGTCGCTCGAGAAGCGAATCCGATTTCTGCAGAGCAGCAGGCGAATATTAACACTTCTAACAGCTCCGCAAAAACATCCTTACAAACATTAACAGAATATACTTGATAGAAAAACTAATCAAATCATTCTTTAACTACCAGTTTGCAAAATAAACTTTTAAATCGTCTTTACGAGAATGTAGTGAGCAAGGGAACGTCAATATTCAAATTACATTATTTCGACTGTAATAACTAATATTCACTCTTTAGTCTCATGCCAAACAACTTACTTACGATCACTCTGCTTCAGGAAGAGGTTCAATTCCTTTCATGTCTGAAGCAGATGATTCGGTGCTGAAAGAGGAATCTTCGGTGATGACAATCTCGTTCGCGGCACTCACTGTAGCCCTCTACTCCCCACATCTTTGTTCCTCTTTAATAGTATGCATTGCTGCACTACACCAGGGTTTTGATGTCACTTTAGAAATACCTTGCTCGAGAAGTTCTAAAAATGTATTAAAAACGTTCAATAACGCACGCTTTTCGCCACTCCGTAATAGTTTACCGCTGTGGTGTTTCACTACGGAAGGACCTGCAACGCTCTCCAACATCTTCAAGCGAACTTTTCAAACTGACAAAAATCTAACTGATCTGCTTCGCATGAGGATATCGCCTCCCACCACATTTCACTGCTCGCAATTGAAAATTCAGCCCCAAAAATCTACATCACTTCTACATCAAGAAACCTCGATGAACAACATTACAAATATGCATGTTTTCACAAGTGCCGTTCCACGTATATTTTGGAGAACAAGCCAGCAGCTGGCAATTGATTCTCGCGCGCAAGCATCACTGACCAATCAGAGAGCTACTAAATAAGTCCCCTTCACAAATCTGTGGAAAATGAAAACACGCGTCCGGGAGACTCAGGCTGTCACAATCTTCGATGCAGCATCGCCAGCACTCCCAAGCCTACGATTCGCTAAACATTCATGTGAAGACTCAGACAAGTCCAAAATTCCATATTTTGAGAGATTTCACTATATTATTCCATACAAGTAGCGTTATCTGCTGAGACATTTCTTTCAGTAAGTGCCAAATACACAAGATTTAAGGCGGGGGAAAATCATAGATTCATTAATTATTCACGTCCACGCTATGAAATTTTTGGTGCCTCCTGAAAAATTTCGAATTCGGACTATTTAGTTTTTGTAAGAAACCCTTCATGTACTCATAATTTTATCACTATCTTCATTCGTATGTTTTGGTTTGCTTGTTGCAGGTCATAACTGATGATCCATGGTGATCGCGACATTGAACACGGTCGTAACTTTGGACTCCAAAGAAGATTTCATTGATTTTGACATTTACTCATCCGGAAGTGTAAAATTAAGATGTAACTGTTTACAATTATGTTAATGTGATTTGTTTCAAATGAAGAACTCGATTTTTACTCTATAAAACGGAAATGTTCACTTATGTTTTCTGTACTTGCTCGTATACTTAGTATGGAGTATTCATACTGCAAATAATGGATCTCAAGATTTTTACCGAAATGCTAAATTGATGGAGCTTTTATGCAAAAAAGCGGTTGCCAGACTGTCTGTTCTGTTGAAAATAACTTTAGCGCCAGAGCAGTACACATCTTTTGTTCCAAATGAATGTTTTCCGATTGATTTGTCACAACTTAAGACATCGCCAACTTGAAACTAATCGAATAATTTTAAGAGGTAATTTTATAAATATTATATTACATTTTCGCCGACCTGGATGGTCGAAGTGGCTAGGAGCGTGTACCGACTCAGCGCTTCGGTCCGAAGGATCGCGGTACCGCGAGAGATGTCCCAGTGCATCAACCTGATGTTATTGCAGTCCCTCTGACCGGGAGGTCCCACGTCTCCACTCCCCACGGCGGCAGGATTTTCCACAGTAGCTTGTCAGCTAGGTCGGATTTAGTCGCTGTCTGGAGGAGAATTCTAGCGGCCGGCTGCTCTGATCGGTAGTTTTCCGTGGTTTCTCCGATCTGTGCAAGGCGAATACCGGAGCAGGACCCTAGCAAACGGGCCGCGGACCGCGCAAGATCTTTCCTTCCTCTTCCTTGTCCTATCCTCTCCTCTTACACACACACACACACACACACACACACACACACTTACACTAACATGCACTACACTGCCACACATGACGGGAGACCGGTCGGGAGCTTACAGCTTGTCCCAGCTGGGGTGGTGCCCCGCTGAAGGGAGATACCTGGTTGAGGGGAAAACCCCGCTAGTCGACGGTACGTCGGCGCCAGATCTCGCCATCCAGCGGGGAAAAGATCATCGCCACCTCCCGAGAAAAAACACGCACCACACTTACGGGACTAATGACCTAAGTAGTTGACGCGCCCGGAAACACGAATCAATCAATCAATCAAAACCGAAGGGTCGCGGGTTCGAGTCCCGCCTTGGGCATGGTTGTTTCTCCCTTCTCCCTCATGTACCTGTTGTCGCGGAGGACCTCACGTTGTGCTGACCGCAGATCAGACGAGTCCGCAACACGCGTGGATGGCTAATGTCAGGTAGAACTTGCCTCCCGTCGGGACGTAAAGGGTAACCGGCTGTCGGCTGGAAAAAGCCCTAGAAAAAAATTACTTTTTCGCTAGTTAATTGGTTTGCTTTTATTAAGACTACTGAATGATAAAAAGTCGCTAAGTTAAAAATTTCTGCGAAATAATTTTGTATATTTTTGAATCAGATGAAAGCTTCTATCACATGAAAAGCTCCCAACCAAACCATGCGCGAGAATCACAAATGTTAATTTGTTGTTGAAAATTCAAAAATTTATATGAAATTTTCCATTGAATTCAGTGCATTATATAATGTATTGTGATATACCAAAAGTCCTCACGGAATTTGTATGAAAATAATTGTATGAAGTCTGCCATTACGAGGGGATCGTACGTATAAGAAATGTTCAGGAACCAAAGAATAGACATTGTTAAAGCAACGTATCAATAAAAGTAGAAATTCCATGTTCAATATCAAGGTGCTATATAAACTATGATCTTTTATCACGGCCCGGTCGTCATAAATATGAAGTAGGCTTCGGAAGTCTTGGTTATGTAGAAAGTTAAATATTCTCACTCTTATGAAAGCGGCGGAACTGGGAATACCTAATAATAATTGGAATGTTTTGCTAGTTTTCATTGTAATCTGAGGTTATTGGTAGAAGATGTCGAGCGAATATTTGATGGTTAATTCTTATAGACCGGCGTGGCGTAGAATTAAAATTCAAAAGTATTATTAATAGTAAATTATAATTGTGATTTTGGTTTCGCGTGTTAAATTAAATTCATTTGAGTTAATTTAAACAGACGTCGTATTTTCCGAAGGGTTTATGTTAAAAGAGCTTCGTAGTTGGGTAGAATAATATTAATAAGTTGATTAAAATAGTCGCGAGTAGAGGCTTCATCCAAAACCTAGCGAGGGCCAATCGCTTCGCGATATATAATATATTTGATTACCTTAAGTATAAAATAATTAGAGACATTCCGGGAGTATTCGGAAATTATTCCGACGATAAACCAAAAACATAATAATAGAGGGGAGAGGTACAAAAGACATCAACTGTACAGCGACGTACTTGGCAACCATCTGAGAAGTTCATCGTAAGCTCAAGAGTAGAAAAATATTAATAAGCTGATTAAAATAGTCGCGAGTAGAGGCTTCATCCAAAATTCATTTTTTCATTACAATGGAGGCTTCATTCATGTTATTCAGAGAAAAGTTCAATTATTAATCCACGAGATCTCGAATATTGTGTAGGATTACGCGTGCACATACATCAGGTAAGACAATTAATGTTATAAGACAGAACCCACGACCGAATTTGGAAGTAAAATCAGCAGTGTACTTGTACTTTATTGTAGACGATGGAATGGCTTGAGCTACAACGCGATGCGAAAGCCGCCATCGCCGCCTGTGTCTTCTGCGCATCTGTCTCAAACCTTAGGATAAACACGACGTCATTCGATTTTTCAGTATCAAGGACCCAGAAACCATGAATTCTGGCTATACCATGTGTTAAAGGATTTTCCCCTAAATTTAACAACTGGGTTTACCCATTTTTTCGATACCAGGGACCCGTAATAACTTTTTCTGCCGAAAATTTCCCGTTTTTCGCGTAGCATTACATAAGTTTTAAAAACTGCCTATTTTTACGCAAAATTAAGCGAAAAATGCTCATATTTTCGAAAAATTGAACATGACCTTATTTCAAGATGTCTTTCAAGAAAAAAATTCAATAAATAAAAATTCCTCAATATTATAGTTTGTAGGAAGACGCCGAAAAAATGTGAACTTTTGCATTTTTTTAAATTTTGAAGTTTCAGAAAATGAGACCTGCGCCATTCTTTAAGAATTATGTACACTAACTGATAACAAAGTTTAATAACATATGTTGTTTCTTTAGCTATAAAATATATGATATACGATGAATGATCGAAACTAGATGGAAAGGACCAGGACAAAACAAAATTCATTACTAAAATATTTACGAGAAAGGTTAACAGTAATAACAGAACATAACATTTTGTTTGTTATTCCGTAAGCAGTATGACAACGAAAACCTTCTCGGTCAATGGAGTGCATGCTTCTAGTTCCATCATTACGATCGTAAGGTCACTGCGAATAGGATTGTCGTATTAATCTACGTAGGGTTGATTAAAGTGTAGATTATCAGGAAGCGAACAGCAGTGAAACTGAAGCCCCTAGTGCAATTGATGCGTGATAAGAGTGATAAGATAGGAGAACTACGGACTTGCTCAGTATCAGTAAGATCGAGAGGGCGACCTCCGACACATCGGTTCTACCTCAATAAGCGCCAGTGGGATGATACACAATGGGACGGAGTAGAAAGAACGATGTCTATCAAGTCACATTCATCCTAAACTTACTTCTTGTAGTGAGTATCGCGCTTTATTTATAATCTTAAAATTTTGCACGAACGTATTTTCGAATCGAAAATTTTGCACGTATTAGAATTAGCCGGATATGTGTGACTTCAACATGTTACTTTACCGAGAATAGTAATGGTTAACAGAGCATTCTGTTTGTGTAGAACGTCTAGCACATTTGCAATTTTACACGACTCAGTGAATGAAGCTGATTTCCTTAACACTTCCACATTTTTGTCCCCAATTTTAAGATTTTAAAACTTCACAAACTCAGGTCTGATTTTTTTCTGGAGTATGTATATAAGCATTAAAAGATTACTATTTTGTGTTTCTGGGAATAAGTTGTAAGATACATTAAATTGAAAATCGATCTTTACGCGCTTAAGGAATGTATTATTTCGTATTATTTACAATTCTAGTTTCCTTCGTATTCATTAAATGTTCTTCAAATTTAATCTTCCAAAGAAATTTATAAATTCATTATAAAAAATACACACGAAATATTTCGCACTTCACAACAATTGAAATACTTCAGAAAATTCACAACAAATTGTGCCGGGCGATATTCGTTTAATTTTTACTCGTTTTTCAAAAATCAGTGTTGCCATCTTCGTGGAAGAAAATTGTGGTGTTGTGGACTGAAAATAACCACGGGGTAATGGGGTTTAATCAACGTACATAGATCTATTTAGATAGCATTTACTTAATTCTCGGCATAGTCACAAAGATCGCAGCACCAAAACACGAAAAAACAGGTTTTTGGAAATTTCATAGAATCTTGGCCGGATCGGAAAAGAAATCATCAGTTCCCCATCAGGTGACCAAGACGCGTCGAATAACACATCACACAATACCTTGTATGTGTCGATTGGTGCACGGGAAGTGGTCTAGCCGTGAGTGACGAAACCACACATCCGAACATATGCACACTCTAGTTACTCAAATACTGTATAGGAATTTTTTAATTACTGAAGTGAAAACGTGAATGAGAAATTCTGAAAAAACATATTATAAACATATACATAGTAATGTATGTAACAATTCTACGATCAAATTTGCAATTTTCTTATATAGACGACTAATTGCCATAGATTAACACATTGATCCTTGATATTACCGTTCAAAATCACATATGCTGCTGCATCTCCCTGTACCTGCATTGCTGGCACGTGTTTGAATAAAGAAGTTTTTAAACCGTTTAAAAATGATCTTCTTATATATTATACGTAATTGCTACAGTTTATTAAACAACTACTTTTCTCAATGTTACTTTATTCTCATAATTATTGCCAAAATTCGCTTACATTAACGATTTTGAAAAGAAATGTACATTTTATGTTTTGTTTATTTTTCTGCCAAATTTGATCTGTAATTTTATTTCTTGAAATTTTCGACTTAATTTTCGTAATCAGCGACCTCCAACATCATTAAGTACCAGAGCTTTCCAATTAAACAACTGTTTGACATTAGAGCCAGTGGTTTGAAGTCTGGAATCACTGTAAGTTGGCCCTACACTTCCACACTCTAGACAATTTGTCTGGCAGTGCGGTGCGGGAATCGGTGGCTGTGTGGTCATAACCAACCACCCCGACAAGAATTCGTTGGACAACGTACCTCCACGAATGCAATTGGCCGGTTCGGCCTGACAAATTGGTATGTGTGTAGGGGCCTTGACGGCAACGACCTTATACAAATAAGCTTGGAAGCCAGCAGGGAAGAAATCTGGTGTGTCATGTACGATGCACTCCCTCCCGTCTGCCTCTCGCATGCTCTCAAACTTCAAATTCTAATATTTATTTATTTATTTATTTATTTATAGTCGCATCAACTGCGAGGTTATTAGCGACTATTCTGTAATTTTACAATAAGGTACATACATTAAGTTTACAAGGTTCTATAAGTTTACATAGCATGGTTACATTTTTTTTAATTTTTACATTTATACATTTTTGTTCAGTGAATAGTGAGACATTACAGTTTATATTACACCAGGGGTTGGAAATATCATGTGATAATTTACACAGTACGTATGCTTAAAAACAATATTACAGTTTGTTTTACAGTTCGACATTCTTCAAATTCTAATATTCTGGATGCATCAGAAATAGGATTGTTGATACCAAGACGTAAATATATGATGTAATAAGAAACAACACAATAAAAAAACTGGAAAAGAATTTTAGTTCCCTTGTGTCTTCTCACGAGCCCTCGTACCTCCCTTACTCGCCTCTTAAAGTATTTCAACTACTCGTCTCAAAGTAATTCAAACAATGACGGCTGGTGCCCGTACAAACTTGAGGTTGCAGATCCATCCAATGACGGAAATGTAATTTCCGAGAGTCAGAACACTAATATGTAATAAAATGTAAGCAATACATGTAAATTAATTAAAACTAAGGTCAATAAAAATCTATTGCAATATTACTTACATATTTTTATGCGTAGTGTCCAGGTCAGGTGTATAAAAAAAGTGAACAAATCGCCTATAGTGTAAAATATTAACGACATGTGAGACAAGTCAAAAAAATACATTTTTAGAATAATAGAGCAATACGGCGTTTATGCCATCTTATAGAGTGCATTTAAACACTATCTCCATCGAAAGTTTAAAGAAAATCATTGGGGCCGTTTTCGAGAAATCTTGCTTTTGTAATTTTTTAAAAATTGCAAATATTGCATTGCGCGAAAGCTACTAAATTTTTCAGAAAAATGTGTATGACATTAATGAAAGGTCTAAATATGTAGAACAAATGAAGAATGTTTTTCAAATCTCAAAGCTTCGACTCCAGCCAATCAATAGGGATTTCTCCAATTTGGAAAAAATCCCACGTACGATTTAGGCGCTGGTGTTGTTCGGACGGACGGACTGACGGACGTTTGCTGTCAATTGGTTTTTTGGTATCAAGGACACACATAATAGGGATTATGGCTAAACCACGTGTTAGAGAATTTTTTCATCATTTAGCAATTGGATCCACTTTATCGTTATCAGGGCCTGGCAATTATTTTTTTTTCTGCTGAATATGGTCCGATTTTTCGCGCAGCATTACATAACTTTCTCTATACTATATTATACTACTCCGTATATACGTACGTATATGAGAAGGTAAAAATTTACGGCCTTACGACGAATATATACGTTCCCGGCTTTAATATGACTGAATGTACCATTATATTGAAAGTAGAGACATTGTAACATTATCATTCAGTAAACAAAGCCTCCTTATCCTACCCCTATTCCATCTGACAATGGGAAAGTTAATCAGAGAATTTCAAACTGCCGTATATGGCCGGTTCTTTATAAAGTTGGCAGGATCACGCAATACCAAAAAACTAAGCAAAATATAATAAATTGTATTCTTTATTATTAAAATATCATTAGCAGTACGATTTTTTCTGCTCTCCTTTTATTTTCTGCATGCGCGGTATAGAGAAAGTTATGAAATGCTGCGCTGGAAACGACGAATTTTCGCTGTAAAACTCTTATTGATATACTCTGGTAACGAAAAAGTGGATAAATGCCGTTGCTAAATGCAGAAAAAAATCCTCTAACATATGGTGAAACCACAATCCCAGTTTTATGGGTCCTTGGTACCGAAAATTCGATTGACGACAAAACGTCCGTCTGTGAACAACGCTAGCGGTTAAACCGTTCAGCAGATTTTCTCCAAAATTGATATTCCCCAATCGATCTGTCTAATGTCGTGGCCCCTTGAATTTGAAATATGTATTAATTATGGAGGGTACTTTACATAAAATCCCTGGGGCATTTTCAGAATATTAAAAAATGCACCAAATTTATTTATTAAATTTTGTTGGCGGATAGCTTAATAGACGCTTAAGAGATGGACTTCTTGAGTTATATTTTGTAAAAATTATTTTTAGGTTGTATTGTTTGTAACCCTTTGCATTTCAAACATGTAGAGTTTATCCACTGCTCGGGTACAATATTTTTTTAAAAATCGTTATAACCCACCTTCAGGCGAGCAAAGTCAGTAAGTAATTATTTTGTGCTGTGCACTATATCATTATATTTATAATACATTTTTACTCTTCTGTTACAGCCATTTGGTATCCTGATTTTCTTAGCCGGAGTGGCAGTCGATCACAATATGGCTCCCTACAGTGAATTTTTGAGTGGCAAGTTGCACGCATTATCTCTGTGCTTAATAGCTGCAGGTTTGTTCTCCGTCGCCATCGCTCTGTTTGGATGTTATGGAGTTCTTCGCGACAGGTTCTGCATAATAATACTCGTAAATATTTAATGGTACTTGTACAAGGGTCATTCCATATTAAATCAACACAGATTTTTACCTCACCATTTTAGATTCAGATGAAATTTGACACATAGGTAGCAAGAATGGAGAATAAGAAAACTACAAATTTTGAGTAAAATATCTCCACCCATTTGTGAAATACAGCCATGTAAAATTTTACAAAATTGGGTTCCCGAAACTTTTTAAATTGATGTAGAACTTCTCCAAATTAAGATAGAGAGCTGAAACAGATGTCATTTTACAGCTTTCTTTATGGCCTTTTATATGATATACAACTCAATACGGGTTGGGTTAAAAAGTTTTTTTAAATTTGAAGTTAAAATTTTGATTTTGAGTCTTTTTCAAAATGCTCATCCCCAAAAAAATTGAAAAAAATTTAAATAATCCTTATTTGTTTCCAAACATATGGTGCAAGTTTAAACATGGGACTGCAATGGGTTCATATGGTTATCTACCCTATAATATGATAAATAAAACAAATCTACCCTATTTTTGTTTTGCATGTGTGCTATTTTTTAGTTTAACTGCGTATTTTAATGTATGCCGTATATTTAAGTGCATATACTCCAGGTTTTTGTGGAGAAGTGGATCGAAATCAGATCTTTTCGGGTATTTCTCTTTCAACTTACAAGTGGCATTCTTCTGAAAACGCGGCTATGCAAATTGAACCTCCTTAGTACCCTTCGCACGGTTTCGGAATTTACTTTCATGCTAATGCCAATTCATAACTGTGGAGTAATTTTTGGTGCATTAATACGAGGGTCCTTCTTTATTATTTTCACTACGAGATCCCCTTCTCGATCAGAAAATGTCTTCGGGCGTTCTCCTCCGGGTTGCAGTTCAATCGCCTATTCATTGATGTACCATGAGATTATGTCACTCACTGTGCTTTCTTTATTAATGGCATTTTGCAGAATTTTGGGCATCATTAACCCTTTGCATGATGGTAAATAACCAGCTGACGCTGCTCAAAGTTGGTGTTCTTTCCTCAACGATTCATTTCACTTACATATTTAGGTTCCCACGTATTTGGTTCATCAACTGAAAGGTGACCTTGATTTGTTTTCTTTTTGGTGATAGGTAAAGTTATATACATTTCCTTTCGATATGCACAGTCAGTAAAAATATGCAATTGCATGAAGTTCCGCGGTCTAATAATAATAATAATAATAATAATAACAATGATAACAAAAACAATAAAACACAACACACTCACCAACAAATACACTAAATTAATAATTTGTATATATTAGGTCTTATAATGTGAAATAAAATGCATTTTAAATCAGTAAAATCTAGAGTAAGTAAATATTGTGCATTTTAAGTAAAGATTACCATATGAACCCATTGCAGTCCCATTTTTAAACTTGCACCATCTGTTTGCAAACATATAAGGATTATTTTAGAATTTTTTCAATTTTTTGAGGATGAGCATTTTGAAAAAACTCAAAATCAAAATTTTAAATTCAAATTTAAAAAACTTTTTGAACGCAATCCCCATTGAATTGTACATCATATAAAATGTCATAAAGAAAGCTGTAAAATGACACCTGTTTCAGCTCTCTATCTTAATTTGGAAAGTTTCTACATCAATTTAAAAATTTTCGGGAACCTAATTTTGTAAATGTTTACATGGCTATATTTCACAAACGGGTGGAAATATCTTACACAAAATTTGTAGTTTTCTTGTTCTTCATTCATACTATCTAAGTATCAAATTTCATCTGAATCTAAAATGGTGAGGTAAAAAACTGTGTTGATTTCATATGAAATGACCCACAATTAAATTTGCTGAAATGGACACCTCTATTAGGCGGTTACTTCAATTAACGGCCGTGTTTTGTTTTTCCGTTTGATTTACCTATTAACTATGAATGGCACTGCGGCCAAAAGTCACATACATTTCACCTGTACTAGAACCATTTATATTCACCTGTACTAGAAGTTCACAAATTCTTTGAGATTTTACAATTTGAATCAGAGAAGCGGAAGTGATTTCTGTTGATACAGAATATTTCAGCATCGGAATGCATTGATACATTATGAACTTGCCCTGTACAATGAGTGTCAGGTGTTATGAGAGTACGGGTAGTTCCTAGAGTTGCTTCTCTTGTGGGGAATAATTTCTGTTTCAGATAATGTTAGATGATTTCCTAGCAAGATTCTTCAGGACGTGAATTGTTCTTTAAGTCTAGTTGGAAGCTAAGTAGAATAATGAAATAAATCAGTCTATAAAGAAGAGAAGATTACAATAAGGGGAATTGAATGATTGTGTAGTGAACCCAATGAGTTGTCGAAATTAACAAAACAGCTTCAGACATTTTGCAGTTCAAGCGAAATTAAACGTTTTTAACACTTAAATAATATTTCACT
This sequence comes from Acheta domesticus, assembly GCA_031308135.1. NCBI lineage: Eukaryota > Metazoa > Arthropoda > Insecta > Orthoptera > Gryllidae > Acheta > Acheta domesticus. Next base: position 26,559,080 of record JAHLJT010002406.1, on the reverse strand, counting down.
ATATTGCTAATTGCTAAATGCTTCCCATATTCTCATTATTTCACTAAGCGGCCATCTGAATGAACGGCCGTTTTCTTCGGAATCAATTGTGACCGCTTAAAAGAGGTTTTATTTCATTTCAAAAACTGTTTCCCAAACAACTTAATTTGAATTATTTTTCTTTAATAGTATCCCCACTTATTGCTGGCTATTTTGGCATTCCAAATGGTGGTCGCAGGACTCGCTTACGTTCAAAAAGAAGGAAAAGAAGAGATTCTGGATTCAACGCTCGAAGGAAACATTCAGAATTATACATGGGACTCCGAGAACATGGACATTTTACAGACTGAGGTAAACGCAAGAATTAACATACAAAATGCAAGGGTTGGATGAAACGTAATTAGACATAGGATGTTTAGGGAAATGCCTCTTTTTTTCTAGCAAACTTATTTAAAGGCTGATAATATATAAGCACGAATGATAACAAATGATGACATAAGACGAAGTTTTATAATGCTTATTTTTGCTTATTTCAGCATAAATGCCTATTTTTGGATAAATGCCTTTTCTTTAGAATTATTGCGAGTTTTTGCATTTTATGTATTATTTTTAAATACAATGCTAAGATATCAGAAAATCGGCCATGGTCCAAATTGACCATTAATTACGAAACCTTCAATTTACGGTTTTTGTATTTTGAAGTAGGAGAGAATTCCTGAAAGTATACATATCTTTCTCCATTTCCCTATTTCATAAATACTAGCCATATTCTGAGAAAATTGTCGATTGACAATACACCGAGGGCACCGTTTGAGTGGAAATAAATGTAAATTCCCAGAAGGTTTCAGTGTTGCTAATTTTATACTTCTAAAATATATGCCACACACATAAGTAGGTGTTCAGAAATCCTTCTGTGTATTCAAACTGATTTTGTCTCCCAATCGTTGCATATTTGAAATTGCGATCCTTGAAAAGTTACTGGTAATGTATTGCAAAGGAAACAATTAAGAATAAAATGTAGAATAGTTGTAAATATGTATGGAGTTTTACAAATAATTTTCAATTTTATTGTGAATGTAATTTTGACAGTGCCTTTTTTTCTCTTTATTCTTGACATTTTCAGTGCCTTTTAAGGCGCCTAAAAGGCGATTTTGTAGTGCCTAAACATCGGATGTCTAGTAATGATAAATATTTTAGTTTCTCCGAAATGACTTATTGCAGAGTATTTACGTTTACACCCCTTCAATATAATCGCCTCCGTTATTAGTGACCTTTTACTAAACTTAGGAAGGCGTTCACCATCTGCGCGTCTATTTCTGTTGCCCCACATTGACCGCTCTGGAGCATGAGTAATTTCGTCTCTGGTATTGTACCGGGTTCTTTCAGTTTGCTGAGGAGCTCAAGTCACAAATCACTCATATCGGATGAGTGAGGTGGATGTTCCTCAATCTCCCATTGCCAGCGGCGCGCGGCGGCGCAAGCGTTCCCCACGTGGGGTCGAGGGTTATCCTTCACATCACCTCTGCCGATCTGAACGCTTAAACCCATCGTGCGACTGTGGAGTATGGCAAACTCTGCATCACCACATATTTCTCGCAGTCCCTGAAAACATTCGTGCTTACCTCGTGCCACTTCAGTTTTGAGGCACGAACGTTGCTCTTTGTGTACATACCGCGATCCTTCCCCCCGAGATCGACTCGGCACTACTGCTATCCGGACCGGCAGAGGAAGTAATTTACTATATACTATAAAACAGGATGTTCGTATGTGTACAAGAGAAAAACTCCAACACCGTTAGACTCCATGAAAGTTGGTCCTTCTACGTGTTTTTTCACCCAGAAGGTTCATGTGTTGTTAATTCTGTTGTAACTTCACAACATGGCGCTACATATTCACTACATATCCACTACATTTTCACGTCAAATGCAACCTGCAACGCACGCGGCAGCATTTTGAATGTATATCGTTAAATAACTCCTAAACGAGGCGTTCTAGGGACAAAAAAAACTAAACTTTTGAGCCTCAAAGAAACGTTTCTCACACCTTAATTTACAGAAGGGACTCTTCTTGAAAATTCTATTACATTTTTGCTTGTACGGCGCTTCCCTATATTACCTCACCTGCTAAGAGACGTGCAGAATCTGCAGGTCAATGTGAATTAGAGGGACAAAGAGCGGCAGAGACAGAGATAGACAGGGGACAGGGTGAGGGAGTGAGTGAGAGACAATGAGAAATGGAGATGGGAGGGGAAAGAGGGAGCTGAAGGGCAGACCGGGTTTTCCTAGTTTACTATATATATATATATATATATATATATATATACATATACATACATATATATACATATACATACATATATATATATATATATATATATATATATATATATATATATATATAGTAAACCACGTTTTCGTTACCAGAGCCCGGCAATAAGGGTTTTTGTGACGACAATTGCGCGTTTTCCCGCGCCTACTAAAATACTTTCTCTTCTTACGTACATAAGGGCAAAATATTACGACAGGGCTCATCATTCTCAACTCTCGGAAGTAACGAGTTCGTTTCCTATATTTTTTTAGCTAAAATGCTGCGGATTTAACAGCTCGGACGACTACTACGATATTGCTGTCCCGTTGAGCTGTTGTGACAATTACAATTGCTCGATCGCTATGAGCTACTACAAGAAGGGTTGCAGAAGTGCATTGGAAAGTTTCACTACAACTCAAGGAAACATAATAAGTGGAGTGTCTTTAACTTTTGCAGGACTCGAGGTACGTTGATGGGAGTCTTTAAGTTCCAATGGAATCTGAGAAACCAAAGATTGGTATTGTTGATTGAAAGAAAAACTGCACAATTAAATTTCATGACATTATGATGATGTCAGTGAATCAAACAATTGTAATAACGAGAATTAATTCTAACTGATGTTAATATTGGTGATTATTCACCCTTTGACATTCGTGTTGTATAAAAACATAGTTCTCAAATATTGAAAAGATTGAAAAATTTCAGTATCAGACTTCCCTATTGAAACAATTACATGTGATACTATATTACCAATTGCAATGTTCTTCTTACTAAAATGCTATCATTGTTACCTTTGTTGTTATTGTTGTTGATATAATGTATCTTTATGAATGTTCTTCTTGTTTATTCTTACAGATTTCTGGTTTTATCTATTTGCTCTTTTGTTGCCGACTCATGATGCTGGAGAAATCCCGTTCGACTCACACTTTGCTCCTAGAAGAAAGTTCAGATGAGGAGACAAAAGGTTATCCATGAGTGTGCCTTAAGTTCATTTCTAGTCGGTAATTTCTTCGCCCATTTTATCAGTACAGAAAGGCAGACATCGTCGGTATGGAAAAAGTGACGCATCAGGCTGGATGTATTCTGTACAGAAAATCAGTGGCGTAACTAAGAAAATGGCGTCCAGGAGAAAAGCTTTCCCCATTGCGACCCCCCAATATGGGTAAAAGAGAATCATGTAGGTTTCGTAATTCTTAAGACCAATTTCGTATCATTGCTTCTTTTCACATTCACTTCTATCACAGTCTTTTTTTCAACGTTAGAGTCTATAATATCCAATATTGTGATAATGACATCTTCCATAGTTTGCTTAGGCGATTTTAATGTTGATATAGGTATCACATCGACGCAATTATCTTCTTCTAATGGTCTTGTCGCTGATTTTCAAAAATTCTTTAATTTTTCACAAATTATATCAGAACCCACTCGTGTGACTGCTACATCATCGTCTATTATTGACTTGTTATTTGTATCTGATTCCCTGGAAGTGACTGATGTTGATGTATCGGACTCAGCAGGCATTAGTGACCATCAACTAATTTCCTGTAAAATTAAATGTCTTCCTAAGCAAAAGTTGCGGCACACTGTAATGTTCAGAGATCTACGATCTATACCGATTGATTATTTTAATGATGTGGCTACCAATGTTCGCTGGGATGATATTTTTGACGGTCAATCTATAGATGAGAAGGTATCTATCCTAGCTTCTCTTATTGTACAGCTTATTGATATTTTTGCCCCTGTTAAAACTGTTTCTTTTAGACGTTCTATGGCGCCGTGGGTAACAAAAATGTTCGATGTATGATACGCAAACGCAATCTGATGAAAAAGAAGATGAAAAAATCTCACTCATCTTGTGAAAGAGAATATTATAAGGCTAAATATCAAATGCTTCGACATGAAACATTGCGTTTATTACGTTCTGAAGAGAAAGCATACTTTGACTCATTATCATCCTTGAATCGGATATTCTGTGGAAGAAACTTAAGCTAGCTAACGTTCATCGATGTGACAATTTGGTTCCTGCAACTCCTTTGCTTTCGGATCCTGATTCCATAAATAACCACTTTGTTGATTCCATCCCTGATCCTCGTTGTTCAACTCACGTCTTGTCTTCTCCAAGCGACCACGTTGTGAATTCACTTCCCCCTTTTACATTCAAGCCAATCTCTGAAGAAGATCTATTTAATGTTGTACGCTCACTTAAACTGACAAGTGCTGCTTCGGATGGCATTTCTGGAAACATGGTTTTACTGTGCCTGCCATTTTGCTTCGTTCATCTTACCCATATAGTCAACTATTCATTAGAAAAGTCTGAGTTTCCGTCTGCGTGGAAACACGGTCTCGTGATTCCAATACCTAAAGTTAATAACCCATCTAGTTACTCTGATTTTCGGCCAATAACATTAGTTCCTTTTCTGTCAAAGATTCTTGAGAAGTGTGTTGAGATACAAATTCAGAGATTTCTGAAAACACATTCTCTTTTACCTCACAATCAGTCTGGATTCAGACGCGGTTACAGCACTACATCCTCACTAACTCTACTGTCTGATATATGCTTGACAGCGTTCGATCGAGATTTGGTATCTGTTGTTTGTCTATTGGACTTCTCCAGGGCATTTGATACGTTAAGTCATGACCGTCTATTATCTAAACTGCGCTTCCTTAATTTCTCAGAACCTGCAATTGAATGGTTCAGTTCTTACCTATCAGCTCGCTCTCAGTCAACGGTCGTACGCACCCTGGATGCTACAAAAACGTCATCTCTACGCTTCTTATTTCGAGGGGTACCTCAAGGCTCCATTCTAGGTCCCCTTCTGTTTAACATATATGTTGCAGATTTAATGCATCTATCCTTCAACTCCGTGATTCAGATGTATGCAGACGATACTCAATTAATTTATTCCTTTCACCCATCTAATCTTTCATTGGCTGTTGATTGCTTAAATGTGGATCTTGGTAATATTCATAAATGGTCTATGGAGAATGGATTAATTTTAAATCCTAATAAATCTGTGTATCTCTTTTTAGACCCTACAAATCGCCTAAGAAATGCAAATACGGATAATTTTCAGCTGTTAATTGATGGTCATTCAATTGGTCATGTTGATCTTGCTAAAAATCTTGGTTTATGGATGGACAGTGGATGGAATTTTGATCATCATGTGTTAATCAAATGTAGAGCAGCATATTTGAGATTAAGATCCCTATATCAATATCGCAACCAATTAACACAGTCAACCAAGCTAATGTTGTGCAATACTCTCATACTGTCGTTATTTAATTACAGTGATATTGTTTATAGCCCTGCACTATCTCAAAGAAATTTTGCTAGAGTTCAATCTATTCAGAATGCGTGTTTGAGGTTCTGTTTCACTATTCGGAAATACGAGCATATATCACCATTCATGGATAAATCAGACTGGTTGACCATGAGACAGAGATGGATATTTCACCTATGTTTACTGGTACACTTTGTGCTCTCCTCTAATTCTCCCAGTTATCTTCGGGATCGGCTTAAACTTTTTTCACAATCAAATGAGTCTGCTTCACGTACTATCCGATTTGCCAATTTCCTACTTGTTATTCCCGTTCATCGTACTACCAAATTTGAGGCATCCTTTAGCTATCTTGGTCCACACTTCTACAATTTTATCCCTCATGAGCTTAAAACCCTTCCCTACAAATCATTCTGTGAAAAACTTTGTAAATTTATTAAACTTAATTTTTAATCTTTCTTCAGTGTTTCTTGATGTATTATGTTAAATTTTCTGTAACCTTCTTGATGTATAGCTTTACTTCAGTGTTTCCTGTTATATTATATTGTCTCATATTATCTGCTATACACTTACAATTATATTTTACTTATGTAACTTTTTCAATTTCTAATCCTCATGTACTTACATTTATGCTTTTTTCAACTTATTCTTATTCTCTTTTGATTTTATGTTTATGATCTGTATTTTTCTTGTGGTTAGTCTGAAAAGCAGTAATTTAATTACTGAGACTCGCCGTTGTACTTTTTTGTGCAATAAAGTATTATTATTATTATTATTATTATTATTATTATTATTATTATTGTATAGGAAATAAATAATTAAAAAATTACACCCAACACCATTTTATTATATAATAGGAATTGCAAATATTCTTGCTCCCAAATTTACAACTTATTTCCTTCTTTTGAACATTAAACTTCGGTGTTTGGTATATAATACCAAACACCGATGTTTGTGAAAATCAAGAAGGAGACATACTATAATAATGAAATTTATTCCACAGATTAGGAATATCACAATATACAATGATTAGAATTACATAACTGTACCTGCATTTTGACCTTGAGTATTTGGTGCGGTTTGAAGCCGGCACGCGCTGCCATCAGAGCCTCTAGGCCTCGTGACATGGATTCAGAGAGCCTTGATATGCTGCTGGGGAACACACCTCCACGCGGTTTTTATGCGTGACCACAAAGCATCGACAGGCTGCAGGAGGATCAGATCGAAGAACTTGCTCACTCTATTGTGCGATGCAAGAATGCCCATTATAAACCAAAGATTTTACTCCACGTCCAGGAACTGTGTTATTGGAAAGGGTTGGCCCAATATGTATATCGCGTGATTGGTAGATGTCAAACCTGTCTGACATCGAAGCAACCCAATAGAAAGTATACGGGAGTAATGCACGCTATCATACCCCACCGCAGAAATGAATTGCTAGCAATCGATATTTTTGCCACTCTACCGCAAACAAGAAATGGAAACAAGTACATCTTAGTTACCACCGTCGTATTTGCTAAGTTTACAAGGTTGTACCCTCTTAACAAAATCAATAGCCCTAATTGTCAATGGCAGTTAGACAAGCACTTTCAAATCGCCGGAAATTGCGAAACGTTATGCAGTTTACTAGCGTGACACCTTACGGTAAAAGGGCATCACTCCATGGTACTCCAGCGCTCGACACCCTCAATCAAACCCCTTCGAGAGAATTCTCAAGATGGTTTAGAATATATTGTTTTCAACGGCATGATGAATGGAACCTACTTATCCTTCATGTCAACAAGTGGATAAACAGTGTACATCGCGACAGTATAGGAGCAAACCTTGGGAAGTGCATTCCGGTAGGAAACCGCCTCATGCCTGGGGGGAAGACCTTAGCCACATTCCGAGAGAAAAACATGCATTACAGTTTCGAGAGCAATGACTTTAGCAGTTGACGCGCCCGGAATCACTGAGAACCAACCAACCAAACGATGGAATAAGTAATGTAAATTGAATGCGATTGCAAGAATGAGATTGCGATTGTCGTTCATTTGTTTAACGACGATCTGCAACTGTTGACGCTCTCCCCTACGCCCCCACGGCGCAGGGGGGTGCAAGGTTATGCGATGTCAAATTTTCGCAAGGGAGAAAGTAAGTAAACAGCAGTAATAATTTAGAATGTGTATGTAAATATGTGAATAGTTATGCTGTTTCATGAATGGTGCAAGTTCAACATTAAATATTTCTTTCACCAAGAAACCTGTTATTCAACTACTCACTCCCTAGCTGCCAGAACTGTGTTGCCTTACTGCCCACCCCGTTGTTTCGAGTCCGCTAAACACTAGATTGTTGGCTGACCCCTATTAAAAAGTAAGCCATTCAAAAAAAGTGTAAATAAGGAGTAACGTACAGTGCAAAGTATAAAAAAATGCAAATATTCTTTATCTATAAAATAACACTTTTCACTAATCACACATTCAATTGTTTGCAATCATTTTCATCGTATGGAATCACAAATGTTTGAAGTCTGGCGTACGTTCCATGGTAGAAATTCAGCAATTATCACCGTGGGTCGTCCGTTATAACCTGAAACACAAAATAATATTTTTAACAACTTTTGTTTTTTGTAATATTTTAATGTCATGCCAATATTCATATTTTCAAAATAAATTGGTCATTAGATTTTCGAGAATAAAAAATCCATAGTTCACACGTTTTTCATGTAACACATTAATGGCGCCTGAAAGAAACATATGACTAAAAGGTATCTCTGACAAAAGATTACTGAAAAATGGTGTTTTTATTAGTACATTGAACATTATCCCTCAAAAAATTTAAAGAACAAAGTTTGGAGCCGATTATGAGATATTCTTATTTCTGATATTTTTAATATTGCACATATTTCACGCAATATTGCGGGAAAACTACTATTTTTTAAAAAAATGTACGTGACCTTCATAAAATAACTAATTATGGAGAAAAAATTTCATTTGAAGGAAAAGTCTACTCTTGTAGTTCTTGAAAAGCGCCAAAAAATTTCAAATTTTTAAAATTTTCAGAAATTCAGAGTTAACACTGAAAATCAGACGTATGCCACATTTATAAGTGTACTTCACACTACTCTAACAAGATATTTAAATAAAAAATTGGAAGCATTTTAGAGAAAATTTCGAAAATGTTCCAGGCGTTTCCTGTAAAATACTCCCGAAATATTAAGAAGGATATTTAAAATTGCAGGACTGATAGTGGAATCAGATCGATCGGGGAATATTCATTTTGGAAAAAATCGAATAGTAGTAGTAGTGGTGGTGGTGGTGTTGGTGGTGGTAGTAGTAGTAGTTAGTGGTAGTAGTTAATGGTAGTAGTAGTAGTGGTGGTGGTGGTGGTAGTAGTAGTACAAGTAGTAGTTAGTGGAAGTAGTAGTAGTAGTAGTAGTAGTAGTAGTAGTTTTTTTTAAATTTTTTTTTTAGTTTTTACGAGGGAAACTGTGAGAATCCATCATGGACACTTGGGAGGCACCGCTCTCCCGAAGTAGTGTGAGACTCCTACTCACTAAACTCACTAACCCTTTCTAATCGACGTGATTACTGCCCCGGAACCGCGTTAGCATTACTTCAGGGCAGTGTCGATTCTAATTGCCCTTCCGGGCTTCTCTTTCAATTTAGTTTCGCCTCGAGTTTATTAACTCGTCACTGTCACTATTTTTGCGTCTCAGAATGCACTCCGCAAAGGCTGCTACTGCACACCAAGATTGGGAGTTGCGCAGCATCAAAGTGATGATGTTTCCTGGTGTTATTTGCTCTGCGCCTAATTCGTTGCCGAGACGAATTATTTCTTCCTCCCATCTTTCGCACATGAAGAAAGTGTGTTGTGCGTCATCATCATTATTGCAGTAGAGACATTTAGGGCTGCTGACTTTCTGCATTCTGTGTAGGTACTTTCTGAAACATCCATGGCCGCTCAGAAGCTGAGTAAGGCAATAGGTAACCTCCCCATGCTCGCGGTTTAGCCATGTGTCCAGTCGGGGGATCAGTCTTTTCGTCCATTTTCCATAATTCCCATCTTCCCATCTTTGCTGCCATTTCTCGAGAAGTACTTGGCGAGCTACCTTCTTTGCTTCGCCCCTGCCGTTAACTATTTGGTTGCGCCAGATGTCTTGGCGTTCTTGAGCGAGATCTATTGGGGGAGTGCCCGCTATCACTAATACCGCTGCTTCAGACACTGTGCGGTATGCACACGAGACCCTCAGTGCTCCACGTCTTTGCACAGCCGCCATTCGTTTGCGGTACTTCTCTATTTCTAGAGCTTTGGCCCATATTTCTGCTCCGTAAAGTAAAATTGATGTCATTACTGACATAAGGAGGCGCCGCTTACTACATTTTGGCCCGTTAGTATTTGCCATCAATCGGCTTAGTGCTTTTGTGGCTTCTGCGGCCTTGTCTGCTGCTCTCGGTATATGAGGCCAGTAGCTCAACTTCGTGTCAAGTATGACCCCCAGATACTTCACACTTGATGCAGTTTGAATATCTGTTTCTCCGACCCTGAGTGTGACACTCGTCTGTATACGTTTCCTTGTAAAAACAACGATTTGGGTCTTTGCTTCTGCAAGTGACAGGGAGTGCTCGTTCATCCATCTTTTTACGCGTCGCATTGCTTCATTTAGGTGACGTTGTGCTTCCTCTACGGTATGCGCTGTAATGAGCACACCCACATCATCAGCGTATGCAACGAGCTCCGTATCTCTGGGCATTTCCAATCTCAGAAGGTCGTCGTACGTGACATTCCATAGATATGGTCCTAGGATCGAACCTTGTGCAGCGCCTCCTGACAGTGCTTTGGTTCTTTGGCCTTGGTCTGTATCGTATAGGAGTGTGCGATCCTTTAAATAATTTTTCATGACACTCATCAAGTATACTGGTAGCTTAAATCTTCTCTCGAGAGCATTGAGCATGTCACTCCATCTGGCAGAGTTGAATGCGTTCTTGACATCTAAAATAGCAAGTAGCGTGAGCTTCCGGGAGTGGTGATTTACGGACTGGGCCCTCTCTATTGTGTCGACTACCGATGCAATTGCGTGGATAGTGGAGTGCCCTTTTCGGAATCCGTGTTGTCGTTGGGACAGCCCCCCTGCTTCTTCTATTGCTTTCAGTAGTCGAGGTTGTAGCAGCTTCTCGAATAACTTTCCAGCCGTATCTAACATGCACAATGGTCTATATGATGACGGCGAGTTTCTTTCTCCTTTTGCCTTGTTGATGAGGGTCAACCTAGCAATCTTCCATCGTGTGCTGAAGACGCCGTGTTTCAGGCAGTCGTTGTACATATCTAGCATCAAGCCAGGACAAGCTTTGTGCGCTGCTTTCAGCGCTTCTGCTGGTATGCTGTCAGGACCTGGTGCTTTTCTGTTTTTAAGCGATTCAACCGCCTGTGAAAGCTCGCTTTCGGTAAAGAGCGGGATATCGCTGGGTGGTACTGTTATCTTGTTGTCAAATATTTTTGGGTGAGTGGGGAACAGTGCATTCACCACATCCTCCATTGTCGTCGTGTCCATAGCGATGTTAGTCAGGCATCCGAATTTTTTCATAACGATTTTATAGCCGAGGCCCCAAGGATCGTTGTCTATTTCCTTTATTGTACACTGCCATTTACAAATCTTGCTTTTTTTAATCGCTTTCTGAAGTGTTTTCTTAGCAATGCGGTGGTCAGCGGAGAGCCTTTCAGCATCCTCCCTTCCCCTTGCTCTTTGGGCCCTACGCCTTAACTGTAGGCATTGTTTTCTTAAGCCTGCAATCTCATCGTTCCACCAGTAGGCAGGCGCCCTGTTATTCTGTGGTTTCTTCCGGGGCATCGCCGCCTTACATGCGCGCTCAATGAGCTTCATGGTGGAATTAACTCTGTTCTCAGCGTTTTGCGTTCCTTCCCGCCCGTGGTATTTATTGGCTACCACTTCGGCTCCACTAGTCATAATCTCGGTGAACCTATCTTCATCTAGTTTCGCCACATTCCATAGTAGTAGTAGTAGTAGTAGTGGTGGTGGTGGTAGTAGTATTAGTGGTAGCAGTGGTAGTAGTTAGTGGTGATAGTAGTAGTAGTGGTGGTGGGGGTGGTAGTAGTTAGTGGTAGTAGCAGCATTTAGTAGTAGTAGTGTAGGAGCTAGTGTTGTTCACAGACGGACGGACAGCAGATGGACGGACCTTTAAAAAACACGTTTTCTGTATTGGGGGGCTTCAAAACGTGTATTTCCGTTGAACTCCATAGGTGCCGTAGCTTCTCCGCATTGATGTGTTTGGTCGTAATGTGAACTTTATGTACGTACTCGGTAGGAGTCAGGAGTGAAGAGGTGCCCCAGAATGTGCATGAGGAACGTGTCACACTCTCGAGCGGGTTGCAGCAGCAACAGCTGTTTCCACAGCTGCCGTAGCTTCTCCGCAGGGACTTCGTGCATGTGATGGTACACACAGGGATGATCAACCAGTTTTCCCGTCGTTCTGTGTCTCCAGATTCGAGATGTGTGCACCTGCGTGTAACAATATTGTTTCAAGTCTGGATCAATTTTTTATCTTTACCTCCTACGAATAAGTGGTTACTTATTCCTGAATCATTTGGGAAAAGGCGCTCTCTATAAATCCGAATATCTTACTTAAGGGACTCTCATTATAAGAAACGACTATGAATTCGGTTCTTAAAATGTTTACAGGGAGGGTGTAGTTCACATTGCTGATGTACTGTCATCTCTTGTGCAATACCTGTCACTATATTTGCTTAGTATTAGCTACATTCCCTTAGCAAGTGTAAAAAGATGTATTGGTGTACATGTTCGCTAATGTTTCTGATTTGATAATAATATTCATGTTAGAAAAATGAAGTATATATTATTTTTCTTTGATATATAGTGGATGCAATTTCTATTACATCCACTATATTTCCGATGCCGAGAAAACAAACCTTGACAATGCGATGGGATCCCAGATGCAGCAAAGTATCGAGAATCATACACGCTGATGATATAAACATGCTAGTTATTTAAAATATTAACAGGGAGTGAGTTGTTTAGATTGCTGATATACATTTATAATTTGTTCAATATCTGTGACTGAGTATATTTGTTTGTTGATAAGTCACATTCCATTTGCAGGTAAGATTTATTGGTGGACGTGTTGGCTAAAGTTGCTGAAATGCTAAGTACTTTTATCTACAGAATGTTATGTATCGATGAATTTCGTTCTGTAATTATTAATACACACAGTGCAATTTCATATACATTCTAAATAATTTAAAATATTCACAGGGAGGATGTTGTTCAAAACGCTGTTGTACACTCATCGCTTGTGCAATATCTGACTATATTTGCTTAGTATTAGGACAGAATAACCAGTATGTTCACTTGCGTTGCCAAAATCTGATTTTGGGCCAAGTAGACCCTCCGCCATGTTCTTGGTTGTCAGCCAATAGAATTTCAGCAGATACATTTGGAGGTATATACTGTTATAGGTTATCACAAAGATGAATTAATGCTGCTTGTGAAAAAAATAATATTGAGTGCAAACATGAACGGTCGTAACAATGGTTCGGAAAATGAACACAGAGTGCGAGTAATAATTAAAAATATTAAAAGAAAATATCAATTCAAGTGATGGGGGGCAGAAAGAAGGAAAAGGTTAATGATTGGATGATTAGGAAAGGACCCGTGAGTAAATCCGTGGGTAAATAATTTACGAAAAATTACAAGGAACCAAGGAATAAACAATTCCAGCGTGAAAGGGTAAAGGATCAATCACGATAGGAGCGTGTGCGAGGTATTAAATGACCTGCGCACTGTAGGGGAAGACGAAAAACGCATTTTGGGCATTTTTAGAGCAGGAAGACAATAGCTGAATAGCGCGTAAGAAAACAATGTACACAGAACGATCTCGGTTGTCCGGGTGACGCCGCGTACCAGGCTGAGTAGCCGACGTTTCGACCATCATTTCGCGGTCTTCTTCAGGGCTGGTCTGCCAAAGGTCTCGTCTGAAGAAGACCGCGAAATGATGGTCGAAACGTCGGCTACTCAGCCTGGTACGCGGCGTCACCCGGACAACCGAGATCGCAACTCTGGCCGCGGAAGTCTAAGACTTCATATAATGTACACAGAAGGGTTTCTGGCGTGGCATTGGAGGGATGATGCGCCGATGTTAGATTGAATTCGTGATTGTTTTTTGTAACGCCGTAATGTCGAACGCGGACGACAGTGGAAAAAGGTCAATGTTTTTTGGTTTTCCTGTACAAAGGGTAAGTAGTTGATAAAATCTTGGACAGTAAATTAGAAGCGAATTGTGTGTTTGGAACAAACGGACACCATGTGGATGGAGCCCGTGAAATGGTAATGGGATGTGCAATAACCGCGGTCAAGAAGGCCGAGACTAAGCAACAGGGAAGTATATTGTAACGGTATATGCAAAAAATCTCTTACTTTTTTACTAATTTACACCAAATAGCATGGCACGTCTTATTTATGGACGTCACTGTAACCCAGTGCTTCCAAAATCTCTACTACAAATTTTGCAATAACACCTTCTAAGTGCTGCCTCCTTCCCACACGCGTACTTTCGCCCCAAAATATGACGTTACAGAAAATTTGTATCAAGCGGTTCATGGCCGGTTCCATACGGAAAACCCATAAACTGTAATTCAACGTTGCAGGACAGCTAGGTTCCTAACTACAAAACAATGAAAACACATTTATGTGAGAGAGCAAAAATTCGGTTGGCAGTCTTGATTACCGACATTTAATTTTTGAAAAATATATCTCAACAACTTATCATCAACATGCAGTACACAAAAAAATCATAACACACACAAATCACAACAACCTGTAAACACAACAAAATAACACCACTCAAAACACATAAATAATAATAACCATTTTTTACTAGGAATTCCTTTCTCTATTAAATAAGTACGTACTTTCTCAAGTTCGCCTTAATATCTTTATATTCTATCATAACCAATGAAATTTTGCCAATTATTTAGACATTATGTACGACATTTAAAAGATCTTTGATTTTACTGCAAAAATTTAACATCTGAATAATTCTATGGGTGTCCATTACTAATTATTACTGACACTCTTGGTCTTGTACAACTTTTATACTGAAAACAATAAAACCGTGTGCACTTCCCTTGTATTCGTTGCCATCTACTTGATATTTTGAGGTAACACTATACCTCCTGCGCTCCAACCGTCTTCTCCATCACGCGTCTTCGCTGCCAAAACATGCGTGCTATCACACGCTTCCCGTAGACGCTGATTTGCTCGCGAACAACTGTTCAATGTCTTCGCGTTCTATTCACCTCAAAATTCACTACTATTCCTTTCAAAATCCAAATTTCTGAAAACGAAATGTTTTCAACGTAAAAAATATCAATATTGTTTCTATTCAGAAGTGAGTATTGTTATTTTTAAAAATAGCTTTTATCCAACAATATTTATCCAGTTTGTTAGCAGGGCCCGAGAAGCGTTTTGCTGTCCAAAAATCTCCGATTTCGACACACGATTGCAAGACTTTACTACCTTTTAAAGCGAGAAAATAAAAAAAAGGGTGACCGAGCCAGAGTGAAAGAGAGAGAGAGAGATGGTCAATTCAGTCCATAGTCTTTTCAGCCTAATGAAAGAGAGTGAGATGATCCATTCAAACAAAAGAAAGAAAGAGAGATGATCCATTCAGACGAAAGAAAGAAAGAGAGATGATCCATTCAGTCCAAGGTTCTTTCAGCCTAATGGAAGAGGGAGAGATGATCCTTTCAGTCCAAGATCCTTTCCATCTAATGGAAGAGAGAAAGATGATCCATTCAGTCCAAGTCCTTCCAGCCTAATGAGAGGAAGAGAGAGAGAGAGAGAGATGATCCTTTCAGCCTAATGAAAGAGAGAGATGATCCTTTCAGCCTAATGAAAGAGAGAGAGATGATCCATTCAGACGAAAGAAAGAGAGAGAGAGATGATGCATTCAGAACAAAGAAAGAGAGAGAGAGATGATCCATTCAGTCCAAGGTCCTTTCAGCGTAATGAAAGAGAAGGCGCTCACCAGGGGGATGGCGAGTCGGCCGCCGCCCAGGACGCCCGAGAGGAAGATGTCTTCGAGGGGGATGAGGGGCGTGTCCATGGCCTCGCGCAGGAGCAGCTCCACCGCCGACCCGGCCATCACGTACGCGCACCCGGACATGGCGGCGGGGAACACTTCCTCGGGGAACAGCCAGCGCGGGGTGTACCTTTCCCAGGCGCGATTGACCAGCTTTCGGATTTCAACATTTTTACTTTCCCGTATACGTACGTGTCCACGGAGTGATATACGTAGTATAGGGAAAGTTATGTAATGCTGCGCGAAAGAATGGCCAACTTTCGCCAGAAAAAATTTTGTTGCCGGGCGCTGATAACGAAAAAGTGGATAAAACCAGTTGCTAAATTGAGAAAAAAATCCCCTAACACGTTGTGTAGCCAGAACTTCTCTTTTGTGGGTCCTTGATACCGAAAAACCAATTGAAAGGAAAACGTCCGTCTGTCTGTCCGACTGTCTGTCTGTCCGTCTGTCTGTTTGTCTGTCCGTCTGTCTGCCCATCTGTCCGTCCGTCTGTCTGTCCGTTGGTCTGTGAACACTGCTAGCGCATAAACCATAAGTACGATTTCTTCCAAAGTGGAGATTCTCCGGTCGATCTGGTTCCAGTTGAAGCTTTGAGATTTTGAAAAAAGGTTCTGTAAAATTTGGGGGTACTTTACATGAAGCCCCCCGAAAAGTTTCAAAATTTTCTCAAAAACAGCTCCAAATTTTAACACTAGCTGTGATTTGGGAGGTGGGCATTTATGGAATATACATTTTTATTTTAGAAGCGTCACCTAACGAAATACAAGAACGACAGTCAATGCTAATAGATTTTACTAAAAGCGTTGGTGTCGATTCACGATAGATGACGGTCGGGAAGCGGTTACAGCGAATAGCAAAATTACTAACAAAAATTTAGTAAACAAATGGAAACGAAGGTGAGAGCCATGATTTTGTCACAAGATACTTGGGCGCCGTTGTGAGCATCTCAGAAGATTGTTACCGTCTCCAGCACAAGTAAAGTTAGCTTCTGGTTTTAAACGTTCGGCAGATAGAACATTTAGTTGTCGTGAACGAACGTTACCATTAATTTTCTACTTTATTTGTAGACCTAATTTTTAAGAACTGGTTTCATTCAGAAGAAGAATCTCTCTTCTATATTGTAGTTGCAAACGGACGCGGAAACATCATCTGCAAACGTTTGTGAGCTGGGCCGCCTCGTAGTCTGTTACACCGCCATGTCGCGATCTTCTAATTGGCCGGTCACCTCACCCATCACAGCCTGGCCAATCCACTGTACAAACCGGCGCGCCCAATATCCTGGCGCACTACAGCTCTGAAGAAGATCGTGACAAGGCGGTCAAAATCTCGGTCCCTCAGCATGCGACGCGGCGTCACCCGGACAGCGTAGATCATGACTGTGGCCGCGGAAGCCTACGATATCTTCTGTAAACTTTTGTAATTTTCGGGAATACAAAGAGCATTTAGAGAAAATCTCACATGGTACGTTTTCATAGCCGTACCGTTTTAAAGCGAACTGTCGCAGCCTGCAACTCACCAATTGGACCTCAGGTCGCGTTTGGGCGAGAGTTCGTAGTGTATGAAGCCGAAGATGAGCGGCGGAGCGTCTTGAGCGCCGACGTGAGCGGCCCCGCCCCCTCGCCGCCCTCGCGGGGCCGAAGGCGTCAGTGTGTGTGTCAGTGTGTGTCTGTGTGTGTGTGTCTGTGCGTGTGTCTGTGTGTGTATCTGTGGGTGTGTTTGTGTGTGTCTGTGTGTGTGTCTGGGTGTGTGTCTGGGTGTGTGTCTGGGTGTCTGTCTGTGTGTGTCTGTGTCTTTTTTTTCTTTCGAGGGTAGGTGGAAATCTTCAAAAGTCACCATATGGCCCGTACCACATGATAGTGTGAGATTTTTACCCACTAAAACCACCTCCCTTCTCCTCCATCCTCCCCGCGGAACCGCCGTTAGACCGCATTACATCACGGGGGGTGGATCAGAGTGGCTCAGGCACTAGCCACTTCTCTTCCCCAGAACGTAGGAAGGAGGATCAGTCGACTCCCCTTCTTTCCCTTTCTATTCTCCTGAGCTCAGCTATTGTGGTCTATGCATATGCGTTCACCGCAGCCCAGTTGGTTTCTGAGGCGAGCATGCATCCGACCATTGCTTCGGGTGTCAGCGGGTCGATCCCGAGTATACTCATAACGTGCCGTCGCTGCAGATGGAATCGTGGGCACTCGAAAAACACATGCTCGGCGTCTTCGACAGCAGGTTCACATAGTGGACAGAAGGGGGGATCCTCCAACTTGAACCTGTGGAGATATGCCAGAAAGCATCCATGTCCAGACAACAGCTGAGTCAGCCAGAAATTTACTTCACCATGTTTACGGTTGATCCACGGTGCAATAGAGGGAATCATGCGGTACGTCCATCTTCCTTTAGTGGACTTGTCCCAGCGATCCTGCCATTCAAGCAGTGTTGTCGAGCAGTTTGGGTTCTCCTCTTCTTTGTGATATCGCCTCCGTCTCTCCTGCGCTAAGATATCGATCGGAGGCATCCCCGCGATGACACACACTGCATCGTTTGACACAGTGCGGAATGCACAAGCTACCCGCAATGCTGATAATCTGTACTAACCTGTACTAACCTAACCTGTACACTGACGCCATCCCTCGGACGTAGATATTTGTCGATGTGGAGTTGGCCCATACTGGGGCTCCATAGAGACAAGACTGACCTGACAACCAAGGCCAGAAACTTCCGTTTCTCCTGACAGGACCCTATGTTGGGGATTAGCCTCGACAGTGCATCATTAACTACTGCCGCTTTATTGCTGGCATACCTCAGGTGATCCGCAAATGTCAGACGGGCATCAATCATGATACCAAGATATTTGATTGACGGCTGGGATGTAACACGGTGGCCTCCAACTATGATCGTGATGGTTTCTCTCTTTTTCCTGCTAGTGATCAGGATAACCTCAGTCTTGTGCTCAGCTAACTGCAGCCCTGAGGACTTCAACCACCGACTAACAATAGCGATCGCTTCGTTGCAAATGTACACAATTTCCTCAGTATATTTTGCAACGGCTACGATAGCAATGTCGTCCGCGAAACCAATGATATTGGTGCCTTCTGGGAGGGGAAGCCGAAGGACCTCGTCATACATCATATTCCACAATAGTGGACCCAATACCGACCCTTGTGGGACACCAGCAGTGACATTGTGTACCCTCGGCCCATTATCTGCATGTTAGATCAGGGCTCTATTACTCAGATACTCAGCCACAATCTTCCTCAGATACGTTGGTACCTTAAATCGGATGGAGAGCTAGGTGAATATTACTCACCTGGCCGAGTTGAATGCATTCTTAATGTCCAACGTAACGACAGCACAGTACTGTTTGGGCCTCCCTTCCATCTACTTCCTCCAATTGCTTGTCGGGCGGTGTTAATGACAAGCTGGACCGGCGTCAACTGTCGAGCGGGCTCAGCGGAATCCATACTGGTTTTCCGAAAGACCTCCTCCTTCCTCTACAGCTTTCTCCAGCCTGGTACTAATAATTCTCTCCAGAACCTTGCCAGCTGTGTCAAGCATACATAGTGGCCGGTATGACGATGGATCTTCAGGAGATTTATTCCCCTTGGGGAGGAGCACCAGACGTTGTTTTTTCCATCTTTCTGGATACACCCCTTCTCTCAAGCAAGAATAGTAGAGATCCACAAAGATGTCGGTGTGGTCGAGTATCGCAGTCTTGAGGGCAATGTTGGGAATGTTATCCGGTCCGGGAGCCTTTGTGTTGCCGATTCTTCTGATTGCGTAAAGAACTTCTTCCTGCGTGACTGAGGAATTATTTCTACGTCAGATAATGCTGTATTAACTGTTTCAGCGGGATGGGTCGGGAATAGGGCTGTCACGATTTTGAGCAACATATTGGGGCAAATTGGAGAGCGTAGGTGCCACTGTCTCAACCTACTCATGACCGTCTTGTACGGCCTACCCCATGGGCCTTTTTCGACCTCGTCACACAGACTTTTGGCGCATATGCGTTTGCTCTTGCGGATTTCAATCTTCAACTGCCTTCGAGCGAGTTTATATTGCTCTTGCAATTGTAGAGAGATGTCTCTGCCACGAGCTCTCTGATACTGTCTCCTGGCTCGGAGGCACTGCCGGCGTAATTGGGCAATTTCCTCATTCCACCAGTAAACTGGTGAGCGTCGAATGATTGCGCCCCGTCTAGGCATTGCCGCATCACAGGCTTTGGTTACCCATTTTATAACCTGCCCTACTTTGTCATCTGCGGTACCTGTTGGTACTATCGTCTCCAAACATAGTCGGAAAACTTCTTCGTCAAACATTTTTGCTTTCCACCCAGCTGGTTGATATTTCGGTGCAAAATTATCCTTCCGTTGATTTTTCACCTCGTACAAAAGTGCCTGGTTGTCACTATGAGTATAGTGCTCACTAACTCTCCAGAACACTCCCATTCTCAATAGGTTATCTGACATGAACGTCAGATCCACAACAGATCCCACGCCCCTCTGCGAAAGGTGTATGTGTCTCCTATGTTGACGAGCTCTACATTAAGAAGAAAGAGGGATGCCAGAACCGCTCGACCTCGCTCATTAGTGGACGAACTACCCCACTCGACCGCCCAGGCGTTGAAATCTCCCGCTATCACCAACGGGCTTCGTCCTCTTGCGTCATACTCTAAGCGGTCGAGGAACTGCTCAAACTCGTCCATTGTCGCATTTGGTGAGGCATAACAGCTATAGACCGTTGATTTTACCCACACAAATCCAGCCTCCGGGTCTGGTCATTACTTGCTGGAATGAGTGTTTTCCACTGGCCAGATTGCCGCCTTGTTGTGGAGGTCAGATACCCACGCTGTATCATCACGGTTTCTATGCTGTTCGCAAATTATTGCTAAATCAGCCCTCCCATTCCCTTACCGACTGTGCCAGGATATCCTGGGCAACTGCACAATGGTTGAGATTAAGTGTAAAATTTTCATTTTCGATCCGTTATTACTTTGAGCGCTTTTTTGTATGATGGACACCTGCTGCACCCAGTAGCATGTCTGCCTGTTTCCCCGTTTTCTTCACAAAGCAAACACTTTGCGTCATTTTTACATGCCTTAGCAAGGTGACCCTCACCACCACAATTCATACACAGGTTGGACCGGTCATGTGCGCTTTTGCATGTTTTTCTGAGGTGTCCAATCCAAACATCTGTACACCTCATAGGGACCGTTCTTCTCACGCA
>JAHLJT010002406.1:26495568-26538105 GCA_031308135.1 Acheta domesticus | reverse complement strand
GATCTAAAAATCATTTTGAATTTGGCGATTTGTGAAAAACCAAGGGATATTGAGGACATGTTTTTAAAAAAAAATGGTTATATTTGTGTCTTATGAGAAATAGTTTTGGCAATGTTTCCCAGGATTGAGAGTGTATATATGTATAATTGTATAACTGATGTGGAAAACAAGCTAGTAAAATTCTGAAATGTATGTGGAACTATATACAAGTATCTGAGAAACCGAACATGAAAGGAGACACGGCTTAAGTTTTATAAGACAACTGCAGTCCCCACACTCATGTATGCCAGCGAAACATGGGTGAACACGAAAAAGATCAAAAATAAAATACAAACGGCGGAAATGAAATTTCTGCGAAACACACTAGGGTGCTCGCCACTCGACAAGAAACGGAACTCTGAGATAAGAGATATTTTAAAAGTCAAAGAACTGTACGAGAATATTCTTGAAAACAAGTTCAAATGGTACAATCATGTATCAAGAATGCCAATGAACAGACTTCCATTCATAGCTATGAACTATAAAACAGAAAGAAGAAGGGACATTGGTAGGCCGAGAAGAAAATGGGTGCCAGAACAGGTCATGACCTAAACCCTGTTGGGAAGAAGAAGAAGAAGACTGAATTTATTTAAATATTGAAATGGCTGTTTCAATTGTTGTAGGCAACTTTTTATTCATGATGGGTTATAATTAAATAATTTCTATGAAGTGTTTTATTTTCTTGTTATAATAATAATAATATATTTATTTGTCACATAAATACAGCATAAGCCATGTATGACAAGTCAGCCTATGTACATAATAATAAAATGTACAATATAGATATTTCTAAGTATTAAATACAGAAAAGAAGAAAAAAAGAAATGAATATTAAAATTGAAAAACTATACTAATAAAAAAGAAAAGGAAAAAAGAAAGAGAAAAAAATAAATAAATAAGTAGTAGTCTTCTTATGAGTTGATGCCTGGGCTGGATCCATCCCTTACATTCAACAGTCAGTTTGGGGGTTTCAAACCATGCAACAGAGTATATAAAAATGATTAGTACTAGTTTATATTTGGGTAGATATGTGTTTATGATGAATATATTCTTTTGTACTGTAGAATGTATGGTTTATCAGGAAAGCTTTCAGTTTATTTTTGAATGTGTGTACAGAGTTTAAGCTTTTAAATTCACTAGGGAGTTTGTCATATAGTCGCCTTCTGTAAGGGTACTGTTTTGAAAGAGTGAAGTTTCTCTGTGTGGGACATGCAGGTTTCTTTTTTGTCTAGTATCATAGTTATGAACTTCTGCATTTAGAGTAACAGAGTCCTTGTTTTCTAAAAGTGCCTTCTTTGTGAAGATTAATATTTCTAAAATGTACACGCATGGTACTGGTAGGATTTGTAATCTTTTGAAAAGTGGTTTGCAGGACTCCTATTTGTGAGTGTTTGTCATTGTTCTCAATATTCGTTTTTGGATGATGAAAGTGTGAATACTTTCTGGAAAATTTCCCCCGAATATGATTCCGTATTTTAGATGTGAGTGTACATTTGCAAAGTATACTGTTCGCAGTGTATCCAAGTTAGAATTTGACTTAAGAATGTAGATGGCAGAGCATGTCTTGGTAAGCTTGTTGTTTAGATCTGTGATGTGAGAGTTCCATTTTAGATCATCTTGAATAGTCAAACCCAGGAAAGTTGTTTTTTGGGCAATTTTTACAGGCATATTTTTTATCATCAACTGTGTTGGTGGCTTTTCTTTAGAGAGTGGATTTCGAAAGTTTAGGGACACAGTTTTACTGGTATTTATGATGAGTTTATTTTCCTGGAACCATTTTACTAGTGCTTCTACAACTGTTTGTGCTTCTTTTTGTAGAGTTTGTTGAGTATTTGCTTTAATAATAATGTTTGTGTCATCTGCAAATAGGACCATTTTGTTCTTTTGTAGAGTTAGGGGCATGTCATTGATGTAAAAGAGAAATAATAGAGGGCCTAGAATTGATCCTTGTGCAGATGACTCGGCGAAGGGTGGGGGACCTTGCTTGGGGGGGGGGAGAGATAGCTGTTTAACGGACATTTCGACCGGCCGCCTTGCGGGTCCCGCTGAGACGCGGGAGTCGCCGAGCGCCCGGGCGCTCGAGCGCTCGAGCGCTCGGCCAAGCGCCGGAGTGCACAGTAGCTTCGCCCCTCAATGCATGTACGGGATATAAAGTCGCCGCATGTAGTGATCGCAACACTTTCAATTCATTGTAATCGAAAGAAAATAAAATTTCAATTAAACGATTAATTTATTGAAAAGTAACAATTTATCGATTGATTGGAAATAATTTTATAGAGACAAACAATACATTTTTTGAAAGAATTAAGGCAAACAAAGACTCTGAAAATAAATTTTTATTTTTTTTCTATATTTATAGTGCTTGAGGGAAGATAATTCGTTGCGTACCAATTGTAATGTCATTGAAGTTTCTTACAAACCCGAATATAAGGCATATTTATTAAATACAATGAATATTTGGTCATAATTTCACGAGTATATAAGAAAAAAACATATGCTAAACAAAAATGAGGGGGGGTATTATTTTCCTTGCATCAAAACGTCTTGTCGTCATTGGGCATAGTAATTTATTATGAAATAGTTTATGTAAGCCGCCATGGCCTCTGTATTTGGCGACTCAGTCAGCGGCCAAACAACAGCGGTCACGGCACATTAGCCTATTCAACTCAATAATTCAAAATACATTATTTACTATTATATACACACGTTTAACATTATTTTAAATTCGTCAAAAGTATGTATACATGAAATGATGCATATTAAGTTTTATATGTACGAGTACAATGTTTTTCAATTATTCCATTATTTTTCGTTTCAATACAAGATAAGCGATTAATTGTAATTAAAAAATCGTAAAAGCTGAAATTGTGAATCATTGACTTCTGTGGAGTAGTATTGAAGCTCCACGAGACCCCCTTCCTTTGGGTGAACTACTGTGAACAGCGTGGCAGGAAGCGATAACAAAGGTTGTGCGAGGTGATTCGGTGGCTCCCACGCAGCGCGCCATCGCCTATGCGACGAAATTTCCAGGAAAGAACAGGAAGCAGTTGAAAGAGAAGGGTCGAGATATGTGCACAAAGCTTTCCTCGAAAGATATTGAGAAGCTCGCAAGATTATAAATAAAACTAAAAGTACAATGAGCTCAAAACAATGCTGAGGTGACTGAGGCACCCCGCACGCCTACTGCCGGGTTAAGAAACTAAGACCTGCGTTTCAGATGCCTGAAAATTACAACAACACCAACAACAAAAATATATGGAAAAAGACGGCAAAAATACAAAATTGGAAGGGAAAGGTACTAATATATTTCATTGCACTTGCATCTAAATTTAGCAGAGCATTTGTATTTACACCATATAAAATGAAGGAAAATTAATAATTTTATGTTCATTAGAATAAAATAGGCAATTTCCGAAGCATCCGATACCTAGTCATTACAAAGAACGGAATTTATCTCTAAAACTTTTGAGTGCCTTTTCTTTGAAGTCACAGGCAGAACTGCAATAGATCCACTTGAGGTTCTCCCGTGCGTCCGAGGAGTCGATTTTTAAAGCTTTTTATTCTTTTTTTATATTAAAATTTATTATTTGAAAATTAATATTAAAATTCATCTATATTTTAAATTTTGGAAAAACGAAATTATTGGTCATTTATTTGAAAAACCATTCAATACTCCTTCCTTTTCCTCAAACTTGGCATTAAATATTTACTCCGACGTGTCGGCCGATTGTTACGTGGCGCAGTTCGCTAGAACGGGGTCCTCCGGTTGTCGAGTCTCGGCCGGTTGTCGAGACCGGCCGAGTCTCGGTCGGTCGCCGGCTCCCGGGAGTCCGCAACCGGCTGCGAAGGACAGTCGAGCGCGTGGTCTCGAGAGAAGAGAGGCGAGCGAGCGCTGGTCGGTAAAATCGCGGAGAATGCAGACCTCTAAATGTTTTGAGAAAACAAGTAGATTGTGCGTAAGAACTTTTTTTTCTCAAAACCGCTCCAATTTTTTCTTTAAATTTTCCCCACTAATGTAATAAGAGACGGTAAAAATATGGTGCTAGTTCCATTTTCGGTACTGCTCGTTTTTTCGAAAATTACAAAAAAAAGTCAAAATTTAAAAATTGAAGATAGAGATTTGCGTCTCAAAATATGTTGTACAAAATCATTTATTTGTATTTTTTATTTAAGGTCAAAATATGGAAACGAAACTTTTGTCCTTCCATTAATAATGAGGATTTGGGAATATTGTCCCATTCATGTTCAGACAAGGAGTAACGTGTAAATCGTGTAAAAAGGATCAGATTTGGAGAATATTACAATACTATAGTCGTATTTAATAATTACTATTATATATTTTCCGAAATATGTATATTTGCTTGCAAAAGCTATCAGTTTCTACGTTGTACAATGTATATTCAAAATAAATGTATATTCCCTTTGTTGCTTTAAAGCAGTGGTCGCAAAACATGTGAAGCTTGTGAGCAACCATACTGTTTTCAATCCTACTGTGAACTAACAAGAAACCAAGACATATTTATAAATCTTCACATTTGTTAACCTAGTATGTCTCCATTCTAGGTCCCCTTCTGTTCAACATCTATGTTGCAGATTTAATGCATCTATCCTTCAACTCCGTGATTCAGATGTATGCAGACGATACTCAATTAATGTATTCCTTTCACCCATCTAATCTTTCATTGGCTGTTTATTGCTTGAATGTGGATCTTGCTAATATTCATAAATGGTCTATGGAGAATGGATTAATTTTAAATCCTAATAAATCTGTGTATCTCTTTTTAGACCCTACAAATCGCCTAAGAAATGCAAATACGGATAATTTTCAGCTGTTAATTGATGGTCATTCTATTGGTCATGTTGATCTTGCTAAAAATCTTGGTTTATGGATGGACAGTGGATGGAATTTTGATCATCACGTGTTAATCAAATGTAGAGCAGCATATTTGAGATTAAGGTCCCTATATCAATATCGCAACCAATTAACACAGTCAACTAAGCTAATGCTGTGCAATACTCTCATACTGTCGTTATTTAATTACTGTGATATTGTTTATAGCCCTGTACTATCTCAAAGAAATTTTGCTATTCGGAATGCGTGTTTGAGGTTCTGTTTCAATGTTCGGAAATACGAGCATATATCACCATTCATGGATAAATCAAACTGGTTGACCATGAGACAGAGATGGATATTTCACCTGTTTACTGGTACACTCTGTGCTCTCCTCTAATTCTCCCAGTTATCTTCGGGATCGACTTAAACTTTTTTCACAATGAGTCTGCTTCACGTACTACCCGATTTGCCAATTTCCTACTTGTTATTCCCGTTCATCGTACTACCAAATTCGAGGCATCCTTTAGCTATCTTGGTCCACACTTCTACATTTAATCCCTCATAAGCTTAAAACCCTTCCGTACAAATCATTTTGTGAAAAACTTTGTAAATTTATTAAACTTAACTTTTAATCTTTCTTTACTGTTTCTTGATATATTGTGTTAAATTTTTTGTAACCTTCTTGATGTATATGTTTAGCATTACTTCAGTGTTTCCTGTGATGTTATATTGCCTCATATTATCTGCTATACACTTACAATTGTATTGTACTTACATAACTTTCTCAATTTCTAACCCTCATGTATTTACATTTATGCTTTTTTTCTACTTATGCTTATTCTCTTTTGATGTTATGTTTATGATCTTCTGTATTTTTCATGTGGTTAGTCTGAAAAGCAGTAATTTAATTACTGAGACTCGCCGTTGTACTTTTTTGTGCAATAAAGTATTATTATTATTATAAACTATATTTATATTAAATATGAAACAAATGT
This sequence comes from Acheta domesticus, assembly GCA_031308135.1. Lineage (NCBI taxonomy): Eukaryota > Metazoa > Arthropoda > Insecta > Orthoptera > Gryllidae > Acheta > Acheta domesticus. The sequence goes on along the minus strand of JAHLJT010002406.1, from coordinate 26,532,237 downwards.
TAATAAAACTGTACACAGTAAAAATAAATTGAAATGGAATTGCACATTATAAAAATATTGAAATACAGTTAGTTATTCACACATCCTTTATTTACGGGAGAAAGTGATATTTGAAGTATAAGAAGGGCAGAAATTAAGACATAACATCATATAACGATAACATTGTAATATTGCGAGAAAGTATATATTGTTGTAGAACCACTAGCTTTAAACATTTAGTGCAATTTTAACCCAAGAATGCATACCGGGGAGACTCGTCACCCCACCAAGAACTATATTCCAGTGGCGGCTGGTGCCCCAACAAACTGGGGGTTGCAACTGCATGGAATGACGAGAATATAATTTCCAAAATTTAGAACACTCCTATATACCGTAATAAAACCATAACAATTCATATAAATGAATTAAAATTAAGTTAAGGAATATATTTTCGTGTTGTTTTGTTTATTTAATTGTAATGGTCTTCTGATGAATCTGGAACTAATTTTTAAAAATGACTAATATCATGCTAGTTGGCCAGATGATGTTCGCTACTTGACCAGTTTTTATACAATTGACATTTTTTTATTAAAATGTTGTTTTAAAATTCTTTTATAAGGCTGTCACATAGATTTAATCTAAAAGTTCAAAAAGATCCAACAAAAATCTTTTGTTGGATCCGAAATCTTGTTTGTTTGTCCGAAATCTTTGTGTTGGATATTTAGATAAAATGTTGTTTGTTTATGATGAGGTTTCAACAAACCTGAACAACAGATTTTTAAAAAAATACTTCGAGGGTCGAAACGTCAAAAAAGAAATAAATTGCTAAAAATATATTAGAGTCTGTTTCATTAAGGTTAAAAAACCATTACAATTACATAAAAATAAGTTACATCTATATGCAAACATTACTTACATAATTTTATGCGTAATCTGTGTCGGGTATGTTCTCCTCCCGCGCACATGGTTCTTGCTTTCATGTCCAATGGGCACACGAGTGTTTGTATTAGTTCTGCGTTCAGACAATTTCAGCCGGAAATAGTAATCGTAAAATTCAAAAATTGACTAGTTTTCGAAAATACGGTCATCGCACTCCGCATGCATTTACAAGTAGGCAGTACGGTGATTGCACTCCGCAACAAGCACTTATTTGGACTTTTTTTACACTATTCACTTCATGATCTTAATTGTGGTTATTGCTGCAACTAGTGAAGATAACGAAATAAAATTATTGAATTCAGAAATCCTTAATAGGGCGTAACACGAAAGGTATTTTCAATAAATGTTTCATTGTATTCATTTTCAGAAAACTAAAACACTCACACAGAAAATTCTCAGCCTTACGTGCGTCATTTACCGGCAGAAACAGCAACAACAAAAACGACAACACTTAAATACTAAATTATCCATCACACACTCACCACACACAAAAGAAGCCCCCGAAATGACCGGGAAACGACTGTCCAACGACTGTCGCCTCGGCGGAAGAGAATTGTTTGCGTAAGAAGCGAGAAAGAAGGGAGATTTCTTTCACAACAGCCAACTTTACACAAAACAAACTGCACGCTTCAAACGAACGTTTTTAATCAAATGTAAATTAGAATTCAAGAATGTTATTATGTCATGTGTTGTAATTTATGAATAATAAGTAAATTGAAGACTCCTGACGTGAGGAATTATAGTCGATCAGAACAGTAATTGGGCATAATTAATTAATTTCTTTAGGTTGAATAATACTAGTGGTGCTACAGAATGGCACAGACTTTTCTGTTTAATTTTTCTATTTCCTTGGATCTCTGCTAGCTATTCATATTTGCCACATACTCTTGCCGGCTGCCATCTAATCGCCGCGCAAGGTACATTTTTTTGACATTTTCTTAATTTTTCGATTTTTTAATGGTAGAACAGAAATATTAATTTTAAAATATTGAAGAACAGTAAAACCTCGTCCTATATAGCAATTATCTTTGAAAAAATTTGGAGCGTTCAAGCGCTACTAAAAATGAAAATTTGAAGCTCTTTTCACAGAAAATTTTTGAGATTTCGAAACACTTCGTTAGAAGTCATTTGAAGCACTCTAACTTACAAATACAATAGTGTTTACAAATTTCTGGTAATGTGCATATTAAAGGTGTGAGAGATCTTTCAAAAAAATTACATTGGTGTAATTTTCGAAAAAACAAAAAATATCCCAAAATGAACTTTACGTCATATTAAAGAGAGCAAGAGAGCAATCCGTTCGAAAAGTTTGAAGAAACATTTGGAGCCATTTCTGAAGAAATGGTGTTTGAGCGTTTCTGAAAATGTTGAATTTTGAGCACGTTTTTCACGAAAGTGGTTGAGTTTTCGGATCAACTTTATATGACATTACTTATAGAACATGTACTCATAAATATAATGATGTGAACAAATCGCAGCTAATGTAAATATTACCGAAGTGAGAGACAAGTAAAAAAAAATACATTTTTGTAACTTTTGAAAAAACAAGAGGATAAAGCAATATGGTGTTCATGTCACCTCAGAGTACATTTAGCACTATCCCTACCAGAAGTTTAAAGAAACAATTTCGAGCCGTTTTTGATAAAATCTTTTATAATTTTTTTGAAATTGTAAAAATTTCGCCTAATATTGCCAGAAAACTACTAAAATTTTCAAAAAAAGGTACATGACCTTAATGAAAGAACTCATTTTCGAGAAAAAAATTTATTTGAAGGAAGAATCTGTATCTTCAATTTTGTAGTAGAAGGAAGATGCCGAAAAAATGCAAACTTTTGCAATTTTCGAAAATTTATAGTAAACCGTGAAAATTGGACCTATGCACCTTGATAAGTGTATTTTACTCTATACCTGGAAGAAATTTAAAGAAAAAATTTGGAGCCGTTTTTGAGAAAATTTTGAAAATATCCGGAGGGCTTCATACAAAGTACCCCCAAATTTTGAAGAATGATTTTCAAAATTGCAGTGCCTTGAGTGGAACCAGATCAATCGGGGATATTCATTTTGGAAGAAATCGTACTTACGGGTTAGGCGTTATGGTTGTTCTCAGACGAACGGACGGACAAACGGGCGGACGGGAAAAAGAACCACTTTTTCGGTATCAGGGAACCCCAAATCGTGTATTTCCATTAAAATTTTGAATTCGATTTTCCGCAGCATTGCGTAGGTTTCTCTATACTACGTACAATACTCCGTATATACGTACGTATACGGGAAAAATTGTGCATCCTGAAGTGCTCTTAGTAATTGCATGCTTTCAAATACCATTTATTTTTAAATCGAATTTAATGAACAAACTAGTATTATTAAATGAAAATTAATGCGAAACATCTGACTCTAAGTTTCCTTTCTTTTCTTTTTCAGGACGTTCTTGACTTCGGTGATATTAACTTGTGGATTGTTTCAGGTCAGAATAACTGCCGATATCAGCGGATTCTAAACGACCTTCTGAATATTGTGCATTAATTTCCACATTACCATTCGCTGATGTGCGTGAAATTGGTATAACAATTGTGTCAAAATACAGAGTGGACATAAATGCAAGTACCAGTGCCCACAAAACGCTGGAGATAGAATTTTTTCGGGTTACCAAATTTTTTTTTAATTTGATTTATTCTTATTGTTGAGAGATCCGCTGGATATTGGAGATACGTTTTATCTGCTTCGATGTACCTGGAAAAAATGATTTATGTGTTACTGATCTACCTATGTATTGTAGCAATTTAAATTTTGCTTGTTTGAATGGTGGTGAATTCTGAAATTATGGGCACCATTATTGTCATAACCAATTTTCCCCTCCCTAATTTACTATACGAGTTGAAATAGTACATTTTGTATATTCTTTGGAAAAATATCCAAGAAAATATTCGTCTTATCTTGCATTTAACGAAATATATTAATAATTTAGTGTTGAGAATTTTTGATTTCGGAAATAATTTATAAAGTGCGGAATTTCTCCCTTGAATATACATACCTGGTCATTGTACATACAATAAATTTAATTTACTCTGTAATTGGACCGATGCAAACATTCCGCACTTTACATATCGTAGTAGGTTGATTCATCCTCCCACCGGCAGAAGTTGAGTAATCTCCAGAAGGGGCGGCTACAATTGCACTCACTATGGTTCCACGAGACCATGAGCCAACATTTTTGGCATGTACTTACTAAATCGGGACTGGGGTAGCCCGTGAGCTGCTACTTGCCAGTCGGGAATTAGCCGCTGGAGGGACGTGGCCGTGCCAAAGTAAGACTCCGTTGTGTCTCGCAGGACCTTACGTGGAGTGCCAACTGTGCAGGCGTGTGAAAGGCGGTGCCGGCGGGAGGAAATGCATATTGGTGATTTTGCAAGGGTGCGTGGATAAGCTCAGTTATCCTTAGAAGTTGACGTGAAATGAATCTTTAATTGGTGTTCAAGAACAATGCTAAATCGGGACTGGGGTAGCCCGTGAGCTGCTACTTGCCAGTCGGGAATTAGCCGCTGGAGGGACGTGGCCGTGCCAAAGTAAGACTCCGTTGTGTCTCGCAGGACCTTACGTGGAGTGCCACCTGTGCAGGCGTGTGAAAGGCGGTGCCGGCGGGAGGAAATGCATATTGGTGATTTTGCAAGGGTGTGTGGATAAGCTCAGTTATCCTTAGAAGTTGACGTGAAATGAATCTTTAATTGGTGTTCAAGAACAATGCTAAATCGGGACTGGGGTAGCCCGTGAGCTGCTACTTGCCAGTCGGGAATTAGCCGCTGGAGGGACGTGGCCGCGCCAAAGTAGGACTCCGTTGTGTCTCGCAGGACCTTACGTGGAGTGCCACCTGTGCAGGCGTGTGAAAGGCGGTGGCGGCGGGAGGAAATGCATATTGGTGATTTTGCAAGGGTGCGTGGATAAGCACAGTTATCCTTAGAAGTTGACGTGAAATGAATCTTTAATTGGTGTTCAAGAACAATGCTAAATCGGGACTGGGGTAGCCCGTGAGCTGCTACTTGCCAGTCGGGAATTAGCCGCTGGAGGGACGTGGCCGTGCCAAAGTAAGACTCCGTTGTGTCTCGCAGGACCTTACGTAGAGTGCCACCTGTGCAGGCGTGTGAAAGGTGGTGGCGGCGGGAGGAAATGCATATTGGTGATTTTGCAAGGGTGCGTGGATAAGCTCAGTTATCCTTAGAAGTTGACGTGAAATGAATCTTTAATTGGTGTTCAAGAACAATGCTAAATCGGGACTGGGGTAGCCCGTGAGCTGCTACTTGCCAGTCGGGAATTAGCCGCTGGAGGGACGTGGCCGTGCCAAAGTAAGACTCCGTTGTGTCTCGCAGGACCTTACGTAGAGTGCCACCTGTGCAGGCGTGTGAAAGGCGGTGGCGGCGGGAGGAAATGCATATTGGTGATTTTGCAAGGGTGCGTGGATAAGCACAGTTATCCTTAGAAGTTGACGTGAAATGAATCTTTAATTGGTGTTCAAGAACAATGCTAAATCGGGACTGGGGTAGCCCGTGAGCTGCTACTTGCCAGTCGGGAATTAGCCACTGGAGGGACGTGGCCGTGCCAAAGTAAGACTCCGTTGTGTCTCGCAGGACCTTACGTGGAGTGCCACCTGTGCAGGCGTGTGAAAGGCGGTGCCGGCGGGAGGAAATGCATATTGGTGATTTTGCAAGGGTGCGTGGATAAGCTCAGTTATCCTTAGAAGTTGACGTGAAATGAATCTTTAAATGGTGTTCAAGAATAATGCTACATCGGGACTGGGGTAGCCCGTGAGCTGCTACTTGCCAGTCGGGAATTAGCCGCTGGAGGGACGTGGCCGTGCCAAAGTAAGACTCCGTTGTGTCTCGCAGGACCTTACGTAGAGTGCCACCTGTGCAGGCGTGTGAAAGGTGGTGGCGGCGGGAGGAAATGCATATTGGTGATTTTGCAAGGGTGCGTGGATAAGCTCAGTTATCCTTAGAAGTTGACGTGAAATGAATCTTTAATTGGTGTTCAAGAACAATGCTAAATCGGGACTGGGGTAGCCCATGAGCTGCTACTTGCCAGTCGGGAATTAGCCGCTGGAGGGACGTGGCCGTGCCAAAGTAAGACTCCGTTGTGTCTCGCAGGACCTTACGTAGAGTGCCACCTGTGCAGGCGTGTGAAAGGCGGTGGCGGCGGGAGGAAATGCATATTGGTGATTTTGCAAGGGTGCGTGGATAAGCACAGTTATCCTTAGAAGTTGACGTGAAATGAATCTTTAATTGGTGTTCAAGAACAATGCTAAATCGGGACTGGGGTAGCCCGTGAGCTGCTACTTGCCAGTCGGAAATTAGCCGCTGGAGGGACGTGGCCGTGGCAAAGTAAGACTCCGTTGTGTCTCGCAGGACCTTACGTAGAGTGCCACCTGTGCAGGCGTGTGAAAGGCGGTCCCGGTGGGAGGAAATGCATATTGGTGATTTTGCAAGGGTGTGTGGATAAGCTCAGTTATCCTTAGAAGTTGACGTGAAATGAATCTTTAATTGGTGTTCAAGAACAATGCTAAATCGGAACTGCGGTAGCCCGTGAGCTGCTACTTGCCAGTCGGGAATTAGCCACTGGAGGGACGTGGCCGTGCCAAAGTAAGACTCCGTTGTGTCTCGCAGGACCTTACGTAGAGTGCCACCTGTGCAGGCGTGTGAAAGGCGGTGGCGGCGGGAGGAAATGCATATTGGTGATTTTGCAAGGGTGCGTGGATAAGCTCAGTTATCCTTAGAAGTTGACGTGAAATGAATCTTTAATTGGTGTTCAAGAACAATGCTAAATCGGGACTGGGGTAGCCCGTGAGCTGCTACTTGCCAGTCGGGAATTAGCCGCTGGAGGGACGTGGCCGTGCCAAAGTAAGACTCCGTTGTGTCTCGCAGGACCTTACGTGGAGTGCCACCTGTGCAGGCGTGTGAAAGGCGGTGCCGGCGGGAGGAAATGCATATTGGTGATTTTGCAAGGGTGTGTGGATAAGCTCAGTTATCCTTAGAAGTTGACGTGAAATGAATCTTTAATTGGTGTTCAAGAACAATGCTAAATCGGGACTGGGGTAGCCCGTGAGCTGCTACTTGCCAGTCGGGAAATTAGCCGCTGGAGGGACGTGGCCGCGCCAAAGTAGGACTCCGTTGTGTCTCGCAGGACCTTACGTGGAGTGCCACCTGTGCAGGCGTGTGAAAGGCGGTGGCGGCGGGAGGAAATGCATATTGGTGATTTTGCAAGGGTGCGTGGATAAGCACAGTTATCCTTAGAAGTTGACGTGAAATGAATCTTTAATTGGTGTTCAAGAACAATGCTAAATCGGGACTGGGGTAGCCCGTGAGCTGCTACTTGCCAGTCGGGAATTAGCCGCTGGAGGGACGTGGCCGCGCCAAAGTAGGACTCCGTTGTGTCTCGCAGGACCTTACGTAGAGTGCCACCTGTGCAGGCGTGTGAAGGCGGTGCCGGCGGGAGGAAATGCATATTGGTAATTTTGCAAGGGTGTGTGGATAAGCTCAGTTATCCTTAGAAGTTGACGTGAAATGAATCTTTAATTGGTGTTCAAGAACAATGCTAAATCGGGACTGGGGTAGCCCGTGAGCTGCTACTTGCCAGTCGGGAATTAGCCGCTGGAGGGACGTGGCCGTGCCAAAGTAAGACTCCGTTGTGTCTCGCAGGACCTTACGTGGAGGCCACCGTGCCGGCGTGTGAAGGCGGTGCCGGCGGAGGAAATGCCATATTGGTGATTTTGCAAGGGTGTGTGGATAAGCTCAGTTATCCTTAGAAGTTGACGTGAAATGAATCTTTAATTGGTGTTCAAGAACAATGCTAAATCGGGACTGGGGTAGCCCGTGAGCTGCTACTTGCCAGTCGGGAATTAGCCGCTGGAGGGACGTGGCCGCGCCAAAGTAGGACTCCGTTGTGTCTCGCAGGACCTTACGTGGAGTGCACCTGTGCAGGCGTGTGAAAGGGCGGTGGCCGGCGGGAGGAAATGCATATTGGTAATTTTGCAAGGGTGTGTGGATAAGCTCAGTTATCCTTAGAAGTTGACGTGAAATGAATCTTTAATTGGTGTTCAAGAACAATGCTAAATCGGGACTGGGGTAGCCCGTGAGCTGCTACTTGCCAGTCGGGAATTAGCCGCTGGAGGGACGTGGCCGTGCCAAAGTAAGACTCCGTTGTGTCTCGCAGGACCTTACGTGGAGTGCCACCTGTGCAGGCGTGTGAAAAGGCGGTGCCGGCGGGAGGAAATGCATATTGGTGATTTTGCAAGGGTGTGTGGATAAGCTCAGTTATCCTTAGAAGTTGACGTGAAATGAATCTTTAATTGGTGTTCAAGAACAATGCTAAATCGGGACTGGGGTAGCCCGTGAGCTGCTACTTGCCAGTCGGGAATTAGCCGCTGGAGGGGACGTGGCCGCGCCAAAGTAGGACTCCGTTGTGTCTCGCAGGACCTTACGTGGAGTGCCACCTGTGCAGGCGTGTGAAAGGCGGTGGCGGCGGGAGGAAATGCATATTGGTGATTTTGCAAGGGTGTGTGGATAAGCTCAGTTATCCTTAGAAGTTGACGTGAAATGAATCTTTAATTGGTGTTCAAGAACAATGCTAAATCGGGACTGGGGTAGCCCGTGAGCTGCTACTTGCCAGTCGGAATTAGCCGCTGGAGGGACGTGGCCGTGCCAAAGTAAGACTCCGTTGTGTCTCGCAGGACCTTACGTAGAGTGCCACCTGTGCAGGCGTGTGAAAGGCGGTGCCGGCGGGAGGAAATGCATATTGGTAATTTTGCAGGGGTGTGTGGATAAGCTCAGTTATCCTTAGAAGTTGACGTGAAATGAATCTTTAATTGGTGTTCAAGAACAATGCTAAATCGGGACTGGGGTAGCCCGTGAGCTGCTACTTGCCAGTCGGGAATTAGCCGCTGGAGGGACGTGGCCGCGCCAAAGTAAGACTCCGTTGTGTCTCGCAGGACCTTACGTGGAGTGCCACCTGTGCAGGCGTGTGAAAGGCGGTGCCGGCGGGAGGAAATGCATATTGGTGATTTTGCAAGGGTGTGTGGATAAGCTCAGTTATCCTTAGAAGTTGACGTGAAATGAATCTTTAATTCGTGTTCAAGAATAATGCTACATCGGGACTGGGGTAGCCCCGTGAGCTGCTATTTGCCAGTCGGGAATTAGCCGCTGGAGGGACGTGGCCGCGCCAAAGTAGGACTCCGTTGTGTCTCGCAGGACCTTACGTGGAGTGCCACCTGTGCAGGCGTGTGAAAGGCGGTGGCGGCGGGAGGAAATGCATATTGGTGATTTTGCAAGGGTGTGTGGATAAGCTCAGTTATCCTTAGAAGTTGACGTGAAATGAATCTTTAATTGGTGTTCAAGAACAATGCTAAATCGGGACTGGGGTAGCCCGTGAGCTGCTACTTGCCAGTCGGGAATTAGCCGCTGGAGGGACGTGGCCGTGCCAAAGTAAGACTCCGTTGTGTCTCGCAGGACCTTACGTAGAGTGCCACCTGTGCAGGCGTGTGAAAGGCGGTGCCGGCGGGAGGAAATGCATATTGGTAATTTTGCAAGGGTGTGTGGATAAGCTCAGTTATCCTTAGAAGTTGACGTGAAATGAATCTTTAATTGGTGTTCAAGAACAATGCTAAATCGGGACTGGGGTAGCCCGTGAGCTGCTACTTGCCAGTCGGGAATTAGCCGCTGGAGGGACGTGGCCGCGCCAAAGTAAGACTCCGTTGTGTCTCGCAGGACCTTACGTAGAGTGCCACCTGTGCAGGCGTGTGAAAGGCGGTCCCGGTGGGAGGAAATGCATATTGGTGATTTTGCAAGGGTGCGTGGATAAGCTCAGTTATCCTTAGAAGTTGACGTGAAATGAATCTTTAAATGGTGTTCAAGAACAATGCTACATCGGGACTGGGGTAGCCCGTGAGCTGCTATTTGCCAGTCGGGAATTAGCCGCTGGAGGGACGTGGCCGTGCCAAAGTAAGACTCCGTTGTGTCTCGCAGGACCTTACGTAGAGTGCCACCTGTGCAGGCGTGTGAAAGGCGGTCCCGGCGGGAGGAAATGCATATTGGTGATTTTGCAAGGGTGCGTGGATAAGCTCAGTTATCCTTAGAAGTTGACGTGAAATGAATCTTTAATTGGTGTTCAAGAACAATGCTAAATCGGGACTGGGGTAGCCCGTGAGCTGCTATTTGCCAGTCGGGAATTAGCCGCTGGAGGGACGTGGCCGCGCCAAAGTAGGACTCCGTTGTGTCTCGCAGGACCTTACGTGGAGTGCCACCTGTGCAGGCGTGTGAAAGGCGGTGCCGGCGGGAGGAAATGCATATTGGTAATTTTGCAAGGGTGCGTGGATAAGCTCAGTTATCCTTAGAAGTTGACGTGAAATGAATCTTTAATTGGTGTTCAAGAACAATGCTAAATCGGGACTGGGGTAGCCCGTGAGCTGCTATTTGCCAGTCGGGAATTAGCCGCTGGAGGGACGTGGCCGTGCCAAAGTAAGACTCCGTTGTGTCTCGCAGGACCTTACGTGGAGTGCCACCTGTGCAGGCGTGTGAAAGGCGGTGGCGGCGGGAGGAAATGCATATTGGTGATTTTGCAAGGGTGCGTGGATAAGCACAGTTATCCTTAGAAGTTGACGTGAAATGAATCTTTAATTGGTGTTCAAGAACAATGCTAAATCGGGACTGGGGTAGCCCATGAGCTGCTACTTGCCAGTCGGGAATTAGCCGCTGGAGGGACGTGGCCGTGCCAAAGTAGAACTCCGTTGTGTCTCGCAGGACCTTACGTAGAGTGCCACCTGTGCAGGCGTGTGAAAGGCGGTGCCGGCGGGAGGAAATGCATATTGGTGATTTTGCAGGGGTGTGTGGATAAGCTCAGTTATCCTTAGAAGTTGACGTGAAATGAATCTTTAAATGGTGTTCAAGAATAATGCTTTTTTAATTGATAATTTGTGACTTTTTTGGAACAAGTTCATTTTTTTAGGATCTTGGATAATATGGATAGAAACCAATTTGTCAATGTATTTCTATATTTGTGTGATTTTTGTTTTGCTTTGAAAATTGTAGAATAAATAAATGTTTCCATATCCCATCTGGAAGTAACCTCTCCTTGGTACGGAGTTGAATACATTATTTATGTTGGCTATGGCAAATATGGTAAAATTTTAAGAATGATATTGTTTCTGTTGGATCCAAGAGCTTTTTGTTTGATGATGTTTCATATTTCATGAGATGATATACAGGTGAGTCACGTAACTATAGCACCCGCTGCAATATTTAATCGGTTGCAGTTATTGCAATGCAAATTTCACAGAAGCGAGGGAACGGGATTGATGTATGTACTCGTTTCCGTTTTATCACAGGTACGTTACGCGATATTGAGGTAACTGTGTTTGGAAATGTACATATTTTATCATGACGAGCGTTGAAAGACGAATCCAATGATATACGTATTGTCATATGTTAGATAAGCAATTTTTTTGAGTAATTTTGATTTTTTGTGCTCAGCTTTCCTTGCTCGAACGCGCTTTAGCAAGGGGAGCGCTGCGTGACCTTGTGTGGTGGAGTGTTACATTCAAAATATACGTTAAGCACGTATCGCAAAAAATCAAAATCACTCCAAAAATACTTATATATATTATACATAGATAAGAATATTTATCTATAAATTCTTATCTTATATATTGTAACGATATGGGGAATATGCCCCATATCACCATAAGAAGTCATGGAAAATTGCGAATTTTACAATTTAAGACGAGCGGAAGATTTTGTTTATGCCGGGAAAATTTTAAAGAGGAGAGGGAAGGGCAATGCAGCGATATGGGAAATATATCCCATATCACCATGACCACCCATCTTAATTCAGTTTACGAGCGGGCGCGAACACGGAGCGCGAGACCAAGCGGTCAGTAGGTACGCCATCTGTCCGTGGCTGGTCAAAGCGGCGGAGCGCGACTTCGTGGAGAGGCTTTTCTGCGGCCGACGACGGGTGGAGAAATCAAAAGGACCCCCCTCACGTTTTACCCCTATCGACGGTGGACAACGGTGGACAAGCTCTCTCGCCTTTCGGTAGTTGAAGTGAAACAAGCTCTTATGATTGTGGTAGTAAGTGAAAACAGCGTTAACAATTCAGTGGCTGAGGTGATGGTAGCTCATGCGAGCTTATGATTCAGGAAAAGTACTTTGTGAATACGGGAGTTTTCGGCAAAAGTAATGTGAGAATTTGCTACGGTGCGGAAAAAATTGATGTGAGGCGAGTGTGGCTCGTGGAACTATCCAGAAAGAACGGTGTGCGTTGCCCAGATTACGCATCGCGATTAGAGGACAGGCTTAGATAATTTTGTGCAGAGCTAAGAAGTGGTGCAAAATTCGCCGGGCGAACTGGAAGCAGTAAACGTGATTTGGCTAGCGCTGCAGTCACTTTAAAGCGCTATTACAACACATAGTTCACCGACGCAAAAATTCAATTTGCAAAGCCCGAGAGACTTGGTGCGTGGGCGTGTACGTTCGTGCGGCTGGAGAGAAGAGGGGAAAGAAGAATTCAGGCGGAGGAAGAGCCGAACGAGAGAAGGGCTTTGGTGTGCACGCGAAGCGGACGACCCGAAGAGTACGTACGAAGGGCGTGGATCGCCGCGGGATGTGAAAATTGGACTTCCTAGCATCGAGGCTGAGGAACGTCGGCAAGAGGACGCGAGGGCAGTCGAAGCGTGAGAGACCGTGATGCACGAACCAAAAGAAACGCCGCAAAGGCAAAGGAACTTGCGACATTTTTTTTCTCTTCTTGCTCTGTCGTACGAAGAGTTAGTGGGTTCCTGAACTGTTATTAAGAAGGCAATTAATTAGGCAGAAAGTGAGAAAATTTAAAATTTCTACGGACTAATTTGATCACACTTCATTTCTCTGTTTTTAAATTGAATTCCTTGTACTGTTTTTGCTGCAATTGATGTAAAATTTCATTTCATTACGTAATCGGGGAACATTAAATTGTGAAATTGTTTTATGAAAGTGTAAATGTAAAGACTAATTTAATGGTAAATTGGTACGCCGTAGTAGACACTTCAATATTGCTGAGATAATTGTATTTTTTTATGCTTTGGTAATCTGCGAGTGATTCAGAACTCAGTACTTGTGGGCATCGCAGAATCAATTAAGATAACAAGTTCATTTAAGGGTCCGTGCACGGAGAATGAACGAATGAAGGTAGAAGCAAAGACAAAAGCAAAGAAAACCCGAGGGTACATTTTCTTCTTAAAATTTATTAGTTTACAGATTTACTTTGAAGTTGTCGAATGAACGGCACTGCAATTAGTTTCCGTCTTACAACCTAGGTTAAGCCGTTTGTGATCGGGAGCGATCATTAGTAATTAGGGAGCATATGTGTATGATTTTGTACAACTTCCTATTTTTAGAATATATGTGCTTTGGTTACTCATCCATTTTGATTTCTGTGTCGAGGGTTCATACCTTTCTCATACCCTAAAGATCCTGCCTCCTGAGAAAAGCTCGTTTCAACGTGAACATTCATTCGAACACGCACGCATTGTTCCATTTCAATAAATCCTATTTTTGTGTTGATAAAAGTAAATCATGTTCAGACATACTTATCCATAGCATCCCCCTAAAAGAATTCCTTGACCCTAACATATAAAATTGTGATGTGTGTATCCCAGATTACCTATCAAGGTAAGCACGGTCACTATATATATATATATATATATATATATATATATATATATTGACCGTATGGTCAAAACACCAGCATTAGGCAAATCACAATATTCGAAAGTGGCGCGCAGTCAATGAATCGTCGTGGGGTAAATCAAACAGGAGCCGTGAACGAGCGCCTGGAACGAGGGATTGGTCGGTCACATCGAGCGGAGGTCAGTCGGGAGCGAATGGCGGACAGGTAACGAGGGGAGATGGCGACAGAGGAGTGATGTGATGATGTTATGGAAGAAATCGGGAATAATCGAGGCAATTTGGATCAAAGGAAGGAGAAGTGTGAGAAACTCAGTGATGAAAGTGATTAAGGATTGTCATAAGTGTGTTCGAAAAGACATAATCACGAAATTTGGCTAGAGAAGTGCGACATTGAATGGACACGTGGGCGATACTGCAATTGCAACAAGGTGGTGTGAGAATTAGAACATTAGTAGTGATAGTGATGATTTTTGGGGTGACCAGTGGGACGGAGGGAACACAAAGGAAAGATTAATGTGTTACGGAAATAGATAAATGCAATCGAAAAGAGAAAACGATCTTTTATTAATCCTCAGCCAGTAGGTGCAGCTGTGCGGGTGCGAGACCGCGTTGTGGAGCCCTGCGAGCCGAAACTGGCATTCCGACGTGTGGGAAAAGAAGTTGGCGGCGAGACAACGCCGGTGTGCGAGGACGGACCGTTAGCGACACGTGTGCAGACACAGAACGACGGCGCCGCCAAGGCCACCTCACGGCAACGGCATCGGGTGCGGCACGTGGCGTCGCATCGCACGGAAGGCAGAAACAGTGGAAGGATCAGATAAGTAACGATAGTTATGAATAAGAATGGATGGGGGTCGGATATGGGATATGCTGGTTCAGGATGCTCATCGGAGTAATAAAGAAAAGCAACAGTGTCTGCGATGAGAACGGATGGCATGTAGTTTCAGAGAGATGGAAGTATCATGAACGGGAATAAGAAATGTAGAAACAATAGGAATAATCAGAGACATATAATATAAATCGTTTAATTAGTATTCATTAATGATCTGCGATCATTTCGGTAATGTAAATTGTTATTCTTAATAAATCCTGTCTGTGCAATAATAGATTCATCGAATTCAGACATGGTGGTTTAAGTATCCCTCTTAAATACTTCCTGTACCCTAATGAACAAAAAATTTCATGATATGTGCATCCCTGAAGACCGATAAAGGTAAGTACGGTCACTATATATATATATGTATATATATATATATACAATATATATATATATACAATATATATATATATATATATATATATATATATATATATTGTAATATACCAAAACTTGGATATACAGTATTTAGGCAAATGCTCAAATATATGTGCATTTTAGGGAAAAGATCAAACAGTCGCATGTGGTTGCTAGGGAACCGGTAATCATGGGATGGATATCGTGTAATTCTGGTGCGATAATAGTTAAAATGACCGGATGTGAGAGGGTTTCTGGGAAAAACAATGGAAAGATTGTCTCTTGCGAGGAAAAAGGCATCGGCTCGATCACTCTCTTACGGGATCGCGACGCGAAAAGTTGGTTGAGAAATAATTGCGTGTGACGAGCAATTTGGAACTTTAGTAATTGGAACTCTAATAGCAAGGGAATTGGAACTTTTATAGCAAGGGAATGATACGACTTTAGTCACAAATTTTAATAAGTCGTGTGATTTTGGGGTAAAAACCAAGGGGTGACAGAAGTGTATATATATTAGAATGAGCGCCGTATAGATAGTTTAGTGAAGCTCGAGGCGAATAAGTTCGTGGGTAGGTGCACATCTCATGCACGAGATAGAAGTATTCGAGACAGCGACTTTATTAGTGAATATCGACGATAGGTATTAAACAAGATAGTGGTAGCAAGAAAGAAGAGCGGACAACGGAGCGCCCAGAGGACCGTCATCTACGTGGCGACATCTTAGAAGTAAGCTCTTGGTACCGTAAAACCAGATTAGACATTCAGAAAAAGGTCATGACCAAATAATTTATCGAAGAAAATCAGTTGAATAAATCAATCTGTTACTGTTTTAATGAATATCAGATCACATGCTTATTATGTAATTCTGCATAATCTGTAGCTAGCAATCTTTGCATAAACAATAACTTTCAGAGATTTCTCGTCTTCCGTATGGCGGGCGGATCGAGTGGCCCATGCTGAAACTGGTAAGCAAATGGTAGATAGTGGCAAAATTATAAAAATTATTAATTTATTGAGCTGGCTAGGGCAATCAAATTTTAATATTAGTAATCAATTCATACGTTTGATAATAGCATGTCATCATTTTAAAAGTTGGGTAAAGAGTATAAAAGTTGGGTAAAACGTTGGGTGAATAACATATATATGCCAAAGAGATCTTATATATATATATATATATATATATATATATATATATATATTTTGAAACGAATTATTATAATACGTTTAACATGAAGCGGTTGCCGACCGTGTTTAAATGGCGCGGCAGTTGTGGCCGTTGCCGCCTGACCCGTTCCGAACGGGTCAGGAGAGGGCGCGAGCGAGAGCGGGCGCGTGGTCACCGAATGGTCAGTGTGTGAGAGAACTCGGTAGAGGACGCGTTGGCTCGAGTGATTTTGATAGTAGTCGAGGAACTGAGGGAACCTTTAAGTGTGATCTCGGACAGTGGACATAGTAGTAACTAGCGTGTAGATGAATACGATGAACAATATTCGACATCTAAACCGAGTTCTTTGTATTTAAATGTGTATGTCAGATAAATGTGTCAAAACCCAGAGCCCATTCGCGAACAAAGGACACCGGTCCCACCCATAAAATCAATATTGAAATGAACTCAAAAGAGGAACGTTTCAATATTGAATTTGTCTTTATACGCACGTCATGACTATAAAATCGATAGAGTAAAAAATAAGTATAGTTCTATTTGAAAAAAACAACAAAAAAAAACAATAACAAAGTTACTTCAATATCTCGTAAAATACATGTGATAAAATAGAAATGAATACATTTATCAATTAGCACCATTCCCTCATGCGCATCCGTGAAAACTGCGTTGCAATAAATTCAACCGTTCAAATACTGCAGGAGATGTTAAAGTTACGTGACCCTGTATAATTGATCAATGGGGTACGTTAAGTAGGGGTGCTATGGTTTCTTCTAATACGCTCTTCTGGGTTGACGGTGGAACGGTATTGTTTGGAATGAAAGATGAATCTTTGAGAATTGAGAAGTGTGTTACATGTGCTGCATATGTTCATACGAATATTTCCCCCCTGCTTTGAAGTGGTAATATGTCGGTCTTTTGGTTCAGAATTTTATTTTGTAAGTGGTATACTCAGTTATTTGACGTAACCCGTGATGGTACCATAATATTGAATTGTTTATCGTTATTATATTTTAAAATTTGTTATTATATTTAGTACCTATACAAGTTTGGGTGTTCTTAACTCATTCCAGAGTGTTATGATTTCGATTTTGGAAGTTAATAAATTGATAACACCTTTAGGTAAGTGTTATTTTTTTGTTCTTTATGGATATTGTTTAAGTTTGAGGTTGGGTACCAGGGAACTTTTTGTAGTGTTTAGTCATGAGACAACTTGTTCCTTTTCAATGGGCGTGTTCAATATTTTTTAATTTAGGGATATCTTTATTTACCTTATTTCTGAATTTTTCCCCATTTAGTTTGCAAGTGTTCAGATGTGGTGAGGGAGCGTGAGAAGGTTGAATTTATTGACCGGTAACAATTTTTATGTAACAGTAAGTATTCGGTCTGGTAACAATTTTATATAGTTTGAGTTTAATTCGTGGTATGTGGTTGTTGAGTAAGGATGTGTGCGAGTGTAATAGATCTATAAAATATCTCATTTTGAATAGGCAATTTCTTACCTCCAAAGAAAAATGATCGCGAAATCAGGTTGAGTGGTGAATCGACGAGCATAAAGAGAACGAAGGAAATCATCATTGACAACATGTAATCTGAAAAGAACGAGTGTACCTGTAAAAGAGAAAATAAAAAATATGAATTATCCAAAATTTTGAAGAGATTGATGTGGAACAATTTTGTGATGCAAATGATTAGGATGAATGGATCTGTGTTTGATTCTATTAAGTATAATGTAATTTTCAATGTGCGCAGAATGTATAAATCTGACACACCAACTCCATATTTTCCTTCCTTACGCTTATAAAGTGTACAGAAACCGTGTTACAAAAACAGGAATCTTGAGCGTCCCTGCGAATACCACTAACACAAATAGAGAACAAATCACCAAGTTTAAAAACGACGTTAAACTACATTGAATTCGAATTTTGAGAAATTACAATTAATTGAAGTTTCTGCAGAGAACTGCCTATCAATTAGCGACCAGATGTTGTCATCGGTAGTTTTCAATGATTTTTCGATCAAAGCTGGCGAATGCCGGAGTAGCACCCTAGCAAATGTGCCAAGGACAGCGCGTGATCTTTAATTCCTCAAGATTGTCCTCTCTCCCTTACACACACACACACACACACTTACATGCACTGCACTGTAACGAATATCGGGAGTCCAGTCGCAAGCTTGTCGGTGACATCTAGGAGGGAACCTCCACAAGTCGATGTGAAGGTCCATGCCAGATACAATGTTTAAGTAGGGATGAATCAGTCGTACTCCCGAGATGTAATATTCTCTACACACGAGAGACACACCAGTGGACGCAGCCATAACAAAAACAAGGAATCAATTGATAATTTAGAAATGAACAAAACGTTTTAGTGGCATAATGTTACAAAACGCAATCTATTCTTATTAATTTGTGAATAAATTCATGGCCGCCTTCAGATTGACTATTTCGTGTTTCCGGGCGCGTCAACAGCTTTAGACTTTCGCCCCGTGAGTGAAATGCGCACTTTTATCGTGGGACCTAACTGCGGTCTTCCCACACCGGAGGGCGAGATTTGGCGCCGACCTTCAGTAATGATCGCCAGTAAAACTAACGATCAGAGCAGCCGGCCGCTAGATTCATAGGTTGTTAGTGATTCCGGGTGTGTCAACTACTGAGGTCATTAGACCCGTAAGTGTAGTGTATGTTTTTTGATCAGGAGGTGTCGATAATCTTCTCCCGATAGAGAGCGAGATCCGGCGCCGACCTGCAGTCGACTAGCGGGGTTTTCCCCCAACCAGGTATGTTCCACCAGCGGGGCACCGCCCCAGCCGGGACGAGCTAAGCCCCCGACCGGTCTCCCGGCACGTGTGGTAGTGTAGTGCATGTTAATGTGAGTGTGTGTGTGTAAGGGATGAGGATAGGTCAAGGAAGAGGAAAGATCGCGCGCGATCCATGGCTTGCTTGTTAGGGTACTGCTCCGGTATTCGCTTGTTGTTGATCGGAAGAACCACGGAAACCTATCGATCAGAGCAACCGGCCGCTAAAATTCTCTTCCAGACAGCAACAGAACTCGTCCTAGCTGAAAGCTAATCGCTGCCACAGTCAGGGCGCGAATCCTACACAATTCACATTCACCGAAAAATCGCTGTTCCTGCTACAACATAAGAAAACATTCTCTTTTAATACGTAAGAGAAAATAACTATATTATTATAGGCCCGACGTACATGTGTGTGAATATCTTTCAGCGCTCGCGGTGACGCAGTGTATGTGGCACTCTTAGCGTAGAGAGAGTGAATAGTCTATATGATAAAAGGAATTTAATTTCACATCAGCAGATAAATTAACATGGCTCCAATCAGTTTATAAACACACTGTATTCTCATCCAATGCTTAAGACACTGCAAAATAGTATTAAAGTTTCAATTTTTGTAGATATTGAACTTTTTTTTATGTGTTCATTGTTCAATGCATATTCGAAAATCGGAAAAGCTATAAATGCATAAGTAGTAAACGACAAATCGAACACTGCTCATTTTCTTTAGATTCTTTGCAGAGAAACTATAAATTTGTTTGGAATATTTCTTTTCCTTCTCTTTCACATGATTTCGTATGATTTGCTTGGATTATTATCAGTGCAAATACGTCTTCCATGCTTTTTTATTCAACGAAGAATTGTGTTCACCAAGAAGGTAAGAAATAAAACGAGTTGTGTCTTTTTGAATACTTACCAATGTAAGCTCGTCTGCCCAAATAGGTATTCTTCTATGACCTCCGTTATGCATCAACACCAAGAACTGAGCGAGATTGGCTGTATACGATAGGCGGCTGATCACTCGCAATGCATAGCAATTAAGCAAATTATTCAGCAATCCTGTAAATCGAAACATTGAATGCTTTCCTAAATAAACTATATATACTAAAGTATGCTTAGAACATTTGCGTACAATAGGCTTATACGAGCACACTGAACATTCGAAGTTTACAAACCAAAATCTAAAAAACAATAACAAAAAACAACTACAATAACAGTATAAGACAAAAATAATTTAAATCTTGAATGTAGCGCAGTGCATTTGCATTCACTGTGCACTTGTGGCGTGTAGCAGAAAAAATGCCGCTGAACAAAACCACATTAAATGATTTTCCAAAACCTAGCACACCTACGCTCGTACAACATTACAATAAATATCTTAAGAACGGTTTTCACGAATACTTCACTCACGCAACTTTCTTAGATACCATGAACTTTTGCTGTTTCGTTGCGTGAATGGCAAATATGAAATGTTGGGCGGCCTCCTTCTTAAAACGTTGTTGTCGTGTGACGCCTGACATCAACTGTACCGTAAGCAGTGAGATTTTGAATATGACTCTTCAGTCGGTACGCTCAGTATGAGAAAAGGCGGAAAACATACTAAACGTGCATTTTCATTTTTCAAAAAAAAATCGAAAGTGTTTAATTGTTTTTGATTTTCCGCAAGATCTGGACATTTAACACAACCATATACACCTCGCAAATGGCCAGACACTGCATAGTTATCTTTCAATTTTCACGCGTATTGGAAATTAGTTATATAAATAGAATTAATGTAGAAAACTCAAGACAAGAGTTGCTTTAACGATGATTGCTACGGATGTGGACACGCTGTACTTAACCCATTAATCCCTAAATTAAACTTGTGCGCACTGCGCTTGTCATTGTCACGTTCGTGCATACACAGAAGCCGTTTGAGCCCTCTAGCAGCATGTTTTTGCAACATTTGTTATACCACTAGAGCGCTGCAAAGCGTAAATTGTTTGTTATACTATTTTCTGTAAGAGGAAGCAAAACCGTTGGAGCTGAGCTGCTATAATGCCCCGTTAACTTCGAGGCGAACCAAGCACCGTTTACTTTACATAGGCCCTCCCTCCGACTTAACCACAGGCAGCATATAACAGCTAAGCACGGTTTTAGATAAAGATACGAACCGACTCAAGTCATGTGTTCACCCTGGCCAGGATGTACACATGAATGCTTTAGCGATCACGGCTATATCGAGATCTGGCATTCAAGAATGAAAATCTTGCTTATATGTTTCGTTTAGAATGTCTACGTCTACTGAAGAAATTCAATTCACAAAATATTGCAAAAGAAGAAAATTTGAGTTGACCAGAAGTTGGCGTCATACGATGGACTGTAATGGGTTAAGCAAATAAACAGCACATACCTCCGTAACCGACGTGGCACGCGAAGATTACCCAGGAAATTGCAATTGACCAAAAAAGACGACCAATGGCTGGATATGCACTATCCAGTAGACTGTGTTTTGTGGCTCGGTTGGATAATGTAGTTTGGTCCCAAAAAATTGGCCAGCATAAAAAAAACGCAGATTGCCCAGCCTAGTGATAGGAAGCCCTGTTTAAAGAAAAGAACTTGTAGTAAACTTTCACAGTAAAAGAATTTTCACTGTTTTGCAAACAATGAAATAGAACGTAGAAAAATAAAAAGAAATGTTCAAAAACTTAAAACTAATACAATTAAAAATTTAAGCTGACTTTTATTAAAATAATAGAATTCTTGAAAACTATTTAAATTGCATAAAACGTGACCAGTTTGTCAACTATACAGTATTTTTACTCATAATAATTATGAGTTAATTATTGTCATATTCGTGTTAACTGTCATTTGTTCTTCGTAAAAGAGCCTTAGTGGGCCCCCTAAAAGTTTTGCTTCCGTATTCTGGAAGAAGAAGAACCTTTTATGTTTTATTGAATTTGTGCACAACTTGGCAATATTTACTATGCAAATTTCAGTATGTAAACCCGCTATAAGTTTCCAATCCGTTTCAAGTGGGCAACAGTTGTGTGATGCAAGCGGTGTTCCCGATATTGTATCAAGAGGTTACTTATGCTGACTTTTCAAGTGGCAATGTCAAATCAAAATCTTGCTGAATTGTGGAATGTGAATAATATGGGTATTGAAATTTTCCATTGTACTTTGAATTGGAAAAGATTTCAATTTTTGCTACAAAACATGGGCTTGAATGTGACAACACGCGTAGAGCGCAGTCTGGTAGAAAAATGAACTCCAATTAGAGAAATGTTAGATGCTTTCCTGATGAATTCTCAGACTTGTTTATCAACTAAATTCTTAACAAATTGTTTATTTACACGCAAAAAATTGTTAATAATAGAAGAATAATATTATATTAATTTATTTTTTAATAATTTAGCATATATAATGAAAAGAGTGTGGGGGTCTGGAGACACCCCACGTTACCACTTTTGTTTCAAAAAGTCACCTTACCGCTGCAGGGTTAATCTGTAAGATATAAAAGATTGAATATAGAGGACAAGGATTTTGTGACAAAAGTCTCCATATTACTACTTCCTGGCTTCGTCGAAAAGCCTGCCAGCACTGCTAAGACAAAGCGTTTGAATTTTCGCGAAAGGAAACAATCTTTGTGGTTGCATGGATCCTGTTACACCAGTTGAAGATTTATCTTTGCTTATTGATGTTTCCTGCTAACGTAAGTGCATGAACTGTGTAGAGGAAATTGAGTTATTGGATTTAGCAAACACGTTAATGTGTTATTTGGTGTTGAAAAGCATTGTGTCGTGTGTTGTAATGCTCGAATTAGCAAGTTCAATAGCAAGTCTGATTCCACTATGGCTTCATGAATTTCCGAACTTCACAACAAATGGAATGATCACATTCGGCATGTAACAAACAATATCCTCACTATCAAACACAGGACTTCCTCTGAGTGTGGTGAGCATCAGGTCCATGTGGGACAGGTCGCTTTCCTGATTCCAAATCAGGGTACTTCCTGTTCTTTTTCTTGTAACGATTGAAAGATTTTACGTTTACAGAAAAAATAACAATCATCATGACTTTAGGGCTTTCGCTATACCATCAGTACATAACTCATTGTTTTGCAACAAAGGAAAATGTATTAATGAAACGAAGCTCAATTAAAGTATCCTGAAAATAATGCTATATTCAATGTTAAAAATGAAAAAAAAAAGTGTTTAAAGATAGATTTTTGCATCAGATGCTGTGGGTTTTGTGATAGTATCATTCAATACAAAGTTCATACCACATAAACTACAGCCAATTAAGCAAAACTAATGACATATCTGTATTCAGCGTACCCGATTTAGTGTAAATTCATTGCAAAATTCTGGGCAAGTGAAAAAAAAAGTTTTCTTTTGTTGAGCAGTTGAGCAGAAATAGAAAGCTGGATTTTAACGAGTGGTGCTACAGAATGGCACAGACTTTCCCGCATTAGTTTTTCTACTTCCTTGGGTCTTCGCTAACTATTCGGAATTGCCACATACTCTTTTTTGCCAGCTGCCATCTATCACCGCCGAAAGTACATTTGTTTTGTCATTTTCGTAATTTTTCGGTTTTCTATTGGTAGAACGAAATATTAATTTTAGAATATTAAAGACCACAAAAACCCAATAGCCCTAAACGGCTATTTTCTTTCAAAAATTATGTGCCGTTTTTAAGAAAATTTAGTTTTAGCGCTACTAAAATGCGAAATTTGCGCTCATTTTCACAGAAAAGTTTTGAGTTTTCAAAACTTCAAAGTTTCACTTTATTTGAAGTTATTTGAAGCGCTTACACCCACAAATATAATAATGTTTACAAATTGCTAGTAATGTGAATATTAAAGACGTGAGAGATCCTTTAAAAAATTACATATGTAATTTTTGGGGAAAAAAATTCTCAAAATAAACTTTACGTCATATTAAACGGTGCCATTAGCACTATCCGATCAAAAAGTTTGAAGAATTGTTTTTAGCAATTTATGATAAAACTAGCGTACCCGTGCGAGAACTCTCGCATGTTAAATCTTGAATTAATAATTATGCAAATAAACCTCGTCTGACTGCACAAACTACGGTGTTAACAGACAGCGTAGATAAAGATTGTCGAATCTAAGCCTTCTAAGCGTGTCGCCACAAAAATTGCTATCAGCAGGAAGGGCTGAAATATTGAGGTGGCCTTGGTAGTATTGAAGCGTGGAACCGAAAAGTTAATTGAATGGATCGGAGAATATCTCATCTTGTAGATTATGATGTGAAAAACGTTTCTTTGAGGCCAATTTTAATTTTTAAGGCTCTAAAGCGCTTTGTTTACGAGTTATTTGCCGATATTGGTTGACATGTAATGCGGGTTGCATTTTACATGAATATTTCGATGCGTTTTTTTAAAGAAATCATCCACATTTTTAAAGTCAAGTGGAATTCGTCAAGTCTCCACGAAATTCTCTTTCTATAGAGCCCTCATTTATAAAGATTGGTCGCGTGTGAGAGCCGGAACTCAAAGGTATACTACTGAAATAATACAGGAGACGATGGCGTTTGAGCGTTTCTGAAAATGCGGAAATTTGAGCTAGTTTTCACAGAAAACGGTTGTTTTCGAGAAACTTTACTTGACATTATTTAAAGCAGATGTTCTCATAAATATAATAATAGGAACAAATCGCAGCTAGTGTAAATATTAACGACGTGAGAGACAAGTCAAAAAAATTACTTTTTTGCAATTTTTGAAAAACAAAAGAATACAGCAATATGGTGTTTACGTCATCGCATAGGGTACATTTACCACTAGCCGTACCAAAAGTTAAAAAAATTGGAGACGTTTTTGAGAAAATGTAGATTTTGTAATTTTTTAAAATTGCACATATTGCATGTAATATTGCGTGAAAACGACTAAAATTTTCAAAATAATTTACCTGATTTTAAACAAAGAACTCACTTTGGAGAACACATTTTATTTGGAGGGAAAATTTCTATCTTCAATTTTGTAGTCGGAAAAAAACTCCGAAAAAATTTCAGACTTTCACAATTTTCAAAAATTCAGAGTTATCCGTAAAGATCGGACCTGTGCCATGTTAATAAGTGTATTTACTCTATTCATAGAAGAATTTAAAGAAAAAATTTGGAGCCGTTTTGAGAAAAATTTGTCCGGTGGGCTTCATGTACAGTACCCCCAAATTTTGAAGAATCTTTTTCAAAATCTCAAAGCTTCGACTAGAACCAGATCGACCGGGTAACATCCATTTTGGAAGAAATCGTGCGTATGGTTTAGAGGCGCTAGCAGTGTTCACTGACGGAAGGACGGACAGACGGTCGTTTTCTTTCAATTGGTTTTTCGTTATCAAGGACCCACAAAACAGGGTTTCTGGCTACACCACGTGTTAGGGGATTTTTTTCTGAATTAGCGACTGGTTTTATCCACTATTTCGTTATCACGGCCCGGCAATGAATTTTTTCCGCCGAAAATTGGCCATTTTTTCGCGCAGCATTACACAACTTTCCCTATACTACGTATATCACATCCGTACGTATCCGTGTATACGTACGTATACGGGAAAGTAAAATAGGTGAAACGTGGTGGAAGATCCCAGACACACCGATAGCTAGGAACGTTTCAGTATATTTTGTCCGATACACTACGTGGATATTTCGAATGGATGAACCGCAATAAGCACTCAAATGTTGGTTTAAAAAATGATTTCTAGGCAAAAAATGTGCATTAAAGAAGCATGGAAATACTCTATAAACACGAAAATTGTTTATTATTTACAAAAGAAGTGAATACATTTGTTCCCAAATTTTTGCTAAATCAGGAATTTCAACGAACATGAGTCCTGCGCCGTTCTCTTAAGGTCCTTTAAGATTTAAGAAAATAGAAATTGCCTATGCTTGACTCAAAACTTCGCAAAGATGCTCAGTTTTTTCAAATTTGTATCTATTTTATTTATTTATTTATTTGTCAAAAAAACAGTAAAAACTGTATATGACGTGTGGGGAAAGAAATTTATCTGCGCACATTTTCTTGAGGGCCAGAATTTTATTAAAAAAAACGAAATGTTTTTTCCCGAGTTATAGAAAATCAATTTCAACTGTAAATGAACTACAAGCAAAAGGAGTGCTCAACAAAACGTGCGCCCAGTGAAGCTACATTTACGTCTAGAAGCAAAACAAGGGGCCATCTCAGCATTTGCTCAATGGATCAGGGAAACTGGACAAAAACCTGATCGAGATGGGGGTCATTGACCCGGAAGCTGAAGTACATTACTTGTTACAGGCGTATTAAATATTTTTTTAAATGTATACAATGCAAACATAAACTATTCATTATATATCTTTGTTTTGTTACATTAAACATTATTTTTCTTTTTCACGATCAGTACAGTCTCTAATTGTATAGAAACAGTTTTGCAGCAGAAAAGATTTTACTTTTAACTTAAATTTGTGTACCGACTTTAATTGTTTAATGTCATCTGGCAATGCGTTGTAAAGTAACGTACATGTATTGTATGTTGATTTCTTGTACTGAGCTGTTGATACTGACACTTGATGCACGTGATTTCTACGGCGTGTGTTGTAATTATAAATATCAATATTGCATGAAAATATGTTCCCTCCGTTAAGTAGTTCATTTTTGACAAATATTACAGATTCGTAAATAAATAGACAAGGCAATGATAGGATTCCCAGCTCAATGAAAAGAGGCTTGCAGGAATCACGTGGAAGGCATTTTTTCATTATTCGAATAATTTTCTGTTGCAATCTGAAGGTCTGAATACTACAGGATGAGCTTCCCCAGAATATTATGCCATATCTCAGGCGGGAATGCACATTTGCAAAATAAACGCAACGAGCTGCATGAAGGCTGACAGAATTTGAAAGAATTTGTATTTAAAGATGCACGATCAGCTAATGTGGTGCTGATATGTAATATACTGGATCTAATGCATAATGCTTAAAACATGTGTTTATAAATTTAAAAAAATACATCGTTTAATAGAATGAATCGAATTGGAAATAAAAATCGCGATAATCTCTGTCGTGGTTGTCAGGAAGTTTGAACTGACCGCCACTATTGGAGAGGCTCGCGAAAGGCGAGCTGACGTCAGCCCGGCCACCGCGGGCTCCAGCGGGCGCGGCCGAGCGGAACCGCGGCGTCGCTGGCAGCGAGGAGAGGAGCAGATTCGCCTCCCCTTTCTTCAGACAGCGTACTCCAGACAGAGAAGGCGATAACAGCAGCGAGAAAAGAGCGGACTTTTGAAAACGACACTGCAAGCACTGACAAACGGAACTCTGTTATTTTGGTTAGAGATTGTGGCACTAATATTGGATATTCTTCTGGATTCTCGGTCGGCCTGGCTTTGTATACGGTGTTTCTTTGGACGTAGCATGTGGCTACGGTAATAAAACTTGTTTATTGTGTTTCTCTGATATTTCCTTATTTTCCGAGACACAACAATCTCCAGAATTTGTACCATTAATATGTTCTTACACATGTTTTACTGGTCTCAAATTCCATGTTTTACAAATTCCAAACGTTCATTTCTAAGGGGTAATTATTTTATTGCGGATATTTTTTCTTAATAAAATAATTTCCTTCTGAATGGACGTTTGTATTGAAAGTATCCAAGCAACAAATATATAAGATTTGAAAGAAATTAACAGACTTAAAAGAAGTATAAACATATCCTATACTTAATATAAGAAATATAGAAACACAATATGGAAATGAGGATATTTTAGATCTAAAAACAATAAAAAAGTCAATTTTTAGGGCATGTTTACCTATTCCAAATGCTAATTGTGTAAAAGAAAAAGTATTAAATTTAAGATTTTAAAAAAGAAAAAATTAAGATTAGTGTAAAAATAATTTATGGAAAAGGATATTGTTGAATTAACCTTTTTACACCTGATTGAATTAAAATGTGGTCTAGGTATTATTATTTGTTATTATTATCATCTTATTATTCTTAATATTGAAATAACGTAGTGTAAGGTTCTCAATAGACCTCAATGTCTCAAAATACTAAAATTGTAAAAATTGCTAATATTTGGGGCTAAGATTATGAAAATATGGGAATTTGTAGCTAAAATTAGAATTTTATTGAAAAAAATGAAAATAATTCAAAATTGAGGAAACGTGGTCTAAAATATTTGGTCCAGGAGCTTCCTTTTATGTACTATTTTCATTCAGAAATCTCAATTCCACTTCTTACATTATAACACTTGTTTGAACGTCAGTCTTTGGGTCACTGTTTGATATTGGGTACTTTATTATTCAAATACCCAATTTACACATAAACCAATGCAAATTTATGTTTACATATTTTACAGCTAATTTAATCTTTAACATTCGTGTATATTACAAGTATATTAATGTTCGTACCTTCTTCCAGTTGATGTTCTTGTCTTTGATGCTGTGCAGTATGTAACCGAGGGATAGACCACCAGGTATGATGAGGCATGCATGTGTGTTCTTATGTGAATATTTAAGAAGAAGAATAATATGTCATGGTCTCTGAAACAGTTTATGCAATAAAAGTTAAAAAGTCCAATCTGTCATATACAAATCGTACTAATACAATGCATTCTACATAAAAATCAATACCCCTTTCGTGTCCATATCTATTGATGTACAACTACTATCGCAACCGACTTCCTACCAAATAGATTTAGTGTCGTGATAAAAATTACAAATGTTTGGCGCGAACTAGTTGCTAATCTGAATAACACAATCCCTGAAAAAGTGAGCTCATAACATGGTGCATCAAATTATGATTCTGACTCGTTCCCTACTTGTATTACGCATTTAGCTGAATATATTAGCAAGAGCCGTGTATTTCAATTCATTTATTGTACTTTAGTATACACGATATTATATTTATTTGTTTATTAGCTGAGCCCAGCAGACGTTGTACTGCCCTTTATCTTCCTTTTTTTTCTTCCCTCTCCCTCTCTCTCTCTCTTCGTCTCTCACCCCTCTTCATTCTCTCCCTCCGTCTCTTCTGTCTCTGCCTGTCCCTCTCATTCACATTTACTTGCAGATTCTGCACGTCTTTGAGCAGGTGGGATAATATTGGGAAGCGCCGGACCAGCCAAAAAGGTAATAGAATGTGCAAGAAGATTTCATCCTGTAGATTACGATGTGAGACACGTTTCTTTGAAGCCCTTGGCCTCACAATTTTAGTTTTTAATGCCCTAGAACTCTTTGTTTAGGATTTATTAAACCATATAGAATCAAAAATCCTACCAAGTCGAACAGGTTTCATTTGACATGCGTACATACAGTTACTCCCAAAAATATTCGGTCGCTTATGTAATATTAGAAAATTAGACGATAATAACTACAACATAGGCACATAGTGAACTAATATTTATTGAAAAGAATTCAAATATACACTGTCTACAAATAGGATTCATCATTACATCTGTTTACAATATCCTTTCCGTGTAAAAAATAAAAATAAATTCGACCGTTAAATGGACGAGGCTCAAAAATATTCGGCCACCGTAGGAAACTCGCGCTTTCTTGCCCCTCCTCGTACCAAACGAGAGCTCATGAAACGTTTTAGATATCCTGGAGCATAGCTCGGCAGTACTGCACTGTACCACTTGTGTTGTTGTAATGGGGCGCTAAAGGAAGCACAATACAACTTTCGAAGAACGGCAGCTGGTGATATTTCATCACGCTAAGGGTAAGTCCCATAGAGAGATATCGAAGATGCTAGACATAAGCAGAACAACAGTTGGTGATATTGTTCGAAGATTTAAGAATGAAGATAGAATTGAATCCATTCCGCAGACAGACCAAAAAAAATAAACGACGGAGAAGAACGGTTTGTGGTTCGAAAAGTGAAAGAAAATCCAAAAATTAGTGCTCCGAAAATTGCAGCAGCAGTGCTTGATGCGTGTGGGAAAAAGGTGGAGTAGAAACTGTTATAAGAGCACTGCGAAGGAACGAGTACGGTGGAAGAAGATCAAGAAGGAAACCATACATTAGTGCGGTCAATAAGAAAAAGAGACTGGCATTCGGGGAAGCTGATGTAAGCAAAGACAGTGCATGGTGGGAAAACGTGTTATTCGTGGATGAATCAAAATTCAACGTTTTTGGATCTGATGGTAAAACATTAGTGTGGCGCAAACCTCGAGAAGAGTTGAAAGCTAAGAACATTCAGTATACAATCAAACACTGAGGAGAAAAGGCGATGGTGTGGGGATGTGTTGCGTCGTCTGGCGTAGGAGAATTAGTTTTTATTAATGAAATGATGACGAAGGAAACCTACTTGACCCTTCTGAGGAACAATTTACATCAATTGCCCGAAAAACTTGGGATTTGGAATTCATTTAAACTGCATCAGGATAATGATCCCAAACATAAGGCACACATCGTGAGGGAATGGCTGCCTTACAACTGCCCAAAAGTTTTGGAGACACCACTATAATCACCCGAACTTAACCCCATTGAAAATGTATGGGGTAAATTGAAGAAATCACTGCGACTGAGACCGCCAACTTCAGT
Organism: Acheta domesticus; assembly: GCA_031308135.1. Taxonomy (NCBI): domain Eukaryota; kingdom Metazoa; phylum Arthropoda; class Insecta; order Orthoptera; family Gryllidae; genus Acheta; species Acheta domesticus. The sequence goes on along the minus strand of JAHLJT010002406.1, from coordinate 26,501,915 downwards.
AAACAATTTAGCTGACCGGCCGAAAGAAGAATGGGAGGAGTTAAGCCCACTTTATTTGAAGAATATCATCAGCATTATGCCCAGACGACTCGAGGAGGTGATAAAAGTAAAGGAGGCATTACAAAGTATTGAACATTTAATTTTGTATTGTAAATACCTAAGTGGAAGATTTTTTTGGTGTTATTTATGTTACGTGGCCGAATATTTTTGAGGGTTCCTTAAGGTTATTGTTTGTTGTAAAATTATAATTAAAGGTTTATTTATTTTATTGATAAAACTTGAGTGTGTTATTGTGGTTTCAAGATGTGCTGGTTTATTTTGTTTCGTGTTCTATTGCATTATAACTCAAATCTATTGTGATAAAATAAAAATTATAAAGAAATATAACGTGACCGAATATTTATGAGAGTGACTGTAGTTTTTTATTCTACAACACCATCTGGTGAATTCTGAATCTAGTGAATCTAGTAAAAGTAAGATACGAAGGAGAAAGAAATTTTAGGAATGTATGATTCGATATTCAGTGGTTGCTTTTCCCACAGTAATCATATTAGGTTTAGAAATTATATTAGACTTAAGACTGGTACCGTGTTTTCTTCTGATGTGGTGCTACGTGGAAAAATACGGAATAAAAATTCTACTGACATATATCCTCAATACGTAGTACGTATATGCAATGTTTTCGATGCACTAAAATCAATCCAACAGTAGGGTAATACCCGAGGACGATTCAATATTAATAATCATGAAATCTTGAAAAACTGTCCGGATGGAGCCGTGAATGCAACGAAACCTGATCCGAAACCAAAACGTAGGAATCATTTCACAAAATGAATGGCCATTGAAGTTGCGGGGACAGTATTTTCTAGGATAGATGGCAGAATGGTCATTAATTTCAACTAATAATAAAGAAACAGCAATGCCAGTAAGTGAAGTGGTCCAGCCAGATGGTCTTGACTGAATGAACTTTATTATATCTATCAGGCACTTACTGAACGCATAACATTGTTTTCGATCAAAAATATCGATTTTATCAAAATGTCGATTCACCTTTTCCAGAGAAATTCCAGTCCTGCTTCATAAGTTATGAACATCAAGTGTCTCGTTTACGTTTGAACGTTCGTAATCCTTTGAAGTAAAACTCGTGTAGATACTTACGTATCATGAAATCGATAAATGGGTGGTAAGCCCGTGATGACGACAGAGGCGACAGCCACAACCGTCGACAGGGCAATGAGAGCGAGCATCAGCTGCCGCCCTCTGCGCCAGCGGAAGAGCGGCAACACCGCGAGCGGCGCCACAATCACCAACTGCATGTCGGCTGCCAGGAACCATGAGGGGGTCATGCACTAGAACATTGGTTCCGAACGGTGTCGGTACAGACCAAGGCCCACTACTCCAATGATGAGAGGTGAGCACGAGCGTAACAAATTGAACATAGCGCTCTCCGCCATATTGTAGGCAAATGCGGGCGCGGTCATATAATACTGTGTATCTTAACGCTATTTTCAGAGGACTTAACGAACTCGAAACTTCAATAATCACATCATAAATGTTCCTATCAACTATGATTATATAAATTACGAAATATTTAAACGTATTTTAAGAAAAATGTAGTTGGAAATAGCTCTCGTTTTTAGCTTTCAATTAGTGCGCTTTCAACCCATGTCGAATACATGGACGAGCAATAAGTGCGTATTCTTTTTCGTCTAGGGATTAATCACAAATACGTTTTCTTCGGTTAGTGTTATGCGATCTGTTTCAATCTGTCCTTTTGTTTGAGGGGAATTTCTTCAGTACTTTTTGTACTGGCTGGGTAAGAAAGTTGAAAAATTCCCCTCACGACATTTCATAATTTAAGGACTGAATTAGTCAATAATTACGCTTTGACTAATTCAGTCCTCATTCTCTTTCTATAATCGGTCCAAAAGTTACCCATAATAGAATTTTGTTCTTAAAATGATCAATTTGAATTAGCCAATCCTAACAGCACTGACGGATTTTGCCGCGCAGTTCGTTTTATTATTATACGAAAACATTCGATAAAATTAAATTATTAAACACAGATTACATTTTAAAAAGTGAAAAATATATTTAATTTCAATTTTGTATCACCCAAAGATTTTCAAAAGTAACTCGCCCGGAAATCACTCCTGAATCCCGGAGTCTCCGGGTCAAACCTGGAGAGGTGGCAACCCTATTTTTGGAATATTATATGTTTTGATTTTCTTCATGTATTGCCTTTGTGATTATTTTGCACATACTATGTCAGTCAATGTTGACTTAAAATATATAGTTTACAACAAAATCTAGTGACATTGAATGTAGAAACTGTAGAGCATCTCTTGACTTGTAATTAAATTGGAAAATATTTAGAGACAAAAGGTGTCGTTTGTTCGTCGGGTAATTGATATCTTGTAGTCGTGGCAAAAATCAATTTCGAAATGATCACGAAAATGCGGGTTTTTAGGGTCACGGAAATTCGGGTTTTGGGTGGCTAAAATTATTTTCCACGATTAGTTTTGTTAACGCAGCAAAGGTAGCTTCATATTCAGATTGGAGAGCTATAAATTGGGTTACGGCGAAACGAACGCCATGGACAATGCTCGCTCGCTCGCTCGCTCGCTCGATCTCTGGAAAGACACAATGTACCTCTCTTATTAGAAGATAATATGAAGAAATAAGAAATCATTGAATAAATCGTTCACCTTTTTACCTCATTCTCACATGAAAAGCAAACGCCTTCTTTTAATTTGTATTGCACAAATTTCACTCGTGCCTTCAGCGTAGTTCCTGCATAAAAGCGGTTATTCCTTGAAAAAACCAGTGGAGGGGCGGCACTGGTACCAACTTTGATAGCTTAACCTGTTTCCCATTGAACTTTAATACACGCTCACTCAAGCCCATTCCCTGCGCGGAGCAACTACTGTGAAGTGCCTGTTTCGGCGTTTGAATTTGGCGACAATGCTGTCATAGGTTAAAAAACGGAGATCTAGTGTGTCTAAATAATCTTCTCTGTACCAGAGTGCTTGGCGGCGGAACCCGGTAGGAGCTGCCTCCTGGCAAAGGGAGATGAAACTAACAAGTAGCCCGCCAGATCAAATGCAAGACGTCGAAAGGCAAAGAAGACAAAAGAAATTTTATATACCCGCTCTTTCGCAGCCAGCACGCGGTTTTGGAGGGAATTTTTATAAGTCAGACGCGGTACGTTAAAAATGCAAATTCTGAGCTGGTGATAAAGGCCAAAGATTGTTATTAACAACCAATCTCCCACGGCGCCAAATTTGAATAATTTTGATGCTATATTGATACTATATTTGTGAATATGTAAAATAAATTTAAAATATTTTTTTCGGTAAGTAGACATAAATGTCACCAGGTACATCACAACCTGTGGAACCAAAGCAGAATTGTATTCGACCTCCATTCCAAAATTCCCCAGAACATTACTTGAAGCCACATTTAGAAACATTACTTGAAGACCATTTCAGGTCAGAATTGCTTGTTAAACTCTAATGTACTTGCCTTGTCTTCGCCTCAAATATTGAATGGAAACGTATTGATGTAGTCTTCATCAGACATTTCAAGATCCATTTCACGGCAGTGTAATATTTGGTTGAAATTTAGTAATTTAGCTACATTTCTGGGAGATTCTTGTTACATATATCTGGAGTTACCAATTATCGAAGACATTTCCGTTTTTGAGTAGCTGAGTTTGTAATCTTCACCGAAATGCAATGGTTACATTGGATCTCTCCGTGGGCGACTACTCCACAGCTACTTATGTTCTACCAGGGATCGCAAGTCCCCGGAATGGGCACTAGGCGTTAGCCTTTATTCGCAACCTCCGCCCCCCCGCCACCGCACAAGTAGAACGACGGGATGGTATCCGGATCCCGCCGGAACGCCGTTAGCCCTCACGGCAACCTCCTCATTCCATGCCTGGGTTGGGGCAGCCCGGCCAGTTCAGAGCTGCTATCTATCCAGGCTAGTACCGGAGTCAAATCAATGCGCCACTCACATGCGCCGGGACAAGTCCTTCCTCTTTGCCCAGAAAATGGCATTAACACAACGAAGCCAAGGGCCCAAAGGGGACCACCCGAATTAACGATCGGGCGACTTGGTGCACCCTTTCTGTCTCCTCACTGCCTATTATTGAATTATTTAGAGAAGCTTTTGAAGGAAATCAGCAGTTCACGGTTTCATCCATTCGGGAACTTGTATGTCGCTACAGTAATGTCACTAAGGTGACATTCAAGCTCCCAATGGATGAAACCGTCAACATCTAATTCACTGCAATCGCTCCTTTAAGTAAATCTAAGTGTTCACCTTTAGGCTATTGACGTGAGTTTCACCAGAACCTAAGCAATCTGACGATAGGTATTAGTTCCCCACCGGAGTTCTCTCTGTGGGTTCCGGAGAATCTCCTTCACTCAATCCTGTCCCAAGGTCGACGCGCCATGGGGCCCGACTGGTGGGTTATTGGCAGGAACTTAGCATCGCCTACTCACTGCCTCCACTTTGCAACTAATGACGTGAGTGCCGCCATGAAACTAAGGGTTCGGGTGGTGGTTTACAACTCTCCGCCAGAAATCGCGGCAACCTTCGTCACCGTGATTTCTCCCTGCGGGGATGCAATAGTTACAAAATGTTGAGTGTTTTATAACAGAAACATTTCGTATTGCGGAGAGTACTTCCTTGGGCGATTGAGTATTGCCGTCAACGCATAGTTGTAATTTCTTAAGTTTTCGGAAGCGTACTCATTCCTTAATTCCAAAGAATAAAAGACGGATACGAAATAAGAGCGAATATGTAAATTATTAGTAAACGTTTTGTTGTTTCACAGCAGGAAACAATTAAGTTAATTAATATTTTTTGTAATCAGTGAGATCTTGATAATGCCTATAAGACGCCGGTTTGGCTATTGGTATTGACTCCCAATTGAACCGTTGGTGATCATTGACACCTTCAAAATTTCAACAACCCCCCAGGGGTCTGTACCGAAAATATTGGATACTATTAACTAGATACACAAGTAGCGCTAGTGTAACGTTACAAATTGAAGGCTGCACTCTGCTCCATATTGTAGGTAACTAGTTCCTTGGCAGGTGCTGACAGGCGTGTTGTGTGTCCGTGGATGATAAGAGTTGTGGGTATTTCCCATGTTAATTATTACTTTACAGTTCTTTGGGAATACGAATAAATTTTCGAATTCAGTAAAACAAATCATTTTTGCAACTGCAATAATAGGCATACGTTTTGTTATTTAATGTAAGAAGCAGATTTCGCCTTTCAGTAGCAGAAAACACTCATATTAAACTCACCACTCACCCCTTTATACTTAACTCACCAAGCCTGAATTGTGGGCATAATTGCTTATGTAGAGAACGTTCCAAATCCACGTCTCTCTGCACGATTCCACATTGTACTTGATTTGAGGCCAGTGGGGTCCATCACCTAGATATTCGAGGAACGTGTATGGAATAAGATTAGCAGGTAATAAACGGGACTTAATCTGTGAATACAAAATACAAATTAAATATTGTTAAACAGATGTATAATAAGGTATAAAATTATAATATTGATATTAACGCAATAGAGTAATTTTTTTATCCAACTTGATCGCGATAAAACGTGTTTGATTGATGGTTTCTTAAGATAGAAGCTAAAGTTAATATCACTTGAAAAAAATTATCAAAATGAATAAATAAATGTCCTCGGGTGTTAAAGTCGATAACAATATTGTCGTTGATGAAGGCAGAATCGATGGACTTCAATCCACATTTCAATAGTTATTTATCAAAATAATTGTTGCAAGAGACACCATATTACAATTTGAAAAATCGGGGGAAAATGCAAACGAGACCGTTAGGCTAAAACTTGTTACGATAGGACGATGCGAAGATAGCGCATCTTCGAAAAAATTCCCAAACTATATGTGCTAATGTCCTGATGTTCATCATTCGAAAAATGAAGAATGATTTGATTGGGGTCAATGGTGGACACATTATTATTCTTATACATGAAGTATAATAAGATTATTATAATACGAAACTGATTTCAGCTAAACTTTTACTGTAATGATGAAAGTTTCGTAAAATAGTTTTTGCGGTTAGTGTTATTGTAAATTTCGGGAAGAAGTAATAATTAAAAATGTATACTAACAAAAGTACATTACCTGATGAAGCGATGTACGATTGTCATGATGTAGTTGAATTTTCCATTAATTATGGAAATTTGCAATAGATAATAGCTGTATAGTGTTGCACTTATTGTGACGACGTGCCCACGACGACATGACCAACAATAAAAGGTGTGTAGAAGATACTGGTAGAACACTGGAAACA